>NQII01003072.1:4367-114389 GCA_002778355.1 Clitarchus hookeri
CATTGGCTGTGCGTTGGTAGCTCCACCAGCTGCTGACTTAACAGAATTGTCCACAAAATGCCACGACAGGTGGCAGCTGCTACAATAATGTATACACCATTTCCGGAAACAATGGTCAAAGGAATATCTACACACCCTCCAACAACAAAGTAAGTGGTCTACAGTAAATATAGGAGACCTGGTATTGGACGAGAAGGCCACCTTCCTCCACTTAAGTGGCAGCTTGGTTGTNGGTCTACAGTAAATATAGGAGACCTGGTATTGGACGAGAAGGCCACCTTCCTCCACTTAAGTGGCAGCTTGGTTGTACTAACACACTTCATCCAGGTCAAGATGGCGTTAGTCGTGTGGCAAGTATCAAGACTTGCCAGGGAGTAATCAAGAGAGCAGTTGTTAGGCTCTCTCCCCTTCCCACACAGTANGTGTGGCAAGTATCAAGACTTGCCAGGGAGTAATCAAGAGAGCAGTTGTTAGGCTCTCTCCCCTTCCCACACAGTAACTTCATCCTCAGTGTTGTACATAGTGTAAATCTATGTTGACAATTCTGAATTTTCTACCAAATTTGGTGGGTGGAATGATGAGACACGGTTTTATCCACGTTTTTTGGTGGCCATGTTGGTGACATCAGGTGCAGTGTGATTGTGTCTGCCATAGTAGTACCTTGCTTGCTCCGGTNTTTTTTGGTGGCCATGTTGGTGACATCAGGTGCAGTGTGATTGTGTCTGCCATAGTAGTACCTTGCTTGCTCCGGTCGGGAACGGTTGCGCCCGGTCGTCAAGGTCAGGAAACTATGGTGTTCGGGATATTATAAAGGCTACATCAATCGAGTATCGACTACCCATGACATAACCGCCAGCTGTTCCATGCAAATGCGCTATGAAAACAAATTAACGTATTTGTGATGATACATATTCTCTACATGAATCTGGTGTGTGACGGCCTGTGGACATCACTGTCAGTGAATTGAGTCAAAACAAAAACAAAATACTAATTTATCTCAATAGACAGCATCTTCGCGAATAAAATGATACACCTAAAAGCATATAACTGTTGGAAAAAGAAAAATGAACACCAGTAAAGCTGTAACGTAGAAACACCACATGCGTATGGGGCATTGATAGAGGGCAGTACATGCAATGATTAACAGTGTTGTGCTGTGAACAGAGTACAAACCGCTTAGTAGGCGTAACACTGCTGAGCCCATTACTGCTTGCAGTGCAACCGCTGCACAGATTAGGGCGACTGTTGCACCCAGGGTATCAGCTAGGACCATCGCCAACAGTTTGCTGGACTACGATCAAGGGTGCCGCTCACCAGGCTTCCTTTCACACTTCATCACCCTGCAGCCCGCCTCAGATAGTGTTGTGAACGACGAAACTTGAGGAATGAATGACATGGATTTGTGTTTGGTGATGATAGTGGATTCTGCCTTGGCGCCAGTGATGATCTTTCGCGAGTGCGGCGTCGACCAAGAGAGCAGCAACAACCAGAGTTTACATGACAGCGACATACAGGACCAACTCCTTGCATCATGATCTGGGGGGCAATGGCCTACAATGACCATATGCCTCTGGTGTTTGATGAGGGAACACTGAACAGTAAGGGCATATTCCACACCTTTTGTCATCAAATAATGGGCAAGCACCGAGCCTGAGTACAGCATAACTCGCGACAGGTGTAAGTGCACTGGAAAATCAGTAGATGTGATTTTGAATAATTAATTATTAAAGAATGTGAAGAAATAAATTTTAATTGCTTTATTTATTGATTTTGNGTAGATGTGATTTTGAATAATTAATTATTAAAGAATGTGAAGAAATAAATTTTAATTGCTTTATTTATTGATTTTTGTTGCAAAACTACAACTTATTTAGCAGAGAAATATAATTTATTACTTTAAAACAGACATTTGCCATGTGCGCAAGGCGTCGACAACATGTAGCAGCGGGGACGTGTACATGGTTTCACTCCTCCCACAGCTTCCCTTTCTCCATTTCGCCCATTGTGAACACACAGTCAGTCGATAATCTGTCTGTGCGCTCTCAGCTGATTGAGTGCAAGTGGAACATTCAAGATTTCATTGTCTTCAGTGTCATATTATTTTCATTTTGAGAAGGTGTCAAAGCTTTAAATCGGTTTGCATTCAGTATCGGATTACAATCAATTATAGAAAGTATTTTGAGATGTTTTAATCTTTATTTAAACAAGTTGCAATGAAATGTTTTTTAATGTATAATTTACAGTTATACTTTTTTTTTAAATTCCCAATTTTATTATGTTTACTATTTAAACTTTATTCACAGGTAATGTACAGCTC
Organism: Clitarchus hookeri; assembly: GCA_002778355.1. Taxonomy (NCBI): domain Eukaryota; kingdom Metazoa; phylum Arthropoda; class Insecta; order Phasmatodea; family Phasmatidae; genus Clitarchus; species Clitarchus hookeri. The sequence goes on from NQII01003072.1 coordinate 6,685, forward strand.
TTATTATACTCAATAAGAAGTCAAATATGGTTAGAAGTTGTTAAAACCATCATCCACTAAAATACAGCATGTATGGAAATTTGACAGTTCCCTGAAAAATGGTAGATTGGGAGTCTACNGTAGATGTGATTTTGAATAATTAATTATTAAAGAATGTGAAGAAATAAATTTTAATTGCTTTATTTATTGATTTTGGTTGCAAAACTACAACTTATTTAGCAGAGAAATATAATTTATTACTTTAAAACAGACATTTGCCATGTGCGCAAGGCGTCGACAACATGTAGCAGCGTGTACATGGTTTCACTCCTCCCACAGCTTCCCCTCCTCCATTTCGCCCACTGTGAACACACAGTCAGTCGATAATCTCAGCTGATTGAGTGCAAGTGGAACATTCAAGATTTCATTGTCTTCAGTGTCATATTATTTTCATTTTGAGAAGGTGTCAAAGCTTTAAGTCGGTTTGCATTCAGTATCGGATTACAATCAATTATATAAAGTATTTTGAGATGTTTTAATCTTTATTTAAACAAGTTGCAATGAAATGTTTTTTAATGTATAATTTACAGTTATACTTTTTTTTAAATTCCCAATTTTATTATGTTTACTATTTAAACTTTATTCACAGGTAATATACAGCTCTTATTATACTCAATAAGAAGTCAAATATGGTTAGAAGTTGTCAAAACCATCATCCACTAAAATACAGCATGTATGGAAATTTGACAGTTCCCTGAAAAATGGTAGATTGGGAGTCTACNAAAACCATCATCCACTAAAATACAGCATGTATGGAAATTTGACAGTTCCCTGAAAAATGGTAGATTGGGAGTCTACTGTATACATATGCAATAAAAGAGTTGTTCACCTAAGTTCTATTATTCATTCGAGTACTCAAAAGTAGTACGGCAAAAATCGCTCATAATAAGTAATTTGGTTGCTCAAACTGCATTTGGTCTTTCCAAAACTCAAAAGCTCGGACTGCCTGGAGTACTATGAACATCGAATGAGTTGTCTGTCCAGTTTGATCACTCTCGTGTCACTCATAACTGTGGCAGTGTTGCCGGCTGTGTCCACAGTAAAACTATACAGAGCAAAGTAACAACAGAGAGTTCTGTACTCATTATAATGATAAGTGGATAGTTTCCTATGCATTAACATATTAATGTGACCATGCATAATGACTTTCAAAGAATGCAGATGTTTCTATTAAGATAATAGAAGGAACTTGCTATCCCCTAGCCTGTTGTGATTCCAATCTTTGCGGATATCTGGACAGGCCTGGTGGGTTGACACTATGTGAGTCTATACAGGCTGTTTGGAAACTCAATGCCCAAACTCCAGATATAGTTTCTTTGGAACTATAGTAACACAAAAGCCCTATCCACTTACACCTACAAACTTATTTTTATATTAAATAATTGTGTAAAAAAGTTGTGACGTACAACACCTGCAGAATAAGGTGGTGCGATCATGCATGTAGGACAAGTTGCATAAGTCATAGGCGAGCAAAACTAAATTATTATTACATACGCAGCATTATGTACCTACTTCCTATGCAATTTATCCTACACATATGATTGCAGCATCTTGTTCTTCAGGTGTTGTACTTCGTAATGTTTAACACAACTATTTTATATAAAAATATCCATCTGGATGTAATTATATAGGGCTTTTGTGTTATTATTGGCCCAAAGAAACTATTTCTGGAGTTTGGACACTGAATTTGCAAACATCCTGTATTTCCTAACTTCTTGCCTTGTGCACACTGACAATATTCTCCACTATAGAGACATAGGCTTTTCTGTGCCGCTCGACCTCCTTGTCCTCACTGTCTTGCTCGGCCAGAGTGGATGGGGCCTTCTGTCTGTCCTTCCTGCTGCCGAGTAGTTAAGGGTGGGATTAGGTCTGGCTGAGGTCTGAGGAAGTCTGCCAGGTCATAGAAGGCTTGTGTGAGGTTGCCTGAATTGGCAATGTCACTCTCTGTAGGAGGCGTTTGTTCCTGAGCTATCTGACTGAGGCGTAAATGGAGGCGCTCTGCCTTAGGACGTCTGGCACACCACCAGCTCCGATGATGTCTTCCAGGCATATACTTGTTGGAAGGGAATACCACAAACCAGCACCACATCAGGGATGGAAATTACTTAGATTGGTAATACAATAGGGGTAGGATGCATTACTCAACGTTTAAAACTCACTTGAGTTTTGCACTGGCCACTTGAGGCAGAGCCATGCAAAGCTGTTCATCTGGGGATTCCCAGACCAGTAGACTGTGTATACAGAACACAGAGGGTAATATGTACCACAGGCCATTTTNGCACCCATTTTTAAGGAGAGTTTACGAATACAAATTTTTTTTTTGCAGAACTGTCCCAGTGTTGACACTAGCTGCCTGACCCATGATCGGGGCATGTCAATCACTACAGCGGTGGTTTATAGATGAGCGAACCATGTATAACTATCAGAGGGGAACACCACAGGTCAGCACTCACTTGTAAGGACAATGCAAATATTCCCTTAACCATAGTGGATTTCATTCGGCTGTTGTCCTGGGACTTCCCTCTCACTTTTCTAAAAGAACAAAGTCAGGGTGTAGTCAGACATCTCTTTAATCACTGCCTGCACACTGGAACCAGCCAACTCCCTATGTATAGCCAAAAAAGCTTTCCCGTGCTAATAACCCACATGGGGTTCCTACACCTCTAAACAGATGAGCAAACAAGCTTATAACCTCTTTCATACAACAATATGATGGTACACACTCTATCAGTTAAAAAGAAACTGCAATAAACGTGCTCTCCGACTGTCTTTCAAAGGCTGTGCAAACAAAAAAACCTAAGGCGGCTTGGCTTTCCCTGATCTATAACTGCCGCACCAGGCAAGGGGTGAGGGCAAGGATTGCTTGGGGAATCGTGTTCATGCGCTGCATGGGCCGTGACTGATAGGGGTACCCAACCCCAAACTCTGTCGATGTGTGCTTTGAACTATCAATAGCTTGCGGCCCTCGACTTCTATTGATCCAGCAACACTCGGCAGCCGACCTTTCACACGCTGCACGTCTGTTATAGCTGCAGAGCGGTAGGAGGCATTGTCAACATACAGCACGTCTTTCAACCAGGCACTGCCTGGACCACAACAAACTTATGAGTTAGACACAATCAGGATAAACATACACATGTAAGAAATATAGTTTCAAATGTAAATTGCCAAAGACTTTGCATATGAAACAGTGCTAACTCAAGGATTTTACATTTGTTCAACCGTTTCATCTGCTTCAAAATAAATTATTCAATAAATGTACTACAAAGAGTAGCTTATCTTACTACCTCTATGTTATGTTAATCTTTATCACGTACACAAAGTCACATTTATTTGAAGTTTATTAGTAGGACTACACCAGACCTCTGAGTGGATTATATATTTCTGTACATGTAGGACCGTTAATCATGAACACTGTGTGCATTTGCGATAAGTGTGTGCATTATGACAACGTCGAACCAGTTAGTGCTAAAATGGTCTTCTGGTAGAGTAAGAAAGTTCGAAAGAGCGAAGTCACACACTGTCCAAACCGCGAAAATGTATCATGGACAACTATGAGTCTCGGATGTTCGGGTCATCATTTAAAACAAGTTCAGCACAAAAGAATGAGTATCTCCCATTTAGCACCAAAGAAACCAGCAAGTAAAATTGTGATCTTGAATATCTCTAGCTAGTACCTGGCCATATAGCTGGATGAACCAGGAGAGAGAGTACTGGTACATAGGGTCAATGTTGGCCAGCTCTGAGATGCAGAAAAACAGCACTGATGAGTGGCTGCTGATGCCACGGTACTGCTCCCGTGCCTGGTCTATCTCCTCCTCTGTTCTTGCCGCCTCTGCCTGCTTCTTCATTACATTCTCCGACATGTTCTGAAAACATCAACATATATCGTCACTCTTCCAAACCACACTCTTTGTTCATTTCTGCTTTAATATTGCTATTGACACTATAAAACCAACATTTCATGCTTGCCAATGGCAAAATGCTATTTAACCTGTCCCCATTTTGTTCCACTGTTTCTTGGTTGAGAGTATTATCTTCTCTGTGCAGCAGAGGTTGACCCGTATTATGTCCACAGAAAACAACATAGAACTCTCGTATCATGGGACTGATCCAAGAGTTTTGCTCACCTGAAACTGTTGGATGTTGTAAATTGTTTAGAAGGCTCATATGAATTGATTTGTGTACCCCCCACCCCTCTGTGTCCTTTTTCATCAGTCATTTGTCAACCATCTTTGAGATATGTAGAGCTGAATGATGTAGTGGAAATTTAATAACAAAAACTTTGAATTGACCAACGCGTTATTATTTAAAACCAGGTACCCAACAAAGGTTATGGGCCCAGGCATGTCAATTAGTGCAGATTAACGAGTTGGCTCAGTGCGAGAATGTGAATATTATTAATATTTAGAATCATGTCGTCCGTGCCCGGAAACGATCATGGCAGCGAAGGCCTTGTACCTTGCGGAAAAATTACTAGGCCGTGAGAACTACACGTCATGGAAATTCCATGTGAAAGTCTTGTTAAATTTAGAAGATCAGTAGGACGTTGTACAAGGAACAGTTAAGGCAGAAGAGGCAAAAGAAAAGGATTGTAAGGCATTATCCAAAATTTCATTATTAGTAGAGAAGGATTTAATTTAGCATATTAACAAGTGTTAAACATTGAAACATGCTTGGGGCATGATCCAGACATTGTTTGAATATTCCGGACTTATAAGGAAAGGCAGACTGTTACGTCAGCTGATTTTGACCCGTTCAGATAATTGCAAGTCCGTCGAGGAATATATCAACGAAATTACTTCAACTGTCCAGCTTCTACGAGACGTCAAGTTTGACATATCAGAAGAGTGGGTTGGAACTCTGCTACTAGCTGGTCTTCCAGAAGAATGTAAGCCCATGACTATGGGTCTGGAGAGCTCAGGAACTCAAATTATGGCAGACGCAATAAAAATTAAAATATTGCAAGATGTGAAAACAAGTGCAAGCCAAGGCCAATCCTCAAACAGCGATACGGCACTCTACAGTAATCAATATTCAAGAACCAACTTGCGCTAGGCTGACCACTACAGGAAATACAACAGTAAACAAAACAAGTCGTCCTGCAAAGTTGTCCTGCAAAGTCGTCCTGCAAGTGCTACAGTTGTAACTGAACCGGACACTTTGCCATGGAATGTCGCAGTAAAGGAAAAACCGGCGAAAAATACGATAAAACAAACAACAGTAATTCTGTTGACAAGAAAAACATGTTTTTAGAGTGTATGTTTACAAACGTAAACAACAGGGACTCTGCATGGTTTTTAGATTCGTGCATATCGGTGCACTTGATGAAATACAAGTTGAAAGATTCTGCAGAATCATGATTATTAAAGAAAATATTGATTTATCTTAANCAAAACAAACAACAGTAATTCTGTTGACAAGAAAAACATGTTTTTAGAGTGTATGTTTACAAACGTAAACAACAGGGACTCTGCATGGTTTTTAGATTTGTGCATTCGGTGCACTTGATGAAATACAAGTTGAAAGATTCTGCAGAATCATGATTATTAAAGAAAATATTGATTTATCTTAATAGGCAGCATCTTCCGATTAAAATGATGTCCCCAGAAGTGTGGATTTGACCTCCCTCTGCTGCCCAAATTTTTTGAACATCGTGCGACTTCTATTACGAAGTATGAAATTCATTTTCAGTGGCTTCTTGCAGGGAGATCAGAGTATTTACATTAATTTATTTCAATAGACATATGTCTTCTAAATAAACTGATATCCTGAAAGGGCCTATTCAACAGCTTTTGTTGTTAAATAACACATAAGCACTGAGTGCAGTGTAACTCATGACAGGAATACAGGACAGTAAGAGGACATGGTTTAATATAATTAATTATTGAAGACAGTAAAAAAATAATTTTTAATTGCTTTATTTACGCATCTCTGTCTCAAAATCATGGTTTTTTTTTAAGTAAAATTTTATCAATTACTTTAAAAGGCAGACATTTGCCACACCTGCATGGCATCACCATGGCAGCCATGACTTGGTGATACTTGGCAGAGTGGGAACTAATTGTCTAGCAACTAGCATGGCGTCCTTGTGCCCTCCCTCCTCCCGGAGCTGAGGCTCCCCCTTCATCATCTCACCAGTCGTGAACACACTGCCCTATTGATAACCTCTCCGTTTGCTCTCAGCTAATCAAGTGTCCACAGGACATTCAAAATTCGGCTTGCACTCAGTGTCTGCTTACAATGAATTATTATATATAGTAATTTGTGATGTTATATTCTTTATTTAGACGAGTTGAGGTGACATGTTTTTTAATGTATTATCAAAGTAATACGAATACAATAATACTTTTATAAAAATTTCATTTTTTATTGTATTTCTTAGTTAAACTTTATTCACAGATAATGTACAGCTCTCATTATACTCAACATGAAGTTTAATAATGTTTGAAGTTAAATTTTATTGATGTGTATGTCAGGTCCTAATCTACTGAAGTTCTGGATGTATGGAAATTTTCTGACAGTCCCCTGAAAAATGGTAGATAGAGAGTCCACTGTATACAGCAGAGAAAATAGTACACATGATTGCAACATGTACCTTGGAAGACTGTAGAATGAAAACTGCTTTCTCATCCTCAAGGATGTTGCCTTCTGCCGTGGACAGCACCTCCAGGATCTTGTCCTCCAGTTCCTTCAGCTGGCGCTTGTTCTCTGCTCCATCCACAATCAGCCGGTTCTTTTCTGTCTCCAGTTCTGGTCGCTCCTTGGCCACCACGATGCCTAGCAACTGATCTTCTAGCCCCGTTAGAGTGATCATGAAGTTAAGCAGCGTCACCTTGTACACAATAAATTGCAGACATACTGTTACCACAAAACTAAGACAATATCAAAACACTTCATATCTTGTAAGACTTCCATTAGATGAAAAGTTCAACACCATGATGTTGCCACAACACAAAATTCCACAGAACTTAATGCCATAAAAATTATTCCCGAATGAAAGTAATCAATACTGTGAATAGTTTGTAGTTATCACAATGCACAATGTGAACTTGTGATGATGATTATATCCAAAAGAATGCATTGAAAGATTAATTAAAGAACTGAAACAACTGACAACAGCCTGCAACATTAGAACTGTTTGAGGAAACTCAATAGAGATAAAGCTGAAACAACTCAGAAATACAAATTAATACACCACCTATCACCCAAATCTACCCAAATTAAGCTGAAGTATATAATGTTATTTGTAAAATCATGGTAAAAATATTTTGTACTTCATATTTATGAACCAAGTGGCAGTAAATATAAAGTAAATTTTCAATACATTGTTTTTCTTGACATAATAAAATATGGGAAAATGAGAAGAAATTTAATTCCGGTTGAGTGAATGAGAGCATTAAGTATGAGATGTAGGGTGATACAAATAAAATTATAAGTTAAAAACTAATAAACAATTAGTTTCATTTCTATTGTGGAAAGTTTTTTCTTCATAAAATCATATACAAGCCATTTCTGTGAACATACTGGCTAAAAAATTTTTAAATCATTAAAAAAATTGGGAAATATTGTGTAATAAACTTTGCCTGCCACATTTAATTTAAACGACCCTGACCTTGACTCCAGGCAAACACTCATCCAAAAAATTAGATCACAAAATATTAGTTAAAAAAGTTAAACATGCATGGATAAAATTTAATTAATAATCTTGACCACCATGTTGGATACCAGCAGCTATAACCTTTAAAAAAAAATTACAAAAATTAAAAAAAAAAATTTGGTGACATTATACTACGAAGACCATCTTGGATATCTGTGCCACTGATTATGATGCCAAGCAAAATTGAAGCCAAAAACTTTTTTGTTAGAATAATTGTAAAAAAAATTGGAAATTTTTTTTAAAGCTACTTGGCGCACTGTGTTTAAGAATTTATTTTACAATGAGGGAAGGAACTATAAGTCCAGCTAGGGTATAATTTTTCCTCAAAAGTCTTTAAAATATTAAAATAAATTAATATTTTATTAAAACAAAATTGTATTTTTGCTTTACAAACAATTGATCCCTGATACAATTTTTAATTTTTTGGGGTTCTAAATCAATTAAAATAAGTAAAATTTTAACTTACAAGCCGTAGATCTTACAAGTCAATATACAAGAACCATCTGACTGTATGACTTTTCACGGTTCCCGAGAAAAGGGTAGTTATTTTGGAGGAGTCGTTACTGGAATTTGGACAGCAGCATAAACTTTGGTTCTAGTCAATCTAATGTTTTGATAGATGGTGTTTCTTAACCTGAAATATTTGCAGGGTCAACATTTTTAAAAACCTTTATGAGAGTAACTTAAATCATGCAAATTTACATGGTCCACTGTAGAACCATGTGTATGCAAAATGTGGTGGGATTTCATTGATTGGTCCCTAGACATGACATAAAAGCACCATATTCTCATGGGGTTCTGTCTTCATAAATGACAGACAATAATGTTATGTATCAGAACATTAAAAGTTTGTCACAGATATTGTTAATATATATTATATAGTTACAATTANTTTCTAAATCAATTAAAATAAGTAAAATTTTAACTTACAAGCACGTAGATCTTACAAGTCAATATACAAGAACCATCTGACTGTATGACTTTTCACGGTTCCCGAGAAAAGGGTAGTTATTTTGGAGGAGTCGTTACTGGAATTTGGACAGCAGCATAAACTTTGGTTGTAGTCAATCTAATGTTTTGATAGATGGTGTTTCTTAACCTGAAATATTTGCAGGGTCAACATTTTTAAAAACCTTTNTAGTCAATCTAATGTTTTGATAGATGGTGTTTCTTAACCTGAAATATTTGCAGGGTCAACATTTTTAAAAACCTTTATGAGAGTAACTTAAATCATGCAAATTTACATGGTCCACTGTAGAACCATGTGTATGCAAAATGTGGTGGGATTTCATTGATTGGTCCCTAGACATGACATAAAAGCACCATATTCTCATGGGGTTCTGTCTTCATAAATGACAGACAATAATGTTATGTATCAGAACATTAAAAGTTTGTCACAGATATTGTTAATATATATTATATAGTTACAATTATTTGAGACATATGGCATACTAATGTAAAATATATAAATAGCTGTTATATTGAAATATGTGACTATCCCCAAAGTCAAATTAATTAAGATGGACTACAAAAGTATAAATTGTCGCTTGAATTTGGTGGGGATCCGTTAACTGATTCCCGAGATATGACAATACAAAGTTAAGATGAAATTGGTTACATGGTTATTGGTTTCATAAACATAGCATACTAAGCTAAAATGTTTATATGGTCGCCATTTTGGATATAAGTGTTTGACACACTTAAAATGTGTCTATTTACATGACATAGCATAGTAATACTGGTCTGCAAAATTTGGTATGAATCTNGTTTGACACACTTAAAATGTGTCTATTTACATGACATAGCATAGTAATACTGGTCTGCAAAATTTGGTATGAATCTGCCGAATTTTTTCAGAAATATGACATAAAAACTCAATTTTTAATATAACACTATCTTAGAATATAGCAGAGAAAAGCTGCGTGTAGACACACTTTATTTTAGTTGTAGATACTGTCAACATATAAAGTTTAGTTGNTTTGACACACTTAAAATGTGTCTATTTACATGACATAGCATAGTAATACTGGTCTGCAAAATTTGGTATGAATCTATCGAATTTTTTCAGAAATATGACATAAAAACTCAATTTTTAATATAACACTATCTTAGAATATAGCAGAGAAAAGCTGCGTGTAGACACACTTTATTTTAGTTGTAGATACTGTCAACATATAAAGTTTAGTTGAAATGTGTTACATGGTTTCCTAGATATAGCTCATTAAGATAAAATGTTTAAACCAAATTTGGTTTAAATTGGCTACGTAATTGCTAAAATATGACAAAACAATAAAAATTTGAAAATGGCCACCATTTTTTAAAAAAGTACCTGGTTTAGTAGAAAATTATAAATGTCAGATAACCTTACTCAGTGTAATATGTGTGTACCGAGTTTTGTGAAATTCATTTTGCAAGTTAGAAAGTATTTAGGGGGAACTTAATTTTGATTTTGATTGGATGTACATTAAGGAACAAGAACACAATATATACCGAAGACAGGAGCAGATCACAGCTACAACAAAACTTAGTAACTTTTCACTGTTTTCCTTTTGGTACTGTTTATTTAGCTGTCTGGGTTTTTAAACTTGTGCTGTCCTTGGTGTTTTGTGTTGTGTGTTGTCTGACTAGATCACTATAATTTGTTGAAGCTTTTATGTGTCTACTTATTTTGATTTACTGCAGTGTGATTTTTGCTTGTGACTTTTGCGGTTTTCATTTTGTCATAATTGTGCCGTCTTCTTTTGCTTCTGTCTCGTTCTCTTCTTCCGTATACGTGCTTATTTATATTGTCACATTTCTAATGCATTTGTGTTTCTCATCCATATAGTATTGTGTTCTTCGTTCTTTTTATTTTTGTTACTCTATTTGTAGTCATTTTAGGCAATGGTGATCCAATTAAAATCTGAATTCAGTTTCACCACACCATNTTTTTGTTACTCTATTTGTAGTCATTTTAGGCAATGGTGATCCAATTAAAATCTGAATTCAGTTTCACCACACCATTGCCATTAAAGTTCAAGGGGGGGAGACACACACACATACACACAGGTAAGTTGATTTCATAAGCTTATCTTTCCTTCAGAAACTAGGTTATAAAACATCCTTATTCAGGTGGTTTACATCTTAATCCGCCAGTTTGTGCATTAGTTCCATTGTGTGACCTGTTATGGCTAATAGTTGTTATACAACAAATATTACTGTAAAAAGTCATTAAAGACATTGTGTGTGATTAATGTTTTTCAATATACATGATTACAATGAAGTGAATATATTTGTATTTGTAGTAGGTTGTTTTCCTAAAGTTGTAGTTTCAGTAGAGTTGGCAATCTGTGATAAAAGATGTTTGATGGTGTTATTTTATTTCTAGTATGTTCTGGAAATGCAGTTGGTTATTATTTTGGTGTAATTCGGCTCATGTGGGAAAGTGGTTACGATGGGGTTCGAAGGGATGCTTTGTACTGCACAATATCCCTATTAGGTAGAGATTGGGAGATGCGATAACAGTAACACCGTGCAAAGCCCTTATTTGGGTATTCTGTGGCGCAATGGATGTGAGAGGTGGGAGTAAAATTTTGTGAAGTAATTAGCTGTAAGCACCTGCTGCCACCTCATAAAAGACAAATACCCATCAAAGAGGGAACTTTGGAAGTGACGAGGGTAACCCACACCGGCAAGCACCTGCAACCATCTCTACTTTTTCATCTTGTTAGGCTAAACCTTTTTCTATGAAATTAATTTTGCTGGTGTGGGAGGTTGTTAGGGTGCCAGGAGGGAAAAGACTCTCCTACCTTTCTAAAGTTCTTGCGATGCAAGTTTTATAGTAGTGTGAATTTATAATGGCTTCTGCAAACACTGTTCTCGTAGTCCATCTAGCAAGTTGTATTGCAAAGTATTTTGTGTCTCTTCTGTATACAGTACGTGAACAACGTAAATGTAAATAAATTTCAGAGAAAAATGTTACACCTTTCATTGGTTTTTAGTAATAACGTCTTTATTTATAAACTTTCCTCATGCTTCTATTTACCAACTGAGTGAGTTGAGCTGAGCTTCAGTCGTCTCTTGTTTTGGCATCTGCAAAAGTACAAACATGGCAACCAACATGGGGTGAAGATTTTTTACACACCTGAGAAATTAACATTGACCACAACAAGACAATACGGTGACGAAACTGCAGTTCCAGACGAGGCAGTGAGTAACGAGACTGCAGTTCGACACAGTGACAACAAAGGATCCCGGGACCAGACATCAGAATACAGTCACCAGAACGCCTGTTCCAGTATCTTTCAACGGTTATTGTCAACAGTCCATGGCAAGGGATTCACCATTTAAGCCATCAAATTCCAAGTAAATTTGTCACCAGTTGTATTGTTTAGGTTCTGTTTAGGTTATGTGAGCATTGTAATTATTTCAGTGTTTATGTCATGTCAGGTGGTATTACAGTTTTAAAAGGCCGAAGCCAGCCTGACACCAAACTAAATTCAAGGGAATTAAGTAATCAGTCGGAGGTAGGAATGGCGAACTACTTAAATAGTGACATAAATGAATTAACTGATAAGTTAGGACCTGTGTACGACTTGACGGGAGGTAAAGTATTTACTACCATTGTCACAGAATTTTCATAGCAATAACAGGATAATCAAACAGATATATACAATATCCTTTTAGCTTTACAAGAAGATATTATTTAAGAGGTCAAACAAGAAATTAGGTGCACTGAACATGGAATTAAGGAGGTGAAGCAGAAAATTAGTGGCACTGAACAAGTTCTTAAGCAGGAATTAGGACAAATTAGACAACNGGAATTAAGGAGGTGAAGCAGAAAATTAGTGGCACTGAACAAGTTCTTAAGCAGGAATTAGGACAAATTAGACAACAGGCAAAAAAAAGTGAGAAAAAAACTGGAGGGTTAATAACAAGGCCAGAAAACTGGAGGGGCTCAATCGGAAAAGATAATATTGGAAAATATACCCACATCGTCTGCCCCAGATTATGAAAATCAAAAAATATGTGAGATTGTACAGACCCAAATTTAGATTAATACAGACTTTAGCAAAATAAACAGAGAGTTTACTACTGAATGTAACAATATAAACAAAGAGGTTATTAGAATGTGTGAAAGTGTAAATAAATATAGTGAACCTTAATTTGAATTGGAGACAGTAACACCTGGGTATAAAATTAGCAATGGGTTAAGACTCAAAAAATTGAGTCAAGTCAAGTCTAACTAACAAAGATTGACTAGTCATTTGAGTCAATTTTTTTTCCAGCAGATATTGAGTTACTGAATGAGCAAGTTGAGTCATGTAGCTTTTAGGTTATAAACAAACAAATATTTGCACCTAACAATCACCTTTTGTACTCGTGAATCAATAAATTTATATTACTAAACTGCTAAAAATTGTGCTGAAATGAAAACAATAACTCTGTTACATGTGTTGACACTTGGTTGATGTTTGTGATGTTCAGTATATACGACTGCGATAAAATCCAATGATTCACGATACATGAGCCATTCCAACGAGATTATATTTTAATACAGTGTATATTAAATTTTATTAGTTTTGTGTTGCAAAATTTTTTGCATGATAATAAAACCAAATTTTTTAACATTAAGAAAAATTCTATTAAGAGGAATTTATAATTAAATTAGAGCCCTATTCAAATATATAAGCTTTTACGAAAATTTGCATTTAACACATAAACATTCCATTTAGGTAGTGATGGAAGCAGACTAATCCCTGGACAGAAGTTGATAGCACAACCTTACAAGTGCATCAGAACTGACATGAAAACAAAGGCAAATGGACACAATACAAAACATCAGTAAACGCATGTTTCGGAGTTTCATTGCGACTTAAAAAAAAGTCGGGTTCTCGGAAATGAGTGTACATTATATTTGTGACTTGGCCATTTTTCCTCCTTATGAAGCGCTTCCTCTTGTCCACTGTGTGGTGCCAGGAAACTGGTAACACAACAGGACACACTGTCAAGGTTGAGGTACAGTCTCAGCACAATACAACTACATACAAGACAACCATATGACTTAATTGAACATAAAAGGCCTCTCACACCTTCAGCAGAAATATGCATAAATACAATAAACTTGTCATTATTTTCCTCATATAATTACTGTTTTTAAAAACCTGTGTATGACTGGCCTTAAGGCTACCCTCCCACACCATACCTGAAAATGTTGTCTTATTTTTTTATATCAGCATTGCATTGCTGACAGCACTGTTCCTACCATAGTCTTACCATACTCATCGGTGGGAGGGAAAAAGTAGTGCAGAGCATCACTTTACAATGCAAAGGATTAATCTTGTTGGTAGAAACTAGTCTCAAACTTTTTCTTGATGAACCATGACCAGAAGAGGGGGAGGAAGTTATAAGGGGCAGGCGTTATACCTTTGTACATATGGTACACATTTACATTCATGGTGCAAACTCAATTTTAATTCAAAAATTTTGCACTGAACTCAACGTGAGTTTCACACAATTTGACTCGACTCAACACTGTAAAAAGCAAACTCACCCATCACTAACTAAAACTATTATAAATGTCAAGGCAAATTTTGGCTACCAAGTATCCGTCAGTAGCCATGTGCGAAGGTGGTTTTTTAATACGAAGCAAAGTCGAAGCAAAGCTTGCATCATGCAAAGGAATTAAAAAAAAAAAAAAATTGAAATGAAAGGATTTTAAAAATATAAATTAATTTATAGTACGCTACAGTTTTCAAGTGTATTCAACTCATTTGTATTGTTACTGCCAAAAAAATGTATACCTACTAGACAATGAGCAATGGAATAAAACATATCCTAATATTGTACTGCTGAAAAACTGAAATATCAAAATCTGCAAGAAAGTAATCATTATACATTTAGATACCTACGAACTTTATAAAAACTACCATACTTCATATATCCAGTCCCATTTGGCACCACCACCGCACAGTGATTTCAATGGGTGGCTATCAACATTTGACCTCTTCCCNCATTTGGCACCACCACCGCACAGTGATTTCAATGGGTGGCTATCAACATTTGACCTCTTCCCTTTCCTCCTTCAACGACCCTTGTCAATGTCAGGCTAGATAGTAAACTTGCTGGATGGTGGTGGCATTAGTGCCTCAGAGCAAGAGAGTTGAGCCACTTTCACTGCCTACAAGGAAAGTGTGCAGTTCTTCCAAAAAGATGTATCAGCTGTGGTACATACGTCAGCCCAACTCCCGCACGTGATAAATGCGTTAAGTGTTATGACATCACTGCACATGTCAAAATTAGAAAGGCAAAGAAACATTAATTTTTCGACACAGAAAATCCACAGTTGATTACTCAATTTATTCTAAAACCAAATTGTGCTGGGAATAAAACTACATTAGGAGTAACATAATTTATAAATCTAGTACATTTCTTAAAAAATATTGGAGGAAATTGTTAGTACGGAAACTGGTTTAATAAATTTCTTTCTTCCATTTTTAAATATTGGTATAANAGGCTAGATAGTAAACTTGGTGGATGGTGGTGGCATTAGGGCCTCAGAGCAATAGAGTTGAGCCACTTTCACTGCCTACAAGGAAAGTGTGCAGTTCTTCCAAAAAGATGTATCAGCTGTGGTACCTACGTCAGCCCAACTCCCGCACGTGATAAATGCGTTAAGTGTTATGACATCACTGCACATGTCAAAATTAGAAAGGCAAAGAAACATTAATTTTTCGACACAGAAAATCCAGAGTTGATTACTCAATTTATTCTAAAACCAAATTGTGCTGGGAATAAAACTACATTAGGAGTAACATAATTTATAAATCTAGTACATTTCTTACAAAATATTGGAGGAAATTGTTAGTACGGAAACTGGTTTAATAAATTTCTTTCTTCCATTTTTAAATATTGGTATAATCTCAGCAAAATTTAAATATCTCTGGAAAGATTCCTGTGTTCAACATTCCATCACATACATGACTAACTGTATCATTAATTTGTTTACTATAGAACTTTTAATTATTTCATTTTCATAATAACCAAAGGGTTTTCTTTTGTAGAACATTGCTGCTGGTTAACTGATTTATAACAAAACTTAACTATATAATAATATTCTTAGTTTCATATACGTTCAGTAAATTTTGACCATTCTAGAAAAGTAGTGTGGCCGAAATGTATCCCTCTAACATAGTTGTTCTGTGAGTGAAGAAAACAATGTTTGTAAACCAACTCTATGGATCCAATGGCACACACTGAAAAACTGGCAACTTTAATTCCAGTACTAAAGCTATTATAACAGCTGGTTGCAATTCCCAACAGTTTAAATTTTACTATGATCAAGTAAAATGCTAGTTAGGATTTGTTTATTCTATTCGTGGAGCGGGAACTCTATTTTATTGTCTTCAATTAGAAAACATTGTCTTGCAGGTCTTCTTAAGAGCAGCAGTGGAAAATTTTTGCTCGTATGGAAATAACATTCCAATTACTATAACTTGAAAGTTGTAATTTTAACGAAAGAACAAACATGATCAATGTGTTAGTGTTTGTACCAATGCAAGAAAAACACACTAAACATTTTCAATTAAGTTAAACTAACACATAAAAATAATTAGATTGTTTTATATAACGAACCACACTAAAAGGGTGTTAATTTAGGCCATTTGCATTTCAAAACCTCCGGAAAGAACAAAACGCATAAAATATGTTGCTGTTAATGCCAATGTGAAAGTTTTGAAAAACATTTACAAAACACACAAACATACTGTTTACTTCGTAATTCCTAAACATGTGGCGAACTTTGGACGATTACTTCACTAAACTCACTTTTGTTAGCACTTGACACAAAGAATTTATTTGCTGATTTATCAAATTAATAAAATACTTATGCTGTTACTTGAAATAAACCAATTTAAAATTCAAAACATAAATATTTTGTCACTTGCGTCATGCTTTACGATAGTTAAGGAAAATGGTGGACCAAAGCACACAAGCAAACATTTTACGAAGTGGGAGAAACATGTCCATATTTCTTTTCACTGAGAAGACTGCTCTAAAAAGGCACCAACAATGAACTAAAATTAATGAAATATGTAAATAGAAAAAAATTAACTGCAGGTATAATATTCCGACACCACCAGCAAGGATTATCGCATGTAGACAAATTACAATCACAATGGCATTCACAGGGTGGAAATGTTCAACGTAACCATAATGTACACACGTTTGAAAAAATTGTACATTATGCTGAAGGCCCAATTTAAACAATAAACATTGTAATTATCATTAAAGTTGTAAATTATAATTTTTAATGCAGAGCACTATTTTCATCAATATCATCGCAAGGATTGCAAACATAATAACTTACATCCAGCAACAACCATCAGCTGACACAATACGTTACAAATTGGGATGTTTAGTGTTTACATACTGTGTAAGTTGATCAGAATGTCTGTCAAAATTTCCTGAAGTTATATGAAACACAGTAAACGTAATTATATTGAATGTGATTTGTATAGGTGTGAATTACCTGTTTAATTTTTTCAAGTGTACACATTTCTTGCCTATTACAGAAGCTAAAAGTAAATTGCTAATATTTCTTGCGTACTATATATACTNCTAAATTGTATCTAAATTGCATACATTTATAATGTTTATGAGATATAATAATTTGCAATGTTAATAAGTTGTTATGGACTTATAGTAATTAATTGCTTTACCCAATGTAATGTTGGCAGCATTGCCAAGTCGCCAGTATCAGCAACATGGTGGTGTCCAAGGTGGTGTTTGTATGATGTAAACCTTACAGTGAACACGTAATAACAAAATGTATGCCACCACCTGGCTCGTGCCGCTACTGTCCTGGTGAGGAGATGCATTGGCATAAGGACTGCCCTAACAGACAAGCGAAGGAAAACCCAGCACCGGGAAACAGGAAACAGGGATAGGGAAGCCAACCCCCTATCCCAGAGACAGCAAAAATTATCAAAACAACCACTCATATCTTGGGTAGATTTTTCAGAATTATGACAGCCTACTATGCATACCTGTTAACGTAAACTCAAATCCAACTGTAGCACTCATTGACACAGTAGGCTCACATAATTTCCAGAGTTACCTCTGAACAGTGCGAATGCCAAGAGAAGTCTGTGCAGCTCATAATGCGCGACGTATCTAACCATGTTAACGGTACCACCATGGTGACTGTAACCAACAGACAGTTCCCATTCTCGTTATGCAAGACCTCAGAGAAGATATCATTCTGGTAATACTGTAGCTCATTGCCCAACAAGCTGTTATTNCATTCTCGTTATGCAAGACCTCAGAGAAGATATCATTCTGGTAATACTGTAGCTCATTGCCCAACAAGCTGTTATTGAGTTATCCCGTGGCCGTATTCATTTCGGCAAGATGCAACGAAAAACCGTCTACCACCTGAGCTATCACCAGCCCATGGTTCTGGACATTGTGAATTTCCACGATTTCGACCATGTCGTCCTCATGGGATTTCAGAGTGCCCTACACGCCTTCTTGCAAGAGCGAAGTGATGTGTATACGTGTGGAGACCTGCTTCACAGCACCAGCATTGCGGAGCATCCTATACCTACAAGTCATGAGGAACTTTGGCGCCNACGTGTGGAGACCTGCTTCACAGCACCAGCATTGCGGAGCATCCTATACCTACAAGTCATGAGGAACTTTGGCGCCTAAGAAAGACGGAACATGGAAATTGTGTGTGGATTTTTGCCAAATAAACTTAATAACAAAGAGTTCAGCCCCTCCAGTAATTAACGTAAACAGTGCTCTAAGCTTGCTCGGTTCTGTAAAAATTATGTATTCCTTCGACCTCCGGTCTGCCTACTGGCAATTCCCACACCTAACGACCACCACAGAACTGCCTTCACCCCACCAGACGGCAGAAGGTATCAATTTTGTGCTATACCTTTTGCTCTTAAGTGTGCACCTGCTACTTTTCAAGCCATGATGGTACGTANACGGCAGAAGGTATCAATTTTGTGCTATACCTTTTGCTCTTAAGTGTGCACCTGCTACTTTTCAAGCCATGATGGTACGTACTGGATGGCTATATTGGCAAGTTCATCACCGCCTATCTAGATGATGCAGTGGTTTGGTCAGACACTTGGGAGGAACATCTGGAACATGTAGCATTACTATTGGAACATTTTGCAACTGCCGGCCTCAACTGCATGAACCACAAGTGCCATATTGGCAAGAGAGAGCTAAATTTCTTGGGACACGTAAAAGACACTGGAAACCACCCTTGTGCATAACACCTGCAGCTCATGGATGAGTGGAAACCGTCAAAAACCCGCAAACAGTTGCTGAAGTTTTTGGACTTATAAATTGGCTCCGCCAATACATTAAGGGGTTTGCCATCATTACCATGCCTCTCACATCACCCTTATCATCACAGGTCATGTATCAGTGGACCCAGTCAGCCGCCCTGGTGTTCGCAGAAATCAAACATCAATTCAATCAGTGCCCATCTCTCTCTTGTCTAGACCCCACGAGACACCTGTACCTGCAAACTGACGAGAGTCAGGAAGGGCTCTGAGCTGTATTATTCCAGTTAGGCGATGACGGCGAGCAGTTCATTATTTACTATAGGAGCACAAAATTTGGCCCTGCAGAGTGCAGATATGATGTAAATGAGCGTGAGTGTTTAACTACCGTTTGGGCCCTAAAATGATACCGACAGTTCATTTATGCTTATGCAGGCATACGACTTTGTAGTAGAACATGTACCGGGAGTAGAAAATGAACTAGCAGTTGCACTCTCATGCTCCCCGGGGTCAGACGTGTGTGAAAAGACCCTGATGAATGAAGCAATGTTGCCACCGTCAAACAGCCCCAGTTCAGTGCCGAAAACCAACCCTAAATCAAATCAGTCTAAATTCAAATGCAAATGAAGAATTCACTACACAGCAGTTAGATGTACACATCATACAGGGGCAACAGGCAGCTCCAGACGCAGTACTATGGCACCATGAGTGCACCCAGTGTTCAGAATAACTGATGCATTGTAAACAATCACCTTGCAATACTTCTGCTAGGTGAAGGTAACAGGAATGAGTGGAAAACATTTGTACCAGCCAAGGCCCGCCACGCGGTACTCAAGTACGCACATGGCGATCACCTTGCTGACCATCTGGGCGCAGAACAGACACAGTGCAAGATCTCCAGAAATACCAATGGCCTGGTATCACCCGGGTAACACGCAGTTACGTAAAACAATGTAGAATTTGCAACACATTCAAGGCTCACTGCTTAGATGGCACACAACAACCACAACGGGTGCAAACCAAGCCATTCGACACTGTAGCATTAGTTATCATGGCACCCTACCCACGCAGCACACAGGGAAAGCATTTCATTGTAGTGGTGATAGACCCATTTTCTCATTGGACAGAAGACTACGCTGTCAGCAGTGCCCGCGTAAACAACGTCGCAAAAGTCCTAGAAACTGAGTTTTTTCCCTCTGTGGAGTTTTCCTCGGGTGCTCCTAACTGATAACAGTAGACAATTTACAGGACACAGGAGACGCGATTTCTTTGAACGATGGAACAAAGAACACCACGCTACAGCCCAATACCATCCAAGGACCAACTCCAATGTACGGCAGAAACCAGACATAAAAACTCAACTCAGAATGCGCGTGTGAAAGGACCACACCTGGCCACATCACTTGCTGCCCATCCTATTTTGCCTGCGCATGCGCAGGAATGCCACTACAGGGAAAAAACCAGCAGAGATACTGCAGGGGCATAATTTAGCTTGTCCTGGAGAGCTAGCCTGCCCAGCAAACCAGCCAGAGAACGCAGACCGACAAGCAAGACACCGGGAAGTAGTACAGCAGGTGCATGAACAGCAACAGTGGTACATTCATACCTGGCTACCCACCACCCAGCGACCACCAGAGAACTGCAAGTGAGCAAACTTGTTTACGTTCGCAAACACCCATATTCAGTAGGCAATAAAAAATTTTGTGTGGGTCTAGCTGCAAGTGGAGTGGACCTTACCCCGTCGCTGCCAAACTGGGAGAGAGCACCTATGCTGTCAAGCTCAGCGCAAAGCGGACCATAAAACTCCATCGTGATGACATCGGAGCGACAGGCGATGGAGTGGATGACGATCCCCCTCCCCTTCCCCTACTTCACAAACTGACCTTGCCGCCCTGGCAGTGGAGGGCACTGCCTCGACGCCCGACACACAGGTTCCCGACAAGGATTGAGCGGGCTCAGCAGAAGAAGGGGCCATATCAAGCACAAGCCTGCACAGGCAGGACCAGCAACCAAAGGCAACTCAGGACATGTCAGCCACGCACCCAACACTCGGTGTTCAGAAGCCCAACAGGGATAGAGTAGGGGAGGATGATGCCCTGATTGTCCTGGAAAAGTTTCTACAACCAGCAGCACTAGAACCAGCTCTGCTTCTTCAACTGCCGATTCCTGGCATCTTTGATGCCCAATAAGGAAGCAATGGAGGCAATAGAGGAAGGTATGGGATTGCCTGCCTATGGCCTCACTACCGCCTGCCAATGCGGTACAGTCCGCCAACACCGGCATGCCACGGGCGCCGACAGCAACATCCATACCGCAGCCTTCAAACCACACCGAGGCCCGGTGCCCATCTGCCTAGCAACGGTTCAGTGGCCGCGATTGCAGCCGACTGGGGAAGTTTGTTGCATGCGGCACCTCTGCCGTCAGTTAATGCGTCACTTCAGCAGACGTCGCCTAACTCCCTCATGACTGCACTCTTGCCTCGTGCCGCACGCCCACGTTAAGTGTTATACCATCTCATCCGGATTTTGCTAAAATACAGCCAGTATTTTTCTGAATCGATGTGTTTGGGTACATTTATTTCCACTTCTCGTGCATCTTAAGGGCTACGGCTCCTCGCAACCGTCAACTACATGCCACGTTTCTGCATGTAAGTCTGAAGGTATTTTGTGTAAAATTTGAAGTGTTTATGCCAGTGTATTGGAATGGTATGCTGGGGAGCCATAATACCCCAGTTCGAGAGTGTGTATGTTATGTCGCATATTCAGTTGCCGACATTAATTATCGCCCGCGACCTTGTTAAGACGCGGGGCACAGGTCCATTAGCCCAGTTTTTAACACAGCCCCCCTCAAGAGCCTTGTGCTAACCTGAGCGGATTCCCTTAACTGGTTAGATGGTTCCTTCTGGACATTAACTTCATCACCGGGACCCTATGACCAACCCCAAAACGCATCAGTCATTTATAAATATTATAAATAATAGTGGTCCAAGTATTGATCCTTGTGGAACTCCAATTGTAATTGGTCTTGGTTCAGAAATTAAATTATTAATATTTCCTCTGTCGTTCTGGAATTTAATTGATGTCACAGGTGTGCGATTTTGAAGGTAAGACTTTAACATTTTATGTGATAGGCCCCTTACTCCATATGTCTCTAATTTTAGTAGAGGTAGACTCGGATCTACACAATCAAAAGCCTTTGTTAAATCTGAAAAAATACCAATAACGGGTTTCCTTTTATCTAGAGTAGCTACGATTTTGTCAATAAAGCTGTAAGTTTCTAGTTTGGTTGATTTATTTCTGAGGAAACCAAATTAATTTTGAGATACAAGATTTTTTTTTCTTCCAGAAACTGAACAAGTTTACTTGCATTATGTTTTTAAGCATTTTTGAGAAGAAAGATATGATGGCAATGGGTCTATAGTTGTTCATGTCTGTTGCATCCTCTTTTTTATAAATTGGTATAATTTCTGCCCATTTCAATATGTCTGTGAAGCAACCTTCACTGAGATAACTGTTGAATACATGCGTTAGAGCAGTTAATATGTGATAACATTTTAAATTATAGAAACATGTATTTCATCTAATTCAGCAGAGTTTTTGTGTTTTAACTTCATAATGACAGTTTGAGTACATGTAAATCTAATAACAATGTATTTATTTACATATGGTAGAAGAATACATAGACACCAGCACAAAAACTCTTAAGAAGGCCTATAGTAAAGTGTGAAGTTGACGCTACTCCCCACCTGTGTGATACAGGCTGGTTCATAGGGTCTGAGTTAATTTTACCAGGCACAGACGATAAGGTGCCTTATATGTTTAATAGGGTGAATAAGAATAATGTCATCACGTCTTGGTTTTACAGGTTTATTTGACCTGGAATTCATATACACATTCCCGGCACTTTTGCGGGAATTAACTCATACATTACTGATCCTGTGATTTCTGGGCCTGAAGGGCTGATTACAGTGTTCTGGCTATGTTTCAGACAGCTTGGGGGACACTATGTGAAAGGGCACGTCTCTGAGTGGCGACGTTGTTACTTAACTGTATTCTGCTGTTTGGTGTTGCTCCGGACTTGAGGTATGGTGAGTTGGGTCGCCCTTATACAGGCCCTTGTTGGCGTGCAAACTCAGCTGGCTTCCTTCTTCGGCGTTGGCTGACTAACTCCCACATCCCGGCGAGGTACCCATCGCGGGCCCCCAACCAGCTTCCGCCTTCTCGGCGCCGGGCTGCAATAGACTCAGCTTCCTATTGGCGTGGTGCTCCTCGTTGAAGCTCACCACTCGACTCCCATTCTCGGCGTAGGGTTGTAACTGACGACTTACCTCCCTACCACATCCCGGCAAGGGACCATTGGCTGGCCCCCACCCCGCCATCCGCCTCTTGGCGCTGGGTTGCACTGGACTACTTCCACTCGACGTGGCGCTCCTCGTTGGAGCTCACCACTCGACTCCGTTTTCCGGTGCGAGGTTTTAACTGACTTGGCTGACGTCCATGATCCGGCTCCCGATGCCTGACGCCATGCGCGTCCCGGTGTGGTGCTTCCGAGTGCCGCATTCCCTGTCGCTCGTCGCTTTCCGGTGATGGGGTATCACTGACTGACTGTCTCTGCGAACTGACTCTCGCCCGGCGCCACGAGAAATTACCGGTCGACTGTCCCGATATGGTTGACCCCTTAACACTGTCTCTGGGTGACTATGCCGGGGCCCGAACCCCGGCCTCAGTGTGCGATATCACTCACCCGACTGATGCACTGATGGACTAGTTCAACTGACTGACTGACTGCTAACTTTGTCGTGGCAATGTGTCACCTCCCAAACTCCCCTTTGGAGGAGGAAAGAACTTGCGAGGAATACGCAGACAGGGATAACATCTCATATTGAATATATACCCTTGACTTCACAACTACAGGATTCCAAAAGGATTCCTCACTACAGAACAGAGCTAGTGTAAGTATTGTAATAACCATGGAATATCCATGCCAATAAGCACTCCATATACCACTAACCTTTGAGCAAGCTTTATTTCCAACAGAAAAGAAATACAGTCAACTCTCGATTTTACGAACCTAGGAATAGTAACCCCCTCGAACTAACAACCCTTTTTTCAGGAACTGTAAAAAATTTGGTTAAAAAAAATATAAAGTTTGAGGCAAATAAGTAGAGAAATAAGTTTGTTGCATTTATTATGGCCATAAACGTTTGTGACTCTCTTCTTGAGCACTGCACTACAGTAAAATGTCGTAATTTGAACTCAGTTTAATATAAATTCTGTGTGGATCAATGTTGTTCTTAGCCCTTGAAAATAAGATTGGGATTTTACATGCTTTCGAGTTTGGTTAATTCAAAACTCCGCACAATATCTAATTCAAAGTAAAATTTTCTCAAAGCATAGGTAAAATTCAGATAATTTATAAACGATGCATTGATGATATTCTTGCTGTGTAAGAAACTAAGCAATGCAAGAAGTTACAATAAAGAACAGTTGTCACTCCTTCCCCCTCTGCCAGTCCGCAGACATAGAACTACCGTTTCCTGACCCGGTTATCCTACTGCTTTTTTTAAAATCCAAAGTTGATGTTTACGAGAAAAATGAAAGAATGGGTGATACAGAAGTTTGTGTCAAAAATAGATTTTCATAAGACAATTTGGTTTTTTATTTTGATTCTTTTACATTAAAAATAATATGAGTGGAAGTAAGCAAAAGTACAATGCAATGACCATTTCAGAAAATTAAAAAATACTGTATATACTCGTGTATATACTTTCAGCAAAAAATTTTATTTGTTGTATGAAACTGCATTTACACAATTTGTGGTGTTCTTCTAATATGTGAGAAATTTTTCTTTCATTACGTTTGCAAGTGGTGCACTCTATTGTAGTAACGTGAAGGCCATTAAACCAATTCCAGGGGCTGGGGTGGGCAGCTTCCATTTTTTTTATTTGCCTTCTGTTTTATGGTAATTGTTGAGGTGGGCTGGGCTGCTTCTTATTTTTTCTTTCTCTTTTATGGAGTGGCATGTTGGAATATGACAATCCACTTACCCCCCAAAAAAAAAAGCAGTGCTTCCCCTTTTGTCCTTCTAACTGAGTCCAGACGTATAAATAAACTTTTCCTGTTGCTTCTGCCGCCCAATGATATTAGTTTCTGCCAAGTTAAATAGTCAAGCTGCTGTACAGGTTCTAGTTTCTTACATGCCTTTTTGCCCTGTATTGCTGAAGCACTAAAGGGAACACTCCCAAACAGTGATGTAGAAAAGGACAAAAATAGTGATAGCTCACATTGTGTGTTGCAGGTGTAGGGTGGAGGGGGGTCCATGTGGGGTTGTCGAGAGATAGAAAAGGGAGAGGAGTGATGAGGAACAAGAGAAAAATGAGAGGGATAAACAGACAGTTTGNAGTCAAGCTGCTGTACAGGTTCTAGTTTCTTACATGCCTTTTTGCCCTGTATTGCTGAAGCACTAAAGGGAACACTGGCAACAGTGATGTAGAAAAGGACAAAAATAGTGATAGCTCACATTGTGTGTTGCAGGTGTAGGGTGGAGGGGGGTCCATGTGGGGTTGTCGAGAGATAGAAAAGGGAGAGGAGTGATGAGGAACAAGAGAAAAATGAGAGGGATAAACAGACAGTTTGCCACATTTTATCATCCTTCAAGTATCTCAGACAGTTTGTGACTACTGTTAAAAATATTTTGAATTTTTATACCAGTGTATTATGCACATTCCAGAATTATTAAACTGAAAAATCAAGCTTCAATTATTAACGGCTGAATAACATGATGCAATAAAACAACATCTGGCCACAGGTAACTAACGTGTGGAGTGTGTACCAGACGGTATCAGAGAAAATATGGCTCAACATACACTGCTAATTGGGTTTTTGGGTAATTTTCCCATGCACGTGGTTGCTAGCTGTCTTTTCATTTTTTTGCATTCCTCCCCCTTCCCCGGACAGTTGACAAACAATATCCTAGTGATAGGAAGTGAGAGAGAAGGAAAAGGGGGATAGAAGACTAACGTGGGAACTCAGGTGAAATTTTTAACCGTAAACTGCCTTCTTTACTTTTGTGGTGTTTGCTTACGAACGACCTTCACAAAACTTTTCATGTTCGAAGACTAGTTTCTATCAACATATACATTTTAAAAACTTTTTTTAAACTTAGAATTATTGTTTACGTATTGCAATCATTTAAGTTAACCAGCACTTCTAAAGATTTGTTTTAAAGGCCATACATCTGCCAATACATCAAAATTGGGATAAAAATACCTTTTCTTTAGTGTGAGATTAAAGACAGTCTTTGTGCTCGCCATATTGATGTGTTGCATGTGAGTCAATAAGCAAAGCAACTGCTTGGCCAAGCAGTCGCTGGCCAAGCACCTGCGCTACCTCTCTCATATGCATCACACACACAGCCTTGCCTGTTCCTGTCCTTGCACATGGCACACAACTTTGAGAGAAGCAATTACCATGCCACAGCAGCCACCCTTCTTCCACTACGCAGCACTCAGAGCTTACACACCAGGTAGGTTTTGTATAAGTGTCCGAGATACCATTTTGTTAGTAAAACGTCTGCTTATTAAATTAAATTAATGTTCTGTTAATATACCCAGCATCTGTTTTTTTGTTAAGAAGCTTTTGAAAATTGACTTTGCAATCATAAAAAATTGTGTGGCATGCTGTGTTTAGACTTAATTTTGGTGACATGGGTGCGTTCTATATGCTTTTTAAGGGTTCACTATTGTTGGAAGACATCTATCTGTTAAAATTAACGAATAATTTAAAAAATCAATGTGTTGTTTTCACGCTAGAGAAAACTAAACATGGACCCAAAGTGAAAAACACAGTTTTTGNGTTAAAACTATTAAAGTATAAAAAAAGTCAATGTTAGACATGTATAGAGCATAAGAGCCCATTACCGAGTAACTTGAGAACTCACACAATCAATATTTGATGGTATTTGATTACTGTAATGTCTAATTATGCTGTGAAAGTCGTTCAAAAGTGGCATAAAACACTAAAGCAGGATTTTTGAGAACAGGGGTCGGGGTTGGTCAAAATTGGTTAAACATTCTAATAACTACCCTTTACGATAATGACCCTTTTCCCGGGAACTGTGAAGGGTCGTAGAATTAAGAGTTAACTGTAAATGGCTACTGCACTATACTGCGAATGTTCTGCACTTAGAAATTACAGTATAAAAAAAGCCACTGCAGCATTCCTACAACATCTCTGGAGTTACATTATCACAATTACACCTGGTTACATGATCAATCACACTGACCTTGACAACAAGCTCAGGCATGTAGTGAGGGTTACGTAGGCGAGTAGTCATGTAGAATCTGAAGGTCGGAGAATATTCAATAATGTTCTCACCAAAACGAATACTGTCTGCACCTTCATGTTTGAACACCTGCCTTAGCAGTAATGGGTCTGCAACCAAGTATGCCATTAAGTAAACAAATATTTGTAAATATTTATTTAGTTATACAATTCTGCAATATCCAAACAGCATTAAGAAAATACCTTTACCAATGTGCATAGTAACTTACAATTAAACAAAATGCGGAAAACAGACAAAATATGAGACAACATGCTGAATGGATAATCTAGGAATATCAAAAGCACATACAATGTCTACTACAACATAATTTGAACCAACGATAACAGCTTTAAAATACAGTAATTTCTTACAGCACCCCTCAACCGGAATCGTCAGTGGAAGGGCTATTCCGGTTGTGGGAAAATTCTGGATATGAGAAATAAGGGTGGGATGGTGTGAAAAGTAACACATTTTTAGTCTGAAACCGTGTATATGTGGCACATTTTAACTTAAGAAATCAATGAGTGTAAATTATTAGTTTTATCCTTAAAGTTACAAAAACCATTTTAAAAAAAACACTACATACTGTTTATGAAAATGTGAGTCATAAAACTCCCAGCGCTGCATTAATGANACATAATTTGAACCAACGATAACAGCTTTAAAATACAGTAATTTCTTACAGCACCCCTCAACCGGAATCGTCAGTAGAAGGGCTATTCCGGTTGTGGGAAAATTCTGGATATGAGAAATAAGGGTGGGATGGTGTGAAAAGTAACACATTTTTAGTCTGAAACCGTGTATATGTGGCACATTTTAACTTAAGAAATCAATGAGTGTAAATTATTAGTTTTATCCTTAAAGTTACGAAAACCATTTTAAAAAAAACACTACATACTGTTTATGAAAATGTGAGTCATAAAACTCCCAGCGCTGCATTAATGACCTTCATTCACAACCTGCCAGCGGGGGTTCTCATCGCTTCGCATGAGTGTCTGCATGAGTAAGCGAGAACTGGAGATAATCTAGGGCTGCAGCGGTGACATCATGTTACTGTTTGTGTTTACGTGAAACTGATAAAACTTCCCAAAGCATAGTCAATTCCGTGGATAGTCTTGCCCTTACTGCATAGCACGTTGGCACAATATACATTTACAATAGTGGTACTCATGTATCATAGACAAAGTTCACTAGCTACCATATTTCGGCGTATATATGCCGCACATTTTTACAAAAAAAAAGATAAAAAGTGGGGTATGAATTATTTATGAGCATAAAAAAAATTTCCTCCCTTAATCATACAGTTACACTATCATTTTTTAACTTAGTTTTTAAGGAAGTCAAAAAAGTAATAACATATGAATAGCTCACTCTCATGTTTAAACGCGCATGGGTCACGCTATATTTTTGCCTGCCTGTCCTCGACAGTTCTACTTTGTATCACCTCCAGCCACCGTCCAGCTAGCTCGCTTCCTTTCTCTTTTTTCTTTCTCCCTCACGCTTGCCGTCCTTCCTTTCCGTCTCCACACACTTCCCGCGACCACAACCTCAGCCGCCCAGCACCAGGCAAGCTTGCTCACTCCCCTTATTTTATTTCTCCCTTTATTTTGTTTGGCATGCTGTCTCTCTCTCTCTGGCCAAATGAGACAGCCAGCAGTCTCTGTGTGTGTGATGCCGCATGCACACATGCATCATACCATTGCCTGCCCAGCAACAGCTGGCAGGCTACGCACGGCGCACATGGTCCGCAATTAAAACGCAGTGTTAAGGCATTTTNATCTCCACACACTTCCCGCGACCACAACCTCAGCCGCCCAGCACCAGGCAAGCTTGCTCGCTCCCCTTATTTTATTTCTCCCTTCTCCCTCTATTTTGTTTGGCATGCTGTCTCTCTCTCTCTGGCCAAATGAGACAGCCAGCAGTCTCTCTGTGTGTGATGCCGCATGCACACATGCATCATACCATTGCCTGCCCAGCAACAGCTGCCAGGCTACGCACGGCGCACATGGTCCGCAATTAAAACGCAGTGTTAAGGCATTTTGACATATATACAAAAGTTTTATTTACACAGAGTACTGCACTGTTGCTACTTTTCAGCAGGCAGAGGCGAAGCTGCGTGGCAACGATAACACCCAACTGCAAATTAATTAGTTTGACGTTGCCATAGTTTGCTGTTGCCGCACCAGCATGATGAGGACCGGCAATATTTACGGGAATACCAAAATTCAGTGCGGCCTATACTCAAAATATTAATTATACCTAATTTTTCATCAAAAACTTCAGGTGCGGTCTACACACGCCAAAATATGGTACATTTACAATAACACGTTAGAACACTGAATTCTGAAAGTCACACCATTAAAACCAACGGTATGTGTGGCACATTGCCATTAGTCACTGTCACTTGTGTCATTATGCAACGTAGCTGTAGCTGTGCCACTTGGGCCGGCTGTCTTCATCATGCAGCTTGTTTACCAGCTAGCGGGCATGTACAGTCTGGTGTGAGCAACGAAAGACCTCTCACGAGCGCGGGAAAGTTATGGCACAACTTTGAGACGTTTGAATTTTTTTTGGAAAATTCGTTCCGGATATGGGAAGTTCCATTTGAAGGAATTCCGGTTAAAGGGTGCTGTACTGAAATATGGACACGATTCTCCAGAAATAAAAAAAAAATTCTGAAACCATATTACAATAATTGATACATCATTTATTCTAAAAAAGTATAGAGCTCAAACTGAAATGCCAAACCAATTGGGCTAAAAATTTGTGTTCAAAGATTTCTGCACATTATATGCTGGCATTTAAAACATTTTCATATTTAAGTTGCTTCCCAGTTGAACCTTCTCCACTGTTGAGAATGAACCTTAACACGATTACTGAAATGATAAAAAATGTTTACTGTGATACTGTCATTAAACATGTGATAAACACGTTATTTCAAACAGATGCGAGGAGTACTGTGTGGAAATATTTTATTGTGTACTGTGCTGATGATGGGAGAGCAATTTGCAACATACGCAAACATTTGTTTTCCCAGAGTTGTGCATGTCATAATATAACAAATGTGAAGAAATGTTTATCTTCCATGCACAATATCAGTTTTTAAAATAAAAAACAAGCTTAGAAAAAAACTAAAATGAAATCTCTTCAAAATAAAATGAGCAGTAATTTCCAGAAATGGGCCCTAGTACTTCATGCAGTGTTACTGATTCAGTGGCTATGTGCAAATCTCCAGTTCAAAACCAGCCTATACTTCAGAAGTTTCTTGACATCAAACAAAAATTTAAGGTAAGTAGCAAATGGAAATCACCAAGAAAATTAGGAGAATGATTTGTCCGGTCAATAAATCTTTAAGGACAGTTGAAGATAGGGACTTCAATGATTTGGTGACACACATGGAACCTTGGCACAGTATACCCAGTAGAAAACATTTTTCTGCTACTTTGATTCCACAGATGTTTGAAGAAACCAAATATAGTGTGAAATCATGTCTTAATAAATCACTGCATGTAGCTGTTACTACTGATATGTGGTCTAGTACTGCAAATTATGACTATTTAAGTATGGTAGTTCATACCATTAACGAAAACTTTGAAATGATGCAACCTGCTTTAGAAGTTGTTCCGTTTCCTGAAGTCTCACACACTTCTGCATCTGTAGTTTTATACAAGAGACACTGAAAGAATGGGACCTTACTGAAATAGTAGCGTGTGTTGTCCACGACAATGGTCATAATGATATGGCTGGGTTTCAACATGTGCCTTGCACAGTTCATACTTTGCAGCTAACAAAACCGGACAGTATTATCAAATAGAAACCTTGTATCCAACACAGTTGCCATATGCAGTAGGTTGGTAGGTAGTTTTAAACAATCTACAAAAGCATCAAAAATATTACAATCTGCCCAAAATCAAGTGTCTCTGTCCAACCACAGATTGGTCCAAGATGAACCTACACTGAAGAGCCAAGAAAACTGGTACACTTGCCTAATATCGTGTAGAGCCCCCCCGAGCACGCAGAATGCCGCAAGACGACGTGGCATGGACTCGACTAATGTCTGAAGGTATGCAGGAGGCAACTCAAACCATGAATCCTGCAGGGCAGTCCACAAATCCAATCTACGCCAATTTGAGAAAGGGTTGCACGTCTGTCACGTTTAATGATTATCGTCAGTCGTCGTTTGTCCCGTTCTTTCACGATCTCTTTCCGGCCGCAGCGATGTCGAATATGTAATGTTTTACCGGATTCCTGATATTCACGGTACACTCGTGAAATGGTTGTACGGGAACATCCAAATGCTATCGCTACCTCGGAGATGCTATGTCCCATCTCTCGTGCGCCGACTATAACACCACGTTCAAACTCACTTAAATCGTGATAACCTGCCATTGTAGCAGCAGTAACCGATCTAGCTGCCGACCGCATCGTGTTACTCTGATTGGTTCCATATCTCTGTTATTTGCATACGCATGCCTATACCAGTTTTTTTGGCTCTTCAGTGTACTTGTTGGAATGCAATGCATGTAATGCTTAAAAGGCTACATGGGCAACAATGAGCAATTATTTTTAATTTATCTGAAATAAATCTGTCTACTGTTGAAATGACATCAAGCCAATAGGAGCTAATTGGCAATGTAGTCCAAATGTTGGAGATATTCTACAGGGCTACTCAGGTTCTCAGTTCTGTATCTGTTTAACTCAGTGAATTAATACCAATTATAAATAGTGCTGTCCTTGAACTTTAAACACCTGCACCCATAGGATTAGGCCTTCAAGACATAAAGAATGATCTTGTTGCTTCCTTGAGAAGGTTTGGTGAAATAGAAAGTAATGTATTGTACACAACTGCCACAATACTTTAATCCCCGGTTGAAAACCAAAGTTTTCATCCATAAAGAAAGTCAAACTTATGCGAAAAGGAACATTATTGATATTATCAACACACAAGAACAGAGATTGCTGAGCATGTTGATGAGGTAAGATACATATTCTTCGTACTATTTTTAAAAATTATTTTTATCCATGTTGTTAATATAGAAGTTTTAATAAAGATATATTCTTGCAGGCACCACAAATTACACCAGTTACTGCTTCACATGGGATGTGGTCATTCTATCAAAAAATAATAAGCACTGCAACGACCAATTCAAGTAGTACTTCTCCTGCAGAACAAGAAGTTGTGGCGTATTTGTCAGAGCTTTTGCTTCCACCTGATGGGAATGTATTAGACCAGCGTTTCCCAGATGGCGGGTCGCGACCAGCTACCGGGCCACAAAAACAAAATGCTGGGTCGCGTCACTTTACCGTTTTACGTATTGTAGTTCACGCTGGAAAAAATTTAACCATTTGTTTCACCCGCCCGTGTCCGCACTCGCCCCACTCCAACCGCTCGTTTGTTCGTTCATTCTGTCAGTTTGAGCTTAGTATCAAGACAAAGAGTGCATATTTTTTGTGTATACTGATTACGTTTCATTTCACGATGGACAAGTGGGTAGTAAAACAAAGTTTGGGTTCTGAGAGTGGCACAAACAGACAGTCAAGTAATGTCCAGCCGGAGCCAAGTACAAGTGGTACTAACAAACGGCTGCACGATGCGCAGTCTTCTACTCTCACAAAAAAGAAGGAGTCATGGACTCAACAATATTCTGAAGATTATTTACAATTTGGATTCATCAAGGGTGCTGATGACAAACCAATATGTGTTATTTGTAATGCGGCACTTTCAAACGAGTCTATGAAACCTTCAAAGTTGAAGAGGCACTTGGAATTAAAACACCCGGAATACAGTGAGAAGCCAACAGATTTCTTCATTAATAAAAAGAGAGAATTAAAAGTTACTGAAAAAACTATGTCTTAGAATTTTCTGAGGGTGCTCAATCTGAAAACCTTGTAATGGCATCTTATGAAATCTCAAAATTAATTGCTGAAACCGGTTACTCTCACATAATTGCTGAGAAATTAATAGTTCCAGCAATGAAAATAGTAGCGTCTCGGATATGTGATAAAAAACACGAGAACCAAGTAAATTTGCTGGCTCTATCAAATAACACAGTGAAGCGTAGGATAGTGGAGATGGCAGATAATATCGAGGAAACTGTTGTAGGTCACTTAAAAGAGAGTAATTATTTTTCCTTGCAAGTTGATGAAAGTACAGACATATCGGATAATGCTAATCTAATGTGTTTTATAAGATACGATTTTGACAATACAAATCACAAAGAATTTATCTTTTGTAAACCTCTGACAACAAGAACAACAGCTGATGAAATATTTAATTTGATTGACAGTTACATGAAGGACAATGGCATTGAATGGAAGAAATGTGTGGGACTAAGCAGCGATGGAGCGCGCACAATGCCAGGCATTCGTACTGGACTTTTTCCGAGGATCAAAGCTGTAGCACCAGACTGTGTATGGGTGCATTGCAGCATCCACATAGAGGCATTGGCCATCAAAGGAATGTCGTTGCTTTTAACTGCAACTATGCAAGAGTGTGTGAAATTTACTAATTTGATAAAATCTCGTCTACTTAACTCAAGAATATTCTCTTCTTTAGGCTAAGAAATGGGAAGTGAACATGATCATCTTCTTTTACACTGCAAAGTGCGGTGGCTATCACGAGGGAATGCTTTAAGAAGACTTATTGAACTGAGGGAAGAAGTTTTAATGTTCTTAGAACAACATCCCCCAACGGCTAGAGATGTAATATTTCATTTCAAAGAACGTTTCCATGATGTCAATTGGTTAATCAAGGTAGCTTATCTTTGTGATATTTTTGATTTCTTGAACAATTTTAATCAGACATTACAAGGCAGCAATGTAACTGTATTTAAAGTGCAAGAGAAGGTAGAAGCTACAACAAAAAAAAAAAAAAAATTGTGGCCGAGTTGCGCGGAAGCAGGAAATTACAAAGCTTTTACAAAGGTAACAGAACTACAAAAAGATCATAGCATGAGTTTATTGCCGGGTGAGATTTCAGCTGCTATCAAAGAACATCTGCTAGCGCTGGAGACAAATCTTAAGAAATATTTTCCCCCCATCCACGGAAACAAAGCATGTATAAGGAATCCATTTACAGTCAACGTAGAATCCGAGACTGACCTTCCGGATTCAGATATTGAATCTATAATTGAACTGTCATGTGACACCGCACTCAAAGACACATTTGGCAACATACCACTGATGGATTTTTGGCTGTCTTGCCGTTAGGAGTACCCAGTTTTAGCAGAAAAAGGGATAAAGTTTCTAATACCTTTTGTTATGATATATAAGTATGAAGCAGGGTTTTCAACACTGGTTTTCTTAAAAAATAAATATGGGAACCGATTGGACGTCGAACCGTATCTGAGGATAAAGTTAACATCTTTTCCTCTAAATGTAAAGTTTTTAGTTAACAAGAAACAACTACACATTTCTCATTAATAAACTGTTTGGTTTTAATTTGATTGTCATTTTTGTACAACATTTGTTAACGCTTTTTTGTTAAAATATTAAACTGTAATAGACATATAAACATGTTTTATTGCGCTCATACACCAGAATCCACAAAAAAGTTTTTAGTGTATCGTGAAGGAAAAGCTTAAAAATAACCGGGTCACGGAAAAAAAAGTTTGTGAAACGCTGCACTACACCAACCGGCCAGCAGACTAAGAGAGTTGAGGATACCATCCTTTAATGACTCCTGACCTCCATGAGACTCTCACTCAACTGCTCACAAGGTCATGTGAGGGGCGACCACAAGGAGCAGCAAGGAGTATCTACCATATTCTTCTTCAGCCAAGAAGCCAGGTAGGCAGCCAACGATCCAGGTCTACTTCACTTGCTGCAGATGGTTGGACAGGGGAAAGTGGATGTGGATCCCAAACACTCCCCCCCCTATTGTAGTCATGAGTCTAGCCCCTTTAATATCTTCCAGACTGCAGGCTAGCCCAATCCTTTCCAGGGTACAGTACAGCAAGGTCGGTGTAAGGCTTCTCACTTGGCGAAAATAAACTCTAGCCCATCCATACATGGAAGTCCTTGCACAAACTCTCTTCCTCGAGAGTTACTGTAGTGTATAAATGTTAAGGTTATGTAGGAATGTAGACATGGTTGGCAACAACAAGAGAGCAAGAGCGGCAGTTGGCATGATGGACAGTTGTATGTACAATGAGAAAAAAGAGGAATGTTGTTGTGTAAGCTTGTTGGCAAGTTGTAACTTATATGAGCAACAATAAAATATTCCGGGTGTTTTAATTCCAAATGCTCTTCAACTTTGAAGGTTTCATACACTCGTTTGAAAGTGCCGCATAACAAATAACACATATTGGTTTGTCATCAGCACCCTTGATTAATCCAAATTGTAAATAATCTTCAGAATATTGTTGAGTCCATGACTCCTTCTTTTTTGTGAGAGTAGAAGACTGCGCATCGTGCAGCCGTTTGTTAGTACCACTTGTACTTGGCTCCGGCTGGACATTACTTGACTGTCTGTTTGTGCCACTCTCAGAACCCAAACTTTGTTTTACTACCCACTTGTCCATCGTCAAATGAAACGTAATCAGTATACACAAAAAATATGCACTCTTTGTCTTGATACTAAGCTCAAACTGACTGAATGAACGAACAAACGAGCGGGTAGAGTGGGGCGAGTGCGGACACGGGCGGGTGAAACAAATGGTTAAATTTTTTCCAGCGTGAACTACAATACGTAAAACGGTAAAGTGACGCGACCCGGCATTTTGTTTTTGTGGCCCGGTACCGGGTCGCAACCCACCATTTGGGAAATGCTGGTGTAGAGAGTGCTAGAAGGATGGACTGAACGAGTGCCACTGTGGAAGCCAAATGTGGAGTGTGATGTCAGGACTGTCATGATAATCACAGTGTGGTGCGCAACCTACCTACATAAGGACAACATATCCTTTCCCATCCTGATATTTTTCGTGTGTGTTTCATTGTCCTAGATAGAAGCTCTGTTGGATTAAGATTAGGTNTAAGGACAACATATCCTTTCCCATCCTGATATTTTTCGTGTGTGTTTCATTGTCCTAGATAGAAGCTCTGTTGGATCAAGATTAGATTAGGTTAGGTGCAACTTATTTTATTTTTGTTTTTGTTTAGGGTATTTCCTATGCAGTTAATTGCTGGCATAATGAGTATTTGAAAAGATTCGTAACATATCTGACTTGGTACAGTATGTCCTTTGTTGAGTGGATAAATAAAAAATAACTCTTAGTGAATTTATTTAATGAAGAGAGAATGATTTCAGGAACTACTGTTGACAGCATTCAGTAGTTAAAAAGAATGTAATATGGCAACGTGTTGAATACTTTTGTGTGTTGTGTTTTGGAACAATTAAAATTCTTAAAATGTTATTGGTACTCTTCTAAAATTTAATTTAAATAAAATAAAAACTCCAACAGGTTATGGGCCTAGTGACTATGGTCTAAAACAATTAAATGAAGAAAGAAAAGAATTGGCTAGTGCACCGTGTGTGTGAAACTGAAGCAACAAAAATGGCTATGGGGTCAGACGGCTGCACCCATGTGGAAAAATTTAGAGGTCATTCAAACTTCAATATTTGGAAGTTCCAAATAGTTGTGCTACTGAAAGCGGCAGATGTTTATGATGTAGTAAACACTGAGGCCAATGATGGTGCAAAATGTGATCAAGATTGGGAGAAGAAGGGCGCCAAGGCTCAGAGGTACATCAAAACAATGATCGACAGAGGTAATATCAAATTTTTTATGTCTTGCAACTCTGCAAAGGAAATGTTCGACAAGTTGTGCACAATTTATGAAAGAGATAGCAGTCACAATAAAAGCTCATTGCTACAAACTTTTCAATTACTAAATTGACAAAGTCAAGGCTGGTCTTTAAGAACTTCAAAACCTCTCTGTTAAAATAAAAAAAGTAGGCCATACTGTTGATTACAAACAAATAATTGGAAATTTTTTTTTTTCTCTGCCTGTTACTCTTTAATTGTGGCAAGACATTAATTAACAAATTTAAATGCCAGGTTGTTAGTGGAAGAAGAAATATGTCATTCAAGTAAAAAAATATGACAATGTTCCATTCAAAAATGTAAACAAAAACATTGTTAGTTTTAAATGCAACAAAAAGGTCACATTGCTAGGAACTGTAGGCAAAAGAAGTTACAGTGTAAAATTTGTATAAAGGACAATCACAGTAAACAGAATCGCTACTTCAGGAACAAAAATAATCTTGCTACAAATAATAGAGATAAGGTTGCATTTCTGACTGAAACAAAGGGTGAAAACCCCAGCGAACTTGGGTATTAGATTCAGGGTGCACTTCCCACATGGTTAACAGCAGTGATCCATTGTTTAATACTGGTGACATTGACTCTGAAATCATGACTTCTAAGAAAAATGAGAATGTGTGTGCTGAACTTAAGGGTGATATAGAGTACCGAGAATGTGTATTGAGAGATGTGTTGTATGTACTAGGTTTTACAAGAAATTTAATGTATGTACATAAAATTACAGAAAATGGAGGTGTTGTCAGGTTTACAGAGGACAAAGTTGAAACCTTGAAAGGTGGGCTCAAACTTGTAGGTGATAAGGACAGTGCTGGAATTTATAATGTAAAATTAAACAATAGTGAAACAACACTTTTGTCGAAAAGCAAACAAACAAGTGACTTAAAAGATAAGGATAAATGGTTAAGAGCAATTGAGAAAGAAAAGCCCTCGCTAATAAAAAATTGTGTTTTTAAGTTTGTTGATGAAAATGAAATCCACAGAAATTACTTTCTAGTAAATGAGTATTTCGAATAAAGGACAACAGATACAAAGCTAGACTCGTTGCATGCGGTTGTGAACAGAAAGCAGGAGCACCTGAAGGCTTTGAAGATGAAAAAGGCAATGTAGTAAAACTCAAAAAGTATCTGTATGGACTGAAACAAGCCCTTCATGCATGGAACAAAATATTTGTTGATTTTCTCAAGAAACATGGACTGCAACAACTCACGACCTACAAATCAGTCTTCAAGAATGATGAAGGAGATTTAATATTATGATGATGGACTTGTGATTTCAAACAAGGGCGATAAGATTGAGGAACTCATGATGAAGCTCCAAACAGAATTTGAGGTTAATACTACAGACAACCCAAAAACCTTTGTTGGCATAGAAATAGAAAATTCAAGTAATTTCAGCTTTCATCAAAGGTTATACACATTGATCAGTTGTTGAAATCATTCGCATGGATTGCACAAAACCTGTAAAAACTCTAGCTGTACCTGGCAATGTTAACTTTGAAGACTATAATGACAGGGAAAGTGTGACTTTTCCATATAGGGAAGCAGTTGGNCTGTACCTGGCAATGTTAACTTTGAAGACTATAATGACAGGGAAAGTGTGACTTTTCCATATAGGGAAGCAGTTGGCAGCGTATTGTACTCGTCAAAAACAGGTCCAGGCCAGACATAACTTATGCAGTTAATATGGGGTCAAAAAAATGGAAAACCCTACT
This sequence comes from Clitarchus hookeri, assembly GCA_002778355.1. Classification (NCBI taxonomy): domain Eukaryota; kingdom Metazoa; phylum Arthropoda; class Insecta; order Phasmatodea; family Phasmatidae; genus Clitarchus; species Clitarchus hookeri. Next base: position 45,462 of record NQII01003072.1, read on the forward strand.
GTTCATGATGTGCAGAATGTTAAGCGAATATGTAGGTATCTCCAAGAAATGCAAAACCTAGGACTCAGGTACTCGACAGATTTTAGCATGTCAGTGATTAATGCATACAGTGATGCAGATCATCTTGGTGATGAGACATCATGAAGAAGTACTTCAGGGTATGTCATTATGTATATGGGAAGCCCACTTGCCTCATATAAGAAATATCACCCCATTGTGTCTCTAAGCACGGCAGAAAGTGAGTTCATCGCCGCTAGTGAGTGTGTGAAAGAAGTACTGTTTTTGAAATTATTATACAAGGAACTAACAGGTGAAATAATTTCAGTAAACCTCACTATATACAATTAAAGTGAGATTAAATTGATAAAAAATGGCAGAGTGTCTAAAAGGTCCAAGCATATAAACATTAAATTCAAGTTCTTGTGTGAAAAATTGAATGAGGTGACGTGACCGGTATTATAGGGCCTGTACTAATGAGAATGCTTTTCTTTTGAGAACATTTAATGGGCGCCAGTCGCTCAGTAAACGTTCAGAGTGACACGAGGCTCTCTCAGGGGTTGTTCGGATGTGGCTACCCCAGCCCTATAATGCACGTTTCACTCGCAGGTGTTAAAAGAATTGTAGGCCATTCCGATGCCCTGCGATCATTATACAGTATGATTATTACACACAAATCAAATAAATCACTTTTCCAGAGAAGGCCGGGCCCTGATGTGGTCGGAAAGTAACTAGGTTAACAAATAACGGAGTCGAACATGAGAATTTTATAGATGAAGGATTTTATTAGGCTAAGATATCTATACAATTGGCCCATTATTCCAAATTCAATTATGCGGGCTCAACGCACAAAGCTCCATCAACGAGCTACAGTCTAAGTACCAAGTTGGTGAAATTATAAATAAACTCTCCGGTCAGAGTCGCAAGAGTGGTGGGAAAAACTGAAGGCCAGTAAAGAAAAGGTTTAAGAGAAAATGTACACTATTGTAGTTAAATCAGTTCACACAAAAGTTGATGGGCCCCGAGCGGCAAACACACCTGCCTCACCTCATGACCGCTGGACGACAACTGAAAATCATGGCGGCACTCAATCAGATATAGCTGATCGGGCGACGTGAGAATTTGGAGTATAATTATTGCGGGCATGAAAACTCATGATTAAAGAACAATAGACATGCTACGTGAAATACACAACACCAAAATTCATTTGTCTCTTTTTAGAGGTGCCTGTTCATCTGAAAGATGCACTCCGAAATTAACAGCAATTTATTTCTTGATTGGATGTACACTTGCGAGTGTCCCAGAATTTAAGTTTATTAATTTTTTGCCTGTCTTATTTATTGTCACACGTTAATTAATTGTTTTAAATGTTTTTGCTTAATTACCGTCCCATAGTCAGACTTACCCGAAGGGGCGGCCTGATCACGCAGGAGGGCGGCTTGAGTGTTGTTTGTGGTTTTGATGAACTAATTTTGCCAAAATAGAATTTGCAAGGAATTTAAAAGATAATTGTGTTACATCACATTAATTACTAGATGAATTTAGCATTGATTTATCTTGTTACATTTTAGCATGTAATGGTGACATTCATTATGTGTTTTCTAAGAGAATAAAATTTCTCTCTCGTAAAACAACCAATGTGCGGCTTACGTTTTTACGCGTAGAATTTTATACAATATTAAACTTTGTGGTAGGCGTCCCCGTTCGGGCTGTGCCCTCATGTAATTTGCCACGCTTGCGGAAGTGTACAGTTTTGATCCCGTTTCCGGTCTCCTTTCTCGGCGCGCTGGTCACAACAGGTTACATCTGTGAACATTTTGCTCACCTGCCTGAATGTGCCTGAGTGCACGGGCTGGTGCACTTGGTGCACGCATAAACACACGATTGTTGACACAGTACCTGTTTTGATGTTTATGCTGGAGTGGTGCAGTGATGTGTAAAACTGGCTTATCAGGCCCTGTGGAAGGTAGGGGCTACGTCAAATGCCCTCCCTCTGGAAAATTGTTTTGCACACAGAAGTACATGATACTCCATTGAAGCTGTACTGTAACAGTATATTCCAATATATTCACACTTTTCCTGCATTTCCTGATTGCTGGACAACCTGGGATTGCAATAATCACCCAAACTCTGGTATGGTGGCCATCAGTTCCCAAATAAAAGCATGATGAGTGACTGTGTGAGTCGAATTGTGGGGACATTCAACAACGGGGTCATTAACGCCCGCAGGAAAGTAATGTCAAGAAAAGATGGAAATCCTCTACAAGAGAGAAAAACAATTATGTCAAAAACAGATTAAAACCCTCCACAGGAGGCAAAATAGGGTAGGTCAAAAACAAATGAAGAACCTCCGCAGGAGGCAAAACAGAAAGTTAGATAAAACCAGATTAAAAACCTCCACAGGAGGTAAATACGAACAAGTACTCCATAGGAGCAACAACACAAGATCAAAAAAACAAATCATAATGCATTAAAAAGACCCGGCGCACATAAAATGGGAGTACGCCACTCACAGATGTGCTCCTGTCACACAGCAATCGTTGTAGGTTGTTGGGAGCATTTAAAGTGCAACTAGCCTGGTCTTACTCGTGACACTCCACCGGAATGTGCTGAACAGTCAAGGGATTGCCACATGTAGCACACTGAAAAGGAGATTCACCACACAGTAGGTATCAATGCATCAGACACGTTTGCCTGATGAAAAGTCAAGTAAGCACAACATCCTATCTGCGGGTAAATGAAACAACCGGACAAGTGCAAAGAGGAAGTCAGGGATGGCCTGTAACTTGTTGGACAGTGGGAGAGAAGTCCACTTCTGCTACCAAGCATGCCAGACAAGCCCACGAGCCGCATGTAACACATCCAATACAGGGATACAAGAGTCGCAGGGTGGAAGGCTGCCCATATCCTTAGATGATATATCAACTGTTTCATTGCCAGGGATTCTCACATGCCCTGGAACCCACAGAACAACTATGTGAACACATATCTTCACAGCCCTATGTCAGCTTTTCCTGGATCATGGAAAAATTAGGTGAGCTGAGGAGCACGATATGATTGCTTTCAAGGCACTCATCGAATCAGAGCACACAAGGCATTTACGGTGAAACCCCTTAATGATAAAACCCAGAGCCTTAAAAATAGCAGAAAACTCTGCAGTTAAACTACTACATGATGGATGAAGTCCAAATACATATCGAGAAGAACTAGTGACAAAGGCACACCCAGTCCAGTTATCTAATTTGGAACCTTCAGTGTAAACACAAATAAAGCATTCCCAAATAAAAGCATGATGAGTGACTGTGTGAGTCGAATTGTGGGGACATTCAACAACGGGGTCATTAACGCCTGCAGGAAAGTAATGTCAAGAAAAGATGGAAATCCTCTACAAGAGAGAAAAACAATTATGTCAAAAACAGATTAAAACCCTCCACAGGAGGCAAAATAGGGTAGGTCAAAAACAAATGAAGAACCTCCACAGGAGGCAAAACGGAAAGTTAGGTAAAACCAGATTAAAAACCTCCACAGGAGGTAAATACGAACAAGTACTCCATAGGAGCAACAACACAAGAACAAAAAAACAAATCATAATGCATTAAAAAGACCCGTCGCACATAAAATGGGAGTACGCCACTCACAGATGTGCTCCTGTCACACAGCAATCGTTGTAGGTTGTTGGGAGCATTTAAAGTGCAACTAGCCTGGTCTTACTCGTGACACTCCACCGGAATGTGCTGAACAGTCAAGGGATTGCCACATGTAGCACACTGAAAAGGAGATTCACCACACAGTAGGTATCAATGCATCAGACACGTTTGCCTGATGAAAAGTCAAGTAAGCACAACATCCTATCTGCGGGTAAATGAAACAACCGGACAAGTGCAAAGAGGAAGTCAGGGATGGCCTGTAACTTGTTGGACAGTGGGAGAGAAGTCCACTTCTGCTACCAAGCATGCCAGACAAGCCCACGAGCCGCATGTAACACATCCAATACAGGGATACAAGAGTTGCAGGGTGGAAGGTTGCCCATATCCTTAGATGATATATCAACTGTTTCATTGCCAGGGATTCTCACATGCCCTGGAACCCACAGAACAACTATGTGAACACATATCTTCACAGCCCTCTGTCAGCTTTTCCTTGATCATGGAAAAATTAGGTGAGCTGTGGAGCAAGATATGATTGCTTTCAAGGCACTCATCGAATGGAGCACACAAGGCATTTACGGTGAAACCCCTTAATGATAAAACCCAGAGCCTTAAAAATAGCAGAAAACTCTGCAGTTAAACTACTACATGATGGATGAAGTCCAAAAACATATAGAGAAGAACTAGTGACAAAGGCACACCCAGTCCAGTTATCTAATTTGGAACCTTCAGTGTAAACACAAATAAATCCNGAGAAGAACTAGTGACAAAGGCACACCCAGTCCAGTTATCTAATTTGGAACCTTCAGTGTAAACACAAATAAATCCATCAAACACAGAAGACACAAGCTCAATAAAAAGGCCCTTGTAAACAATTGGAGTGGTTAACATAGGAAAATCCCCCTGGTGAAGGGGCACCTGAACCTGTGTTGTCAGCTGACTGTTCACGGCGAGGCAAAGGCAACACACTCAGAAGTATGTCATATGGCTCCAGGGCATGTGTAAAGTGGACAGATGCCGAATGAGAAGAATATGGCCTAGTCGAGTACAACTGTTTATAGGGAGGATGGAGAAAAGCATTGTGGTGAAGGTGTAAAGAGACAAAACGCACCCAAACCCCATAGGAAAGTAGCAGATGGTCATGCCTGTAATGTAGAGGAGGTTCACCAGCCATAACCACAGAGACTGATGACTGGGCTTGTGCGGAAGTCCCAGTCGCAGTACAAATACCAGCATGATAAACACTAGTTAACAGTTTTAGCACAGAAGGCCTAGCAGAAGAATAAATGACACTGCCAAATTCTAGTATGCTAAGGAGTAGAAGATGATACAGCAGAAGAATAGCGACTGTGTCAGCAATCCAGTCATGACCACTCAACATTTTCAAAAGAATGAGATCCCTTACACAACGAGATTTCAGGGCCTGAATATGACTCCTCCGAGTGAGATTACAATCAAACAAGAGGGCTAATAATTTGATAATGCTGGAAACCGACAAAACAGAGCCATACAAAAACACCTTGGGAGAAGGAAAGATGCCCCGTTTTCTACAGAAGTGGATGTGGAAAAGTGGAAACCACAGCTCTCTGCCATGTCGCCAAGGTGGTGGATGGCCAGCAGGATCTGATGTTCTGCTATGCACAAAGATGCAGCACGGCAGAAAATCGTAAAATCATCCACATGCAGTGGACATTTCACAGNTGATGTTCTGCTATGCACAAAGATGCAGCACGGCAGAAAATCGTAAAATCATCCACATGCAGTGGACATTTCACAGCTGGCCTAACAACTAACACAATGCCAATGTTCTCCTGAACAAACTCCCGAGAGTAGGGAGTTCCATTGCGAACCCTGAATGCATGTAAAGACATAAATTCCTCTAGAAAAGTTGGGAGAAGTCCACCAAAACTCCAAGCTGACAGCTGTTACAAGGTGCCACGTCATTATGTTGTGTTGTATGCCTTCTCAAGGTGAAACAAAAGAACGTGGCGTTGCCCTCGCAAAAAGGCAGTCTATATAGTAGCCTTTAAGCTAAGCAAGTGATCCACCGCAGAACGANGAAACAAAAGAACGTGGCGTTGCCCTCGCAAAAAGGCAGTCTATATAGTAGCCTTTAAGCTAAGCAAGTGATCCACCGCAGAACAATTTAGGCAGAAACGGTACCAAAGAGACCATAAAAGCTGCCAGGTCTCAAGGTGGTGTATCAGACACGCATTAACCATATGTTCCATGGTCCTACAGACACAACAGGTGAGGGAAATAGGTTGATAGCTGGAAAAATGTCCCTTGACTTTCTCTGGATTCAAAATTGGTACAAGGGTTGACCTGCACCACTTCCAGGGAATTACACCAGAAGTCACAATGTTGTTAAAGATCTTCAGTAAAAACAGTTTCCTGTCAAGTGGGAAGTGTTGCAACATATAATGGATATTGTTAGGGCCAATAGAGGTATGCTTCGAGTGCGATAAAGACTGCTCCAAGTCAAGAATAAGAAAAACTGGTTGAATCCCTCCCCATCCGAGCCACCAAAGTGGACACCAACCCTCTCAAATGAATCCTTGATGGCTCAAAATTAGGAAGTGTAATGCGCGCTGCTTGAAACATCCGCAAAATACAGACCCAACAAATCCGCTATGTTTGTCCCATCAGTAACAATCTTGTTATTGACTCGAAGGAATGGAACCTGTGTAGTGAGTGATTGTCCCCACAGCTTCCGAACATTCTCCCAGACAAACTTACTGGTAGCATGTACCGTGAGCAACAAAATTAACTCTCTTCACAATTTATGCAGACTTTCCTTGATGACACGGTGCATCCGAGCCTGAAAGACACAGGAGAGCTCCAGGTTAGATTGAGTGGAGTGAGTACTGAAGTGTCTGAGCGCACTGCATCGGGCATGGATAGCATCTCTGCATTCGTTGCTCTACCAAGCAACATGCCTGCGACCATGAGGCAAAGATTTAGGTATGGCAGCCTCCCCAACTGACACAACAATATTGCTGAATATTTATACTGCCACGTTCACATCAAGGGAAACGTCAGCAGTGAAGTGGAGGTAATGCTGGAAATGAGCCCAGTCAGCTTTGTTAAGAACCCACCAAGGTAGTATGGGTAGGGCAGCAAACGACACCCAATCCAATACAATGGGGCAATGGTCACTTCCACAAAGATCTGGGTAAACACACCAATCAACATTGGTGACCAAAGCTGGGTTACATACAGAAGGATCAATGCAGGATGAAGTGCCAGTGTGAATGGTGAAGGGTATAGGAGTATCAGCATTTAACAGGGCAATATTAGAATTGGTGAGCCACAACTCGACTACATGACTCCGGTTATCCCTGTGGTCAGGACACCATATCTGATTATGAGCATTGAAGTCGCCAATTACCAGAAATGGGAGTAGAAACTAAGATGAAAACTCCTAAAATTCAGTTAAACTGACGCTGATTTGGGGGTACACAGATGCTACAAATAGTGACAAACACACGAGGAACACCCTGACTGCCACTGCCTGCAGAGCAGTGCAAAGGACAACTGCTTCATGATAAACAGTATCCATCACCACAAGACAAACACCACCACAGGCACAGTCCATCAACACAGTATCCAGGCAGTGAAAAGTGTGCGAAGGGAGGCCATATCAGTGGGATAAAAGTGTATTTCCTGAAGGCAAATAAATTACTGTAGGGGTGAGAGACACTGGGAGCTGTTTCACTTCTTCATGATTATTTAAGTACCTTCAGCAGTTCCACAGAATGAGGAACATGATTTATGGAAAGGAAGCATGTGGAAACAAATATTTCAATTTTTCCCTTTGTCTGTTGATTGCTGGCTTAAATACTCCTGAGCTTTCACCAGTGGTTTGCAAATCAACATCAACTGCCATCTCGGCTTATAGCTTAGGAGAGACAGGCTGGCATGTTGACGGGCTGATGGTGTGATCCTGCGTATCAGGTACACTCCCAGGAAGGGAAGTAAGTGATTGAGTAATTTTCTTGTTGACATTTTTTTTCAGTAGCTTGCTGTCGAGATTTGGCAANGTAAGTGATTGAGTAATTTTCTTGTTGACATTTTTTTTCAGTAGCTTGCTGTCGAGATTTGGCAATAACAGCAGGCTTCAACAGTTTCTTCTCAACTGACTCACACTGCGTACCGACAGTCATGGTTTGGGTCGCCAGTACTCGCTATGGCTTCGATGCACTCAGACACTTTGGTCTGCGTAGCCACATCNTCAGCAGTGAAGTGGAGGTAATGCTGGAAATGAGCCCAGTCAGCTTTGTTAAGAACCCACCAAGGTAGTATGGGTAGGGCAGCAAACGACACCCAATCCAATACAATGGGGCAATGGTCACTTCCACAAAGATCTGGGTAAACACACCAATCAACATTGGTGACCAAAGCTGGGTTACATACAGAAGGATCAATGCAGGATGAAGTGCCAGTGTGAATGGTGAAGGGTATAGGAGTATCAGCANAGCTGGGTTACATACAGAAGGATCAATGCAGGATGAAGTGCCAGTGTGAATGGTGAAGGGTATAGGAGTATCAGCTTTTAACAGGGCAATATTAGAATTGGTGAGCCACAACTCGACTACATGACTCCGGTTATCCCTGTGGTCAGGACACCATATCTGATTATGAGCATTGAAGTCGCCAATTACCAGAAATGGGAGTAGAAACTAAGATCAAAACTCCTAAAATTCAGTTAAACTGACGCTGATTTGGGGGTACACAGATGCTACAAATAGTGACAAACACACGAGGAACACCCTGACTGCCACTGCCTGCAGAGCAGTGCAAAGGACAACTGCTTCATGATAAACAGTATCCATCACCACAAGACAAACACCACCACAGGCACAGTCCATCAACACAGTATCCAGGCAGTGAAAAGTGTGCGAAGGGAGGCCATATCAGTGGGATAAAAGTGTATTTCCTGAAGGCAAATAAATTACTGTAGGGGTGAGAGACACTGGGAGCTGTTTCACTTCTTCATGATTATTTAAGTACCTTCAGCAGTTCCACAGAATGAGGAACCTGATTTATGGAAAGGAAGCATGTGGAAACAAATATTTCAATTTTTCCCTTTGTCTGTTGCTTGCTGGCTTAAATACTCCTGAGCTTTCACCAGTGGTTTGCAAATCAACATCAACTGCCATCTCGGCTTATAGCTTAGGAGAGACAGGCTGGCATGTTGACGGGCTGATGGTGTGATCCTGCGTATCAGGTACACTTGCAGGAAGGGAAGTAAGTGATTGAGTAATTTTCTTGTTGACATTTTTTTTCAGTAGCTTGCTGTCGAGATTTGGCAATAACAGCAGGTTTCAACAGTTTCTTCTCAACTGACTCACACTGCGTACTGACAGTCATGGTTTGGGTCGCCAGTACTCGCTATGGCTTCGATGCACTCAGACACTTTGGTCTGCGTAGCCACATCAACTGTTTAAGTAGATGTATCCCTTACTGCTGGTCGAGCATTGGCAACAACACTGTAGGGAACAGAATGCTTTGAGCCCTGAAGATCATCGAATCATTTCTGTGCCTTGAGAAAGGAAACCTTGTCTGTAACTCTGAATCGCTAAACAGCCTGCTCGTCCTGGCAAACAGGTCACTCCTTCGATCAGACAGGGTGTCCTTTGCTGGAGTTCGCACACCTCAGAGTTTTGCTGCATGGAGAAGTATCAAAATGGGGTGGGTCAACACACTTCGAAGCTCTCAAATTCCTAAATTTCACAGACGAAAGGTAAAACTGTTGAGAGTTGTAACAACGGAGAGATGCAGGAATAAACTGCATAACATAAACATTCAAGTAGCCGACTTTGAGAACTGATGGAAAGTCATGCACACCAAAGGTCAAGATGAGGGCATCTGTAGGTGATTTAAAACCATCAGTTGTCTTCAGAACATGGCGAACATCAGTGACATAGTGAGTTTGCAGCTCACTTAAGACCTTGCTTTCCGGAATGTTAATCAGACCGGAACATCAGATGACGCCCTTGCTGGGATTGAGGGACATTGGGACTTGACAGGGAACTTTGCATTTACCCCACTAAAAGTTTTCATCGGCAAGAACCCCCACGACTCGGCAGCATTCAACGTCTCAACCAGAAGCTCGCGTCTTTCACTCTTCTTGCAGACAGCAACAGGACCACCAGCTGCACCATCAATTACTTTTTGTATAGACTGTTCAGGGTAAAGTGAGCACTTTTGAGGCCCTAGGTACTTTTTATTTTCAGCCATTTTTCATCTTTTATCCAGTTTTTTAAATGAATATTGCCATGCAAGTAATAAACACAGTGTGTATATTCCACCACACTCGGAAGTTAACATCAAAGGCTACAATAAAATATATTTATTGACAATTACTCCAAATAAGAAGGCTTTAACGAAAGCTTACTTTACTGTGAATAGCCTATAATTTGAAAGGTGACACCATTTTCAAAGTGTGCAGTTCTAAACCTTGGACCAAAAAAGGTAGCATTAGTAATTTAATAGCAGCAGAGTGACACACTACAGAATTAAAATCAGTATCATCGAGGTGCCGTTTTAAGTAGTGCTGAGCCGATACAGATTTTTACAGATACCGGTAAGAAACGATAATTCCTTGTAGATACAGCCAATATCTGATACTGATACAATGGACATATGAGTAATGAACTGAAAGACTTCTACTAGCACTAAAAGTATTTTGGAAAGCTGATTGAAATCTATGTTAAAGTCAGTGTCACACTATGTACTATTTGTTGCTTTAAGTAAACATACAAAACAAAAAATCAATTAATTTCACATAAATTCTTTAAAATCAGAGAATAAAAGCAGCACTCAAAAATACTTTTGTAATATATTTTTCATCTTAGGTCAGTGCAACTTAAAAAATTTATGTTTAAACTTATCGAGTAAAAAATATTAAATCTGCAGGTTATGTACTACATTTCTCAGCATAATTCAACTTTATTTATATTCAGATAATTAGAAATTATTATAATGTATAGTTTTCAAATTCAGCACACTCTTATTTTACTGAGAGTAAAATTGAAGCACTGCCAGTTGTCAGGTAAGTAATGTCAAATATCATAATTGCTTTTAAAAGGTTTTAAATACTGAAACGTCAAGATGGAGCTGCAATGATGCCTGCAAAGCTGGTAATTCGTTAATATACAGGCTGTAGATGATTATCTCTTACCNATGGTTTGGGTCGCCAGTACTCGCTATGGCTTCGATGCACTCAGACACTTTGGTCTGCGTAGCCACATCAACTGTCTAAGTAGATGTATCCCTTACTGCTGGTCGAGCATTGGCAACAACACTGAAGGGAACAGAATGCTTTGAGCCCTGAAGATCATTGAATCATTTCTGTGCCTTGAGAAAGGAAACCTTGTCGGTAACTCTGAATCGCTAAAAAGCCTGCTCGTCCTGGCAAACAGGTCACTCCTTCAATCAGACAGGGTGTCCTTTGCTGGAGTTCGCACACCTCAGAGTTTTGCTGCATGGAGAAGTATCAAAATGGGGTGGGTCAACACACTTCGAAGCTCTCAAATTCCTAAATTTCACAGACGAAAGGTAAAACTGTTGAGAGTTGTAACAACGGAGAGATGCAGGAATAAACTGCATAACATAAACATTCAAGTAGCCGACTTTGAGAACTGATGGAAAGTCATGCACACCAAAGGTCAAGATGAGGGCATCTGTAGGTGATTTAAAACCATCAGTTGTCTTCAGAACATGGCGAACATCAGTGACATAGTGAGTTTGCAGCTCACTTAAGACCTTGCTTTCCGGAATGTTAATCAGACCAGAACATCAGATGACGCCCTTGCTGGGATTGAGGGACATTGGGACTTGACAGGGAACTTTGCATTTACCCCACTAAAAGTTTTCATCGGCAAGAACCCCCACGACTCGGCAGCATTCAACGTCTCAACCAGAAGCTCGCGTCTTTCACTCTTCTTGCAGACAGCAACAGGACCACCAGCTGCACCATCAATTACTTTTTGTATAGACTGTTCAGGGTAAAGTGAGCACTTTTGAGGCCCTAGTTACTTTTTATTTTCAGCCATTTTTCATCTTTTATCCAGTTTTTTAAATGAATATTGCCATGCAAGTAATAAACACAGTGTGTATATTCCACCACACTCAGAAGTTAACATCAAAGGCTACAATAAAATATATTTATTGACAATTACTCTAAATAAGAAGGCTTTAACGAAAGCTTACTTTACTGTGAATAGCCTATAATTTGAAAGGTGACACCATTTTCAAAGTGTGCAGTTCTAAACCTTGGACCAAAAAAGGGAGCATTAGTAATTTAATAGCAGCAGAGTGACACACTACAGAATTACAATCAGTATCATCGAGGTGTCGTTTTAAGTAGTGCTGAGCCGATACAGATTTTTACAGATACCGGTAAGAAACGATAATTCCTTGTAGATACAGCCAATATCTGATACTGATACAATGGACATATGAGTAATGAACTGAAAGACTTCTACTAGCACTAAAAGTATTTTGGAAAGCTGATTGAAATCTATGTTAAAGTCAGTGTCACACTATGTACTATTTGTTGCTTTAAGTAAACATACAAAACAAAAAATCAATTAATTTCACATAAATTCTTTAAAATCAGAGAATAAAAGCAGCACTCAAAAATACTTTTGTAATATATTTTTCATCTTAGGTCAGTGCAACTTAAAAAATTTATGTTTAAACTTATCGAGTAAAAAATATTAAATCTGCAAGGTTATGTACTACATTTCTCAGTATAATTCAACTTTATTTATATTCAGATAATTAGAAATTATTATAATGTATAGTTTTCAAATTCAGCACACTCTTATTTTACTGAGAGTAAAATTGAAGCACTGCCAGTTGTCAGGTAAGTAATGTCAAATTTCATATTGCTTTTAAAAGGTTTTAAATACTGAAACATCAAGATGGAGCTGCAATGATGCCTGCAAAGCTGGTAATTCGTTAATATACAGGCTGTAGATGATTATCTCTTACCNTCAAGATGGAGCTGCAATGATGCCTGCAAAGCTGGTAATTCGTTAATATACAGGCTGTAGATGATTATCTCTTACCATACCTGTCACAGTGGGGTGAGAACGGCATCTCACTCTCTCCCTCCCCGCTTCCGATGATGATTATCTCACAGCACGGTAGCTTCTCCTGCCCTCTTCCCCTTAGTTGAGTAACAGTCTGTCAGTTTAGTTCTTGGAATAAGAACCGCAACTGCTGCCTCAAAACAACAGCAGTTGAGCCTGTCTTATTCCAAAGTCGCCACCTTATTATCCTCTGGTGTTACAGCCAAGCATAAATGAAAATATCATCTTAATATTGATCAATATATAACATCGGGTATCAGTATCAGCTGAGTTCTAGTTTTAAGTCACTGTTGAGGGTACCACCATTTTTTAGAGTGATTTTAGAAGCCATGTTGTAGGCACCTCGTACTAGGACTTGTCGGCCTCAGCCTGCCATTCAGGGGAGAAAAGAAGCCAGCAGTTAAAACATTTCATGGTCTGTGCCATTATGGGGGGGCCAAACTCCTACAGACCTAAGCAGTACTTAGAAAAAGGTACCATTCACTGCTGTTAATTGCAAATTACTGCCCCAATAGCGCACCAAAGTGTACACCAGGGAAAACCAGGGGCAAATCGTACATTTTCAGCAAGGCCAGTTTTATTCTCCTACTGGGGAAAACATCCCAGGCTCCCCATTATAGAGAACACCCTTTAGTGCCACTTCAGGGACACGTACAGCGGTAAACACATCTTCCCAGCCATGACAAACCCTCCTGCCAGAAAGGCACTAAGTGGTGCTACATGGGTGTACATGTACATGGATAGTGGTTCTGCACATAGATTTTCCTTTTAACCAGTGAGAAGGGTTTGCTAGACTATCACCAAGAAAGGCACCACGTATGGTCACACAAGTTGGAGGTGGTACTCACTGGTGAGGACAGACCCTCACTAGGAAGAAGTACATCGACCTGGCCTGATACGATGCTGGAGAGAAGGAAGATAATGTGGTACCTGATGAGGTGGATAGAAAAAGATGACAAAATAGAAGAAGATGAAGAAAGACGCATGAGACGTTGGTCTGAACAAATTTCAGATCCCGACCATGTCCCGACTAGTCACCTCTAATGACAAGCGCGGGGTGGCAGTGGTGTTATTCAAAAAATCGCCACCACACGGGGGAAAAGTATTTTCATTGTTCATCATTATAAATACTATATCNCAGTGGTGTTATTCAAAAAATCGCCACCACACGGGGGAAAAGTATTTTCATTGTTCATCATTATAAATACTATATCACTGAACTGAAAAATTCCACATTTATTTTTGTTGATACCAATGTACGTGAAGGCAATGATGTTGAGGTGTTAATGGCAGAACATATAAAGCTTGCCAGAATTACACATTCACCTTTGCTACAAGGCATATACAAATTACATATTTTGATAGAGACCTGATCATGTAGTGAAGATGCCACATGTAATGAAATGGTGGAAAATCTATTTGAAAATGAAATGATTCTCCCTCCTGTTGATCTGCTGGGGTCATTCATAACAGGTCCACCATGTATGGTTACTTTCACTTGTTCACTGCTCCCAACACAACCTGACTGTNGCTGGGGTCATTCATAACAGGTCCACCATGTATGGTTACTTTCACTTGTTCACTGCTCCCAACACAACCTGACTGTGAAGTCCAAATGCCTCAAATAATAAGAAATTTGGCATGCTGTCCACAATGCCTCTTGCAGTCTTATGTACTGTATCTTCTTGGTATACGTATCATCCATTATTCAGACCTAGAAAGTATTGTGTATGTCATATCAAATGTGATGCTTGTATACGACACAAAAAAACCAGTGCCTTTGTGTGATATATGTGAATAAACCATTGCACAAACATTTAACTGTATATATGTCAAACGAAAGGCTCATTTTTGACTTAATCTCAGCAGTGAATTGAGAGCTAACTTAAAACAACAGAATATTTATCCATTGCTCATCCAAACTTAAGAACACAATGAATGGCAACATGAAAACACATTAACAATGTGTTATCTACAACTTCTAATAAACAAACTCTGTTATTATACTCACGACCACAGTAGTAAGAAATTGCAAACACTTAAAAACTGTTTGCAGTATATTAGCAAATGGCACTGTAACCGCAAGCACAGACCACTGCATTTGCTGAATCTGCTACCAATTACACCATGAAAATACACGTAATGTAAAACTCCTTCTTAAATACCTTTATGAAAAATATAATTAGATAGCCACTGGTTGAGAACTATTTTAAAAACCGTATTGGACATGTAATAGATAAAANTTTATGAAAAATATAATTAGATAGCCACTGGTTGAGAACTATTTTAAAAACCGTATTGGACATGTAATAGATAAAATGATGATTATGTACGGGATCACAAGGTTCTAGGTGCATCATGGAGGTGTGTGGGAAGGGGTTATATACAGGGGTTATATACAAAATGGCTAAATTATATTGGGACTTATATATATATAACCTGAGAACAAAGTCCCTGATGTTCAGTAGGAGGGACAGTGGTACAATAACAAGCAGAGTGGACAAAAGGGCAGGAAGGAAAGAATCCAAGTGATGAAAGTATAAGAAAGTGGTAAAAATTACCCAGCACTGGGTCCAGCTCCTCGCCCAGGTTTTCGAGCAGAACAGGCAGGCCCATCTCTATGGCTGTCTCCAGCACCTTGAGGTAGTTGCCATCATTCAGCTTCACCACCCGCAGACTGTTGTCTTGCTCCATGTTCTTCACCCACTTGTTGGCTTGCCCTGCACATTCTCCCTGTCAGGCCTACAGCTGCTCCTCACAACATATCATCTCATGCATCACACAACAAACTGCAATTATTGCCTAGCACATTAAGGCTTTATCAGTTATCTCTCCAGCCATATTACAGTGACCAGCATTATCACGGCTGTGGTTTTGTTTAGTATCAACTTATAGATGTGAACCTGTGGTCGGTTCAGTGGTTAGACATTAGCCTCACTTTGCTGGGGTGCCTGACTCAATTTTAGGCTCTGGCAACTAAACATTTTTTGGATAGAGGATTTTCTCAGGGTGCTTCACTTTCCTTTGCCACCTTCATTCCACCACTGCTCCACCTCCATCTCATATCATCCATTCTTTGTGCTGGCTGGAGTGACAGGTATGTTCGTCAGGTAGGGCAGCTTACTTCAATACGCACTAGCCTTCTTTTATCCACATTCACCATACCTGACAACAGGCACAACATATGTACTTCACAATATCTCCATACTTTATTGTTATCAATCCTTATACTNTCACCATACCTGACAACAGGCACAACATATGTACTTCACAATATCTCCATACTTTATTGTTATCAATCCTTATACATACTATAGTTTAACTAAAATTATACAAACAAAAATATTACTTATCATATGATAAGCCCTGAAATAAAGTTCACATTACTGAAATATTAAATTAATGAAAATGATGAATGAAATAGTTTCATTCAATGAGTATTAAATAAACTGTGAACTCTAATAAAACTATATTTCTCCTACAACTATCATACAAAATTTTGGTCAACAAGAACCAATCACAACAAAATTTATTTTACAATACTGTCCAATAAATTGTATTCACATCTACCTATTTTATTTTAGACTGGCATAGTATTTTAGATTTTAATACTAGTCTTACTGTCTTTAGTAGGTACTTCACATCAGAATAAAATTTGGAAAAGTGAAATTTCACATCTCAGATACACTGTAGTTCATATCAAATTACTGGCAGTGTGTGGTGTTAGTGCATGTTTGTACATAAAGACACACATACACACAATGGTATATGATATCAGTGATAAGGTAGTTAGTCCTGTAAAGTCTTCTGTGACTGTTGCACTGTGCACTGAATCTGATTGTTTGGGTCACTGGAAACCCAAAACTATCCCAATAGCAGTGATTGTCAGTGGCACAAGCAGTATGAGAAAGCATCCTGATGATTTGCCCCAATACCTGTTGGTGAAGTGTTCACTTTCATGACCACACAACCAAACAGAGTAAGGTGCTATGGGGACACCTTGTAAGGGTAGTATGCATGTTCAGCATGTTCTGGACAGCAAACAATGCCAGGATGCTGAGCACCAAACACTTTGGTGTCGCCAAGGCCAGCATAGATGTATCTGCCATGTTTCCTTCAAGGATATTCAAGCCCATATTCCTATGGTACCTACAATGAAACCAACAAATAAATAAAAAAATACTCTTTCTGTCTATTTTATGCTTGGCAGTTGTAAGCCGCAGGGAAGAACACTAATATNTAGTTGTAAGCCGCAGGGAAGAACACTAATATGTTTTTAAAACTTCCATGATTGGTAGTCTGGTGCATGCTCAGACAACCCTGTGATTATGCCTATGAACAACAATATCAAGACAAGTCAGAATATATTGATATACAGACTGTTCGGAAACTCACCCAAAATATTTCTAAAGGTGATTCCTCGTAGAAAATGAGGTAGACATATTCAATACAACTTATAGCCTTGCTCAATTTATAAGGGAGATATATGCCCTTGAAAATCGAGTTTAGAAATACAGCTGATGCAAAATATAAGAAACTGCGTATAATCAAACTACCATTCTTGGGATAATGTTTAGTGTTATGGAGATCTTCAACCTATGAAAAAACTGTTGTTAAGACCTTCCGCCTTCATAAAAATAATAGGGGTGCCCACCCTCTTATTGCATACAATTAGGTCCTCTTGTTACAAGTACCTAAGACCCACCATTTCCTTTTAAAACTCACACAAAGTTTTCAGTGGCAAAGGTACAATGCCTTACATGCAGGCAATACTTCTCCATGCGGGGGGGTAAAAACATTGTAAGCATGACTTTTCCAGACAGTATCACGGGTGAAACGAGACAGAAAGTATGTGCTGGGCTTACAAGCATNACATTGTAAGCATGACTTTTCCAGACAGTATCACGGGTGAAACGAGACAGAAAGTATGTGCTGGGCTTACAAGCATGTAGGACTAAAGTGTAGACAACATGCCAAGGTTTACATAGGAGGAATTGGCCGACATGCATTTGATGTGCAGTGCGGCAGGCTGCAGTGGTCTGCTGAGAGCATATAATTTGTGCCTATAGAAATACCCAATCCATGTGACTCCTTAATCATGGGACGTTTGTCGCAACTAACCAACCCCCATAAGGGAAACGTCTACATTGGCCATCCTAACAATCATTGAACTGTGCAGTGGTTTGGAACTTACTGACTCATTTGAACCTTTATGCATGTCTAAGCAAGATCACAGCGACAAGTCATATTATTGTGTATGCACAACATATGATTGTTTTACTTTAGTACATTTACCAANAAGCAAGATCACAGCGACAAGTCATATTATTGTGTATGCACAACATATGATTGTTTTACTTTAGTACATTTACCACTTAAGTCTACTTCAGTATAATCAGGCCAATATTGGTTGTTTCCTATGTGTTTTTCTTCTACGAGAATGAAGTATTGCCTATGTGTCAGGCATTATATCATCGCCACTGAAAACTTTGTGCGCGTTTTAACAGGAAACTGTAGGTCCTAGGTAGTTGCAACAAGAGGGCCTTTTTTATTAAGTACGGCGTAGTGCTTAATAAGATAATATCAAAATGTCATAAAACTTGAAGGCAAAAAAATTGTATGCAATAAGAAGGGACCCTTTTTATTTTTATGAATGCAGAAGGTCTTAACAACGGATGTTTCATAGGTTGAAGATCTCCATAATACTAAACATATTCCGAGAATCGTAGTTTGATTCAACACCATTTCTAATATTTTGCAAAAAAAAAACTCAATTTCTTAACTATATTTTCATGGGCACATACCCCCCTTAGGAATTGAGCTGGACCACAACTTATATTGCATTTGTGTACCTTATTTTTTACAAGGAATCACCTCCAGAAATATTTCGGGTGAGTTTCCGAACAACCTGTATACTGATTGATATACTGTACACCCTCAATTTTTAGAGGCAGAGATTTTACATCATTTTCGGAAACCATTTGAAAATTAAAAAAATTTAAGATAAAGTAGTAAATATTGGCAAAAAGTAAGAAGTTGCTGCTAAAATCAAATGTTTGCTAGCTGTAATATATAGCAGTTGTAATGTTTTTACATTAACTAGTATATCAGAATATAAAAAAATAAAAAATACTGGTCAACCATGAGAGGGAGGATAGAAGGATATCATACTGGCTGTTAGGCAACCATCTCCCACCCTGACTTGTGTGAAGAGAAAATGAAGTTATACTTGGCCATGCCGAATTCACCCCAGGGCAACCAANCATCTCCCACCCTGACTTGTGTGAAGAGAAAATGAAGTTATACTTGGCCATGCCGAATTCACCCCAGGGCAACCAAAATGTGTGCCTCCATTTCAAATGGTTGCCATGTATGCTTGGAGATCTTATCTACAAGGATACTGTTTTATTTCGAAGGCATATGCTCTTTGAAGTGCATTCTATTTTAAAAATAGTGTGATTTTTGTTAAAGGGGTGAAATAAATACAGTCATTAAGATTTGTTTCTTTAATACTTTCAATATGAAACCATATTCAAAACCACATACATATATTCACACTTGTCATGAGTTACGTAGCACTCTGACTTGATGCTTACACATTATTAGGCGATAAAGGGGTGTCGTATATGTCCTTCCAAGGTATCAGCNCGTAGCACTCTGACTTGATGCTTACACATTATTAGGCGATAAAGGGGTGTCGTATATGTCCTTCCAAGGTATCAGTTTATTCAGAAAATTTGTAGGTTTTCAAATAAATTAATATGTTTTTATAACAAATTCTATGATCTTCCCACAAGAAGAGACTGAAAATGGACTTTGTGTGCAGTGTTTCAACATTTTAAGCAAAGATGGGAGGATAAGTATACACTTCTGGGGTGCTAACTTATTTAGAAGATGTCTGCCTAAGGAATTAAATGATTAAATTATTTCATTTAAAACCCACATTGGTTTTATGCCAAAAACTATTAAACATGGACGTTATGAAAAAAAGCGCACATCAAGCACAATATTTTTGATTTTTTAAAGGTCAAAATTGATTAGTGTTGATTTTACTAAGNATTTTTTAAAGGTCAAAATTGATTAGTGTTGATTTTACTAGGGTGATGATTTTACAAAGTCTTTCCCAAGAACTCAGGGGTCTACTGTATATCAATGTACAAATATGAATGAGGTTGATATGTACACACTAGTATGAACAGGAATGTATTGTTTTATTTATACCAAATGTACCAGCATTCGTACATAAATGTATATTGTGATATATTAGTCAGTATTACATGAGAAAAACTGGAATTTTTTGGTGTAAGCTGGTATCATCAATTTGTACAGTGGAACAGCCTTTTTTGCGAGTGTGGCCTATAGCGTCACGTNAGTGGCACAAGCAGTATGAGAAAGCATCCTGATGATTTGCCCCAATACCTGTTGGTGAAGTGTTCACTTTCATGATCACACAACCAAACAGAGTAAGGTGCTATGGGGACACCTTGTAAGGGTAGTATGCATGTTCAGCATGTTCTGGACAGCAAACAATGCCAGGATGCTGAGCACCAAACACTTTGGTGTCACCAAGGCCAGCATAGATGTATCTGCCATGTTTCCTTCAAGGATATTCAAGCCCATATTCCTATGGTACCTACAATGNCCAAGGCCAGCATAGATGTATCTGCCATGTTTCCTTCAAGGATATTCAAGCCCATATTCCTATGGTACCTACAATGAAACCAACAAATAAATAAAAAAATACTCTTTCTGTCTATTTTATGCTTGGCNCCATATTCCTATGGTACCTACAATGAAACCAACAAATAAATAAAAAAATACTCTTTCTGTCTATTTTATGCTTGGCAGTTGTAAGCCGCAGGGAAGAACACTAATATGTTTTTAAAACTTCCATGATTGGTAGTCTGGTGCATGCTCAGACAACCCTGTGATTATGCCTATGAACAACAATATCAAGACAAGTCAGAATATATTGATATACAGGCTGTTCGGAAACTCACCCAAAATATTTCTAAAGGTGATTCCTTGTAGAAAATGAGGTAGACATATTCAATACAACTTATAGCCTTGCTCAATTTCTAAGGGAGATATATGCCCTTGAAAATCGAGTTTAGAAATAGAGCTGATGCAAAATATAAGAAACTGCGTATAATCAAACTACCATTCTTGGGATAATGTTTAGTGTTATGGAGATCTTCAACCTATGAAAAAACGGTTGTTAAGACCTTCCGCCTTCATAAAAATAATAGGGGTGCCCACCCTCTTATTGCATACATTTAATTCCTCTTGTTACAAGTACCTAAGACCCACCATTTCCTTTTAAAACTCACACAAAGTTTTCAGTGGCAAAGGTACAATGCCTTACATGCAGGCAATACTTCTCCATGCGGGGGGTAAACACATTGTAAGCATGACTTTTCCAGACAGTATCACGGGTGAAACGAGACAGAAAGTATGTGCTGGGCTTACAAGCATGTAGGACTAAAGTGTAGACAACATGCCAAGGTTTACATAGGAGGAATTGGCCGACATGCATTTGATGTGCAGTGCGGCAGGCTGCAGTGGTCTGCTGAGAGCATATAATTTGTGCCTATAGAAATACCCAATCCATGTGACTCCTTAATCATGGGACGTTTGTCGCAACTAACCAACCCCCATAAGGGAAACGTCTACATTGGCCATCCTAACAATCATTGAACTGTGCAGTGGTTTGGAACTTACTGACTCATTTGAACCTTTATGCATGTCTAAGCAAGATCACAGCGACAAGTCATATTATTGTGTATGCACAACATATGATTGTTTTACTTTAGTACATTTACCAATTAAGTCTACTTCAGTATAATCAGGCCAATATTGGTTGTTTACTATGTGTTTTTCTTCTACGAGAATGAAGTATTGCCTATGTGTTAGGCATTGTATCATCGCCACTGAAAACTTTGTGCGCGTTTTAACAGGGAACTGTAGGTCCTAGGTAGTTGCAACAAGAGGGCCTTTTTTATTAAGTAGGGCGTAGTGCTTAATAAGATAATATCAAAATTCCATAAAACTTGAAGGCAAAAAAATTGTATGCAATAAGAAGGGACCCTTTTTATTTTTATGAATGCAGAAGGTCTTAACAACGGATGTTTCATAGGTTGAAGATCTCGATAATACTAAACATATTCTGAGAATCGTAGTTTGATTCAACACCATTTCTTATATTTTGCAAAAAAAAAAAAAACTCAATTTCTTAACTATATTTTTATGAGCACATACCCCCCTTAGGAATTGAGCTGGACCATAACTTATATTGCATTTGTGTACCTTATTTTTTACAAGGAATCACCTCCAGAAATATTTCGGGTGAGTTTCCGAACAACCTGTATACTGATTGATATACTGTACACCCTCAATTTTTAGAGGCAGAGATTTTACGTCATTTTCGGAAACCATTTGAAAATTAAAAAAATTTAAGATAAAGTAGTAAATATTGGCAAAAAGTAAGAAGTTGCTGCTAAAATCAAATGTTTGCTAGCTGTAATATATAGCAGTTGTAATGTTTTTACATTAACTAGTATATCAGAATATAAAAAAATAAAAAATACTGGTCAACCATGAGAGGGAGGATACAAGGATATCATACTGGCTGTTAGGCAAACATCTCCCACCCTGACTTGTGTGAAGAGAAAATGAAGTTATACTTGGCCATGCCGAATTCACCCCAGGGCAACCAAAATGTGTGCCTCCATTTCAAATGGTTGCCATGTATGCTTGGAGATCTTATCTACAAGGATACTGTTTTATTTCGAAGGCATATGCTCTTTGAAGTGCATTCTATTTTAAAAATAGTGTGATTTTTGTTAAAGGGGTGAAATAAATACAGTCATTAAGATTTGTTTCTTTAAT
The DNA here is from genome assembly GCA_002778355.1 of Clitarchus hookeri. Classification (NCBI taxonomy): domain Eukaryota; kingdom Metazoa; phylum Arthropoda; class Insecta; order Phasmatodea; family Phasmatidae; genus Clitarchus; species Clitarchus hookeri. Next base: position 68,098 of record NQII01003072.1, read on the forward strand.
ACTTTCAATATGAAACCATATTCAAAACTACATACATATATTCACACTTGTCATGAGTTACGTAGCACTCTGACTTGATGCTTACACATTATTAGGCGATAAAGGGGTGTCGTATATGTCCTTCCAAGGTATCAGCTTATTCAGAAAATTTGTAGGTTTTCAAATAAATTAATATGTTTTTATAACAACTTCTATGATCTTCCCACAAGAAGAGACTGAAAATGGACTTTGTGTTCAGTGTTTCAACATTTTAAGCAAAGATGGGAGGATAAGTATACATACACTTCTGGGGTGCTAACTTATTTAGAAGATGTCTGCCTAAGGAATTAAATGATTAAATTATTTAATTTAAAACCCACATTGGTTTTATGCCAAAAGCTATTAAACATGGACTTTATGAAAAAAAGCGCACATCAAGCACAATATTTTTGATTTTTTAAAGGTCAAAATTGATTAGTGTTGATTTTACTAGGGTGATGATTTTACAAAGTCTTTCCCAAGAACTCAGGGGTCTACTGTATATCAATGTACAAATATGAATGAGGTTGATATGTACACACTAGTATGAACAGGAATGTATTGTTTTATTTATACCAAATGTACCAGCATTCGTACATAAATGTATATTGTGATATATTGGTCAGTATTACATGAGAAAAACTGGAAATTTTTGGTGTAAGCTGGTATCATCAATTTGTACAGTGGAACAGCCTTTTTTGCGAGTGTGGCCTATAGCGTCACGTNTTTTTGGTGTAAGCTGGTATCATCAATTTGTACAGTGGAACAGCCTTTTTTGCGAGTGTGGCCTATAGCGTCACGTCCGCTATTGTGATAGTTTTTAAAAGCACCATCATTTGCCCTATCATTTAAAAGGTACTTAATTTTGTTTATAACACAAATATGTTAATGAAGCCTTTTGCTATAGCGATACAAAACATTTGTAAACTCGTATTTTTAAAATGTTTAATACGTCGTATCGCAAGTGACATACATATATTTGCCATGCCCGAGTCAGCCTTTGTTAGTCTGTCACATGGCGTCACTCGCATCAGAGGAGCGTGTGCAGAAGTGCGTGCGGGTGTTGTAGAGAGGGATAAGGAAGAGGGTAAGATAGAAGAGGGGAGAGGTACAAATGAAAGTAGAGCTAGTTGAGACCAAGTNAGATAGAAGAGGGGAGAGGTACAAATGAAAGTAGAGCTAGTCGAGACCAAGTAAAAAGGGGGTACGCTGGATATAGAAAAGTAGGAGGGGGAGGGGAATGGTAGGTACTGTTGAATGTAGTAGGGGGCAGCGAGATGCTAGCAGTCTACTGTTCCTTTTATGTTGTGGGGGTAGGAAGACTGCCGCTTGCAAGGTCATTGCATCGCCACGTACCAGGCGTGTAAGAGGAAAAGCATGATTATGACTAACAGTTGCTAGACAATGCTACATTGTTAATGATACCGTAGTTACTCGTGTATAGTGCACACCATGACTTTCACAACAAGTACCAGGAAGAAATATTTTAAAAATAAAATTGCACCAACAATTTGTGGCACCTCCTTGTTAGTATGTAACAAATTATTCTTCTTTTACATTAATATGTGGTGATTGTGATATGTTTGGAAAATACTTTAATAAAATAACTCGCGGCGCTAAAGGCCAAAACATTGTGGCGTGCTGTAAGATAATGGTACCCTATGGTCGTTAAAAGAAAAACGTCAACAACTGGGGTGGGCGGCCGGCTTCCTTTTTCTTTTTGCTTTTTTTACACAGTGAGGTGCTGGTTTTTTTTGCTGTATGGGTGGCCGGCTTCCTTTTTCTTTTTGCTTCTTTGAAGCAGTGACATGATGGTTTTTTTTTGCAGTGCTGGAATGTCACACCTCAAAAAAAACGTGTCGCCTTTTCCCTTTTCCATCCCTGACAAGTTGGTTATCCTCTGCTATACACGGAAACAAAGGGAAACAAAGAAGGCATGGAGGAATTTATTGATCAGCAACTTGAATGGATAGGGAGTGGAGGGGAAATGTAAACATGTGGAAGCTCTGCTTTGCAGCGAGACAGGTTGTAAACTTTGAGGATGCATGTGACTGCCATGGATGGTGGAATAGATGGGAGTGACGAAGTACAGGAAAAGAAAGGAAGCCGTCATAGGGGCAAGAAACAGGTTGCAAAGAGGGGGGCAAGACAGGAGAAGAAGAGGTAGCGAGGCAAGTCGAGAAGGGAGGAAGGAGAGCCGGAAGGAGAAAGAGTATCGTGCAGAGGGGTGAGACAGGAGTCATGGTGTGTGTGTGAAAGAGAGAGAGAGAGACAATGAGTGAAGTAGCACGCTGATTGGTAGGCAACTAACTCCCTCCCGCTACCCCACAAATTTAGGGGAGGGGAAGAAGAATGGAGGAGGAAGCAAAGTCGCGTCTGCTGGTCGTTACATAATGCTGCTGTCAGATGTAGATTTTTTTGTACCAACTTGTCACTGCATACGCGTAGTTTATAGCAATATTTAAACACAGGATTTACAAGGGCAAATACAATAACAGAAATTACGGGGCACTGTAGACTTNTAGTTTATAGCAATATTTAAACACAGGATTTACAAGGGCAAATACAATAACAGAAATTACGGGGCACTGTAGACTTTGTTGTAACAATAACTCGCTATAGCGGTAATTTATTTTGCCATTGTCGACTGTGGTTATAATGCGGTTCCACTATAGTTGAATGTTAAATAAATATTACAATTTTCTGTGAGGTTAAAGATTTATATTAATCTTGACAGGTATTATTTTACTATAAACACTGCTGTGAGTGGGCTTGCCCGTTCACGGGAGTTGTGTTGGAATTATCAACTTCTCCCACTCACCAGGCCTACACTAGAGCAGTTGGACACTCACGGATGGATGGGTAGACTTTATGGCATGCCACCCCAGCCAAGCCTGTTAACATTATGGGGTGCTGTGGCACTCAGTATGATTTTTATTGGAAATACTCTGGTGATTTTGGTCATTATCTAATGCTGTTAGTTGAGCTTGTTGTAAAGAGTATGGGAGAATTTATTCTTAGTTAGGTTGGTAACCTTTCTTATGTTCAAGTGATATTGTAGATGTTTTTGTTGTGTTCATACCAAGGATCAGAAGTGCATAGACACGTTGAAGTAAAATCCTTTCTCNGATATTGTAGATGTTTTTGTTGTGTTCATACCAAGGATCAGAAGTGCATAGACACGTTGAAGTAAAATCCTTTCTTATTTAAACATGACTAATAATTTACATCAGATTATGGGCCCAGAAGACATCTGAACGTGATGGTGTTGTTACCATGTNGATATCGTAGATGTTTTTGTTGTGTTCATACCAAGGATCAGAAGTGCATAGACACGTTGAAGTAAAATCCTTTCTCATTTAAACATGACTAATAATTTACATCAGATTATGGGCCCAGAAGACATCTGAACGTGATGGTGTTGTTACCATGTNATTTAAACATGACTAATAATTTACATCAGATTATGGGCCCAGAAGACATCTGAACGTGATGGTGTTGTTACCATGTGCATAAAATATGGCTAGGCATTCAGCAAGTTAAACGAAACACGTAAACACGCATATGCTTTAAAATTTTATAGCGAACTGAATACAGGTGGTCAGTTTTTGTGGTTATTGATTAAATAAGTGTATCAAAAAGTTTTTTCCTTCGTATTGTGAAGTGAAGTAATAATGTTGATCACAGCTTTAGTGAGTACAAGCTCATTGCCAACAGTTGATAAAATGTACAGCATGAATATTTATGACTGGAAATTTGTAATACAGCATTATTTGATGCATGAAGATTTATGGGAGTGTGTGGTAACAAAAAGTGGTGATAGCTTTGACCTCATGAAGTACCATAATACACTTGCAAAAATACGCTTAACTGTAAAACCAAATTGTTACATACATGTTCGGTCAGCAATGACAGCAAAAGAAGCCTAGAAGAGTCTAAAAAAAGCATACAAAGATAAAAAACTCTTACAAAGGTTAGGGATATTGAGACCTCTATTCACAGTGAGGTTAAGTACCCANAAGCATACAAAGATAAAAAACTCTTACAAAGGTTAGGGATATTGAGACCTCTATTCACAGTGAGGTTAAGTACCCGCAAGAACATGGAAGAATATGTGATGCAGGTTACGTACCACAAATGTTTGAAGACATCACATGTTGATGATTAATTTGTGGGCATTACAGTAGACTCCCAATCTACAGTTTTTCNAAGCATACAAAGATAAAAAACTCTTACAAAGGTTAGGGATATTGAGACCTCTATTCACAGTGAGGTTAAGTACCCACAAGAACATGGAAGAATATGTGATGCAGGTTACGTCACTAGCACAAATGTTTGAAGACATCACATGTTGATGATTAATTTGTGGGCATTACAGTAGACTCCCAATCTACAGTTTTTCNCACAAATGTTTGAAGACATCACATGTTGATGATTAATTTGTGGGCATTACAGTAGACTCCCAATCTACAGTTTTTCAGGGGACAATCAAAAAATTTCCATACATCCAGAATTTTAGTAGATGAAGGTTTGACATGTACATCAATAAAATAAAAACTTCTAACCTTATTAAACTTCATGTTGAGTATAATGAGGGTTGTACCTTATCTGTTTAACTAATAAACACAATAAAACAGAAATTTTTTAATACAGTATTAATGTAAACAATTCATTTAAAAACATTTTACCTCAACTTGTTTAAACAAAGAATATAACATCACAAAATACTGTATATAATTGATTGCAATCTGATACGGAATGCAAGCCGTTCCCAAACTTTCAAACACTCCAAATATAACATCAAATTTTGAATGTGCTGTGTGCACTCGATCAGCTGAGAGCAGGCAGAGAGGTTGTAGACCGGCCAGTGTGTTCACGGCAAACGAGATGGAGAAGGAGATAACACAGCGGTGGGAGGAGTGGAACAATTTATTCTGCCCTCGTAAATCAGTTGGCACACAGAAAAAGGGTGCAAGGTCGCTGCTCTGGTTGCTAGGCAACTAATTCCCTCATCGCCAGCCGAGTAAGGGGAGGAAGCAAACTCTGCAGAATATCACAGAGGACAGCGAAAGCTTATGCAATACAAACCATATATCTACCCTTACTTGGCAACACTGTGCTCGCATAGCAACTGTGTGGTTAAAGTAATTAATAATATTTCACTTATTACCCTTGTTGTAAGTTACGCTGAACTCGGTCTCTGCGCTTACGCATTATTTGATGACAAATGGTGTCAAATAGGCCCTTCATGGATATCAGTTTAATCAGAAGACGTGAGTGTATTGAAATAAATAAATATACATCTTCCGATATCCCCGTAGTAAGCTACTGAAAACAAAATTTACACTTGGTAATACAAGTCACTCGATGTTCTGATGCGTGACGGCTGGGATGCTTGGCGCGTCACCTAGTCTACAGGGGAGTTTTTAAGCGGGTTTAGGCAGAGAACCCTGGGTGGTCTTACAGGCTGATTACAGTGGATTCGCCCTGAAGCCAGTGTGCAGAGTTGGCCTGGATGGGCGGCAGCAAGTCACGTAGGTATCTAAGGCGGTGTGGTTAGCAGTGGATGTTGGCTTACCACCTGTAGACCGGCGCCGTAGCTGACTGTTGGCTGGCTGTGGTAGGTAACTCTTCAGGCTCCGTTCGGGTGCCGCTGGTGTGCAGCTGGAGCTGGCTGGTCCTGGGGCTGCTCGGCTCTGGGCGGCGGCGGTGGGTTGCATCGCTCTGTGGATGGTGCTGGCGAGGCGGAAAATGACTGGATGCAGTGTCCCGCCGGTCTTCTGGGGTGGCTCAAATAAATGGCTAGGGGGAGTGAAGCCCATGCAGTCAGCAGGCACCTTGTGCCTGATCCCGAGCGGAGGAAAGGCTGAAGGCCAACTGGGATGGGTTACTTGGCAATTGGTTANGCAGGCACCTTGTGCCTGATCCCGAGCGGAGGAAAGGCTGAAGGCCAACTGGGATGGGTTACTTGGCAATTGGTTAGCTGTAGGAGCCGTAGATGCCTTATTATCGATCCACTTAGTCCCTCCTCGTTGGGTGAATGGCATGGGGATAGGTACTAAGGCTCTTCATAGCAAGCAAGNTTATCGATCCACTTAGTCCCTCCTCGTTGGGTGAATGGCATGGGGATAGGTACTAAGGCTCTTCATAGCAAGCAAGGGGCAGGTGACAGAAATTTCCTAGCTAGAGTACTCAGATGCAATGAAGTCACGCCGCATCAGTCCTAGCGCTCCAACCGGCGAATTTCACACGGTGGATGGTGTGGGTTAGCTGACTCGGGTGGTCCAGTTGCTTTCTCGTGTAGTGTACCTAGTAGGGGGCTCTACCATATGTGTGCGCCAAGTGCCTTTGCACATTCGGCCCACAGTATGGGTGGCCGGCAAATTGTGCGGTGTCTTCCGACGTATGAACTACACAGTTAATGGAGNCACATTCGGCCCACAGTATGGGTGGCCGGCAAATTGTGCGGTGTCTTCCGACGTATGAACTACACAGTTAATGGATCTTGCAGTCCTACTCTATTGTCGGAAATAGTTTGGCCAGACGCTGTCACCTGCTACTCCCATAGGGGAAGGTGTTTACAGGGGGGTTAGGGGGTACAAACCTCATTTGGAATCAGAACGCAGTGTATAGAATTGAACATCTTTATTCTCAGGAGAATAAACACGGTGACACATACTAACTCCTTGGCTTTCGTGGTTACCAAGAAACAGGCGAAAGTTACGTTAATAACATGTGAAGGGGACCTGTTAAAGCAAAGAGCAAGTCTAGAGCAACTAATCTAGCAGTTGTAAAAACGACTCAAACCCTACTGTCATCTAGTGTAGTCCTGAAGGGAGTGGGTGTCTCAGGGGTTGAAGCAAGCTTCGTTGATAGAAAATCTGGTTAAGGCAGAGAGCCCTAGCAGTGGTAGGGTGAGCTGCTGAGTTGCCAAAGCAGCGGAAGCCAACTCGATGTCAACTGGCATTCTAGGGCCTTGACTGGCCCTAAATACTGAATGGAACTTTCCTTTGGGTTGTTCGGGCATCTTTGTCCAGCCGGCTCCTCCCTGTGTGGGCAGCATCATCCCTTGCTGCTCTCTCTTGGCGAGGGTTGGAAGCGGAGCAGCTGTGTGGTTGCAGGTGATATGTGACGCTTGCTTCGAGGCAGGCCAGCCTCGTTCGGCCGGCTAAGCAGGAGCAGATGATTGACGTGCGTATTTAGTGTTACTGGTAACGGCATATAGTAATCATCTTTGGCACGTAGCAGTCTAGGTTCCATCTCCGGTGTGGGTGCCATGGCTTCCCACGGACTAAGTTGAAGACATAGATTCATACGAGGTATATTGCCAGCTACGCTCATGCGTCAGTTAAAACCATTTTTGGTGACAAAGGTGGTCANCATAGATTCATACGAGGTATATTGCCAGCTACGCTCATGCGTCAGTTAAAACCATTTTTGGTGACAAAGGTGGTCAAGTATACTCTTCTGAGCATTTAATTTTATAAAAGATGTTACTATTAAGTTAAATAAACATGTTGTTTAAAAATGATGTCAATCTTACCCCAAATAGAATCAAACACCAACTTTACAGGGAAAACAATTACCTTTAAACACAAAAGAAAATATCTGTACAAACACAATTCTTTGTTACAATATATTGAATATCATTTTTAGGCAAAACCATTTGATTTGAAACACTAGTGATAATAGGTGCAACTATTTTGAGCAACAGATAATATTGATAAAATGTCTAAAATTTAATTACCATTGTATAGTCGTGACTAGTGTGACCTTGTTAGAAGTCAATCGGCAGAGCACTCTACCACTGTGTGGTGCGGTGTGTTTGACAGGATGACAGTGTGTCATTAAACTATGATCACAAAATTAGTTTTATTTAATGCTACATATACTTCACAGCTTGCCTTCTCGCAAAAAATGTAATTGAGGTTNGGCCGAGAGAGAAAGAGGATGCAACTTTTTTCTATATAACAGCTTCCATCCACTCTTGCCAGCATCTAAGGGGATGAAGAAAGATGTGCGGCTGAGAGAAAAACAAAAAGGTGAGAGAAAGAAAGGATGACACAGGGTTGCTAGGTAACAGCTTTCCCTCTAGTCAGGTATGTAGGGGGAGAGAGCATGCCAGAGTCAGACTCACCACTGAACTGGAGAGTGCCGCCGCAGTGATAAATGGTGGCACATTTCAATGTCTCTCACATCCAGTTATTAGACATTTGCATAAACAACCACCTTAAAAACGACTGTTGCAGGAAATTTTAAGTGACTGGACCGAAAGATATTTCTATTGATATAATATCCGATAAACGATAAAAGCAAGAAATTGTATCATTATTTATATAGGAATTTTGCTGGGACCACTGAAAATTAACGTTGGTTACGGTTTATCAATATATGCATTTTCAGTACATTGAGAGTCCATTGTAATATGCTTAGTGAATTTTCATCGGAGTATGATCCGATGGACATGGCACTGGCAAGCTCAGGTGCAACAATAACTTCTGATTTTGTGAAGAAAAAAAAAGCTACTTCAAGAGGGCATTAAAGAGGAAGTAAGTGTTGCACAAAATATAGATCCAGCATTCATGTAAGACATCAGAGCTAATAAGCCATCAGGAACAGGTTCACATGAGCGGAAGTTGCATCAAAGAAAGGGTAATGTGTTTAGATGTTTTCGTTGCAATGAGACTGGTCACAGGGTATTAGAGTGCCCTAAGAAGCCACAAAAATAATTCAAACATTGGTGACCTGTACAAACTGAACTTGCATTCTGAGATGGCCAATACTTTGGTAGTTAAGTCTACACAAAAACTGTGACAAAAAAGGTTTGCATATCTTGGCATGCAGGGACTAAAACTACACAGAGAAGGTATGATCGCTGGTGTAAGTTATTCAGATGTTGATGAGGAATTGTACATTGAATGCATAAAAAGAAAGCAGACTAAAAAAAGATTCCAAAATATTGTTGCAAAATGAGCTTCAGAGAAATTGGGACTTATTCATTCTGATGTTTGTGGTCTGATGCCAAAAAAGTCTGATGTTTGGTAATTTTTGACCTTCATTGATGATCTAATGTGAAAGATGTTTTGATACTTCCTTAAATCTAAGGATGAAGTTTGTGGAAAATTTAAAGAATTTAAGACAACTTTGAGACTGAAACTGGTGTGAAAGTTAAATGCCTGCACACTTATCTTCCGAGAAACGGGAACATACCAGTTGGCAACATAANACTGAAACTGGTGTGAAAGTTAAATGCCTGCACACTTATCTTCCGAGAAACGGGAACATACCAGTTGGCAACATAAGATCTGCCCTTCAGGCCCTAGTCAGGGTACAGGTGGGTTTACATGTGTTTAATGACCAGACATAAATAAATCTTGGTTGCATTGTCACTCCCAGCGCTCTATCTTTCCTTTACCTTGCTCCTGTTATCTCCTGCTTCATCACCATATCCTTTTAACACTCTTGCAGAAGTAGTCACGAGCCAGAACCTCGTTTCCTACCTCAACCATCTTAAGTACTATCTTGACTTGGAGCTTGGGAAGCCCACCTTCCTCGGTAACAGCAGGGCAGTTGCTTCCTTGGAATATTGACTCCTCCAGTACATGCCTGGGTACACCAGCGACATCCACTCGCCAGGTTACTTGCTGTAGAACGATAGGCCAACCCCCGAGAAGAAGCCATGTTTCTTCATGATGCTTGGGTCCGCCAGCNAGGTTACTTGCTGTAGAACGATAGGCCAACCCCCGAGAAGAAGCCATGTTTCTTCATGATGCTTGGGTCCGCCAGCGACATCCCACTTGCTAAGTAGCCACGAAAATGGATGCCCCCGAATCTGATACTGTCAATTTCTGTTTGGTACTTGGGTAAGCCAGCGACGTCCCGCTCGCCAAGCCACTACACCGAAGACCAGTAGCCCAGGCTACCTATCCATCCAACACCATTATCCTTATTTCCATTAGACCGTGCCTACCTCTTTGAACATCCGCTATTCACCCCTCTGTACTGTCACACCCCTTATGCCTCAACATAGGACTGGGTGGGGGAAAGCAGCCAAGCAGGGAATAGCCATAGTTGGAGTCCTGAGGAGCTCAGATCCATGCAAACCGGGCGTACTCCTGGAAGGAGGAAGCTACTCGCTCGCTAGAGGGTCAGCTGCTAGCACATCCAGGACATTGCAAAGTCTCATCTGGTATGTGCCACGTGCCGTGTCACCATTGCCACCGCCGCTACCTAAGAAACCACCCACCTTTGCCCGTCCTGCCAGTAGTGACAAGGTGGTCAAACTTCTTAGTATCACACCTGGATTCACCTCGACGCGTGTGCCCACACACCCGACTCTTGCTAGCGCACCTCCCAAGGCCCAGCGCACCGTAATAGAGGTGGCCAAAACCCACCACTGCATGCCTCAAGAACAACCCAATCAGAGTGGCGACATCCGCTTCTCAGATGTCCGGGGGGTGGAGGAGACTTGGTGCTGTCTACGAACCGCTAGACCCAGTAGGGTGAGCGTCAAGCANTCTCAGATGTCCGGGGGGTGGAGGAGACTTGGTGCTGTCTACGAACCGCTAGACCCAGTAGGGTGAGCGTCAAGCATTTTTCTTTCTTGGGCCCAATGTGGGGCCATTGAAGAAATAACGGCTATCAGCCAGCTTTCTCGAGACCGGGAAGCCCTTGAGAAAAGAACCTTGGGCCCCTACCAAACCACCACTAGATTGACTTCGGGAAGTCAGGATAAACACCCTATGGTGCCCATTAACTGAACCAGAATGGCCAGAGCAGAAGACGTAGCCAACACCAAAGGGCAGGTCTGCGCCCAAGAAGAATGTCCTGGCTTAGGACACTACTTTATCACGTGTGCGCTCTGCGATGCCGCTTTTCACTACGTCTGTCTGGGATGAGAGGATCAGGAGAGAGACCCCCAAGGACTGGAGTATAGATGTCTGAACTGCAGGAAGAGACATCGCCGCTGTGACTACGCCAACTGTCCGGGAAAGGGTGTGTACAGTATAGCTTGTCACGAATGTCCACGCACATTTCATAAACTTTGCCTTGGATGACAAGAGAGAGCCAGAGACCTAGAGGGTCTACATTGTAAATGCCCAACATGACAACTAGATCTGAATGGGTATCACCCTGAACCAAGCCAATAATACATGAATGACCAGCAGTACTCAACCCCCTACCTTTGCGAGATTATTCAGGGAATACCCAGGAGGATCCTCGGAAGTTCCTTCAAGCATGCAGGACAGAATTAATTCGAGAGGACCCGGCTATCTAAAGCCTTGTGGGTGCTTAAGACTCAGGCACAGCTACAAGGGGATATGCCGAAAGGTGATGGAACAATTAAGGAGAGTTCGTCACCAGCTGGGAAGAACTGTCGGAACGACTAGTAGAACACTTATCAGGACCACGAATGGTAGCTCAGCTAACCAACGAGCTCTACCGGCAAGTGCAGAAGGACAATGATGAGGCCAAATTATTCCTAAGGCACAAGGCCTTAATCTTTCAAAGAGTTTGTAATGACGCAGTATGCTTAATTTTTCGGGACACGGGTGTAAAATTCTTTTGTGTGTATTTAGCTTTGGAAAGCTTCGTAATATTTTGTCAGGTTTCAAGTAAAAGCAGCGGTGGTTTGTTTCCCGTGTTTGTTTGTCGAGCAGACGTGTGCTTTTGAAGGTTATCGAATGAACATCTGCTGTTTACGTTGTAACAGGAGTCCGTTTACCGTCTAGTTTCGAAAGTTGTTGTTTTGGTTATGCGGCCATTGCGGGTACAATAACATGTTGTGAGCGCGGGACACAGCGTAGTTTGGATGACGCTACTGGCAGATGCCGGAGGCCATGCGCTTATCTTAGAAGAAGGGGGAGATAGGCCTGCCTAATATATACTGGTGGTGCCTATCACCTAAGGAGAAAGTCACCAACCGTCGAAGAAGATGCGTCGGGCGTGAGAAGACACACCAGCCCGAAAGGGCGTGGGTCGTTAGGGTGCCAGGAGGGAACGAACATCCCTCCTGCCTCAGTAACTTAGTCGTGCAATGTAAGTTTGAGACATTAATAAACCGTAAACTACAGTGGCGCTGTTTTCTGCACTGGTATAACTGATTGTGAAAGTTCGTACTCTGTAAACTGGAAAGTCGTCTGTGCACTGTGAAACTTCAATGATAAATAAAGTATAAAGCAAACTAATCTGGAACTTCTTCTTTTTAATTAATCGGAGTCACCTGGTACTGAGTATCGTATTCTACCTATGAGCAAGCCGTGGCAACGTAAACATTCAGCAGGGTAATACTTCCTAAACATTACAAGATGGCGCCCAACGGTGAGGCTGCATTATTATAAATACGGAAGTAAATAAGCCGGAACATTACAAGTTCATCCTGGAAGAGAAGAGCTTGAAACTGTTGAACTCATCACCCGATTACTCCTGCCAGAAATATACGCCCACCTATGCAATCCAGAACAAGTGAAGTGACACTGGAATAACAGGTGACGTGAGTACGAATCCAGGAGACAGACATCCACAAGTTACAAGCCAGAACCAAGACCANGGAATAACAGGTGACGTGAGTACGAATCCAGGAGACAGACATCCACAAGTTACAAGCCAGAACCAAGACCACACCTGCATCTACAGGAAAGACGGTTGTCACCGAAGCCCTTGCACGTGTACGGACGTCGGGACCCACTGCTGCACCACCCACCATACTTCCTAAGTACTGGCATTGCCCTGCTAGACACTTCCACTAAGATTGCCTAGTGCTACGGCAGAAACTCCAGAGGAGGCAGACAGGACCGACCAGGTACCAGAACCAATGGAGGAAATGAGCCTGTAGCTCGGTGCCTGAAGGGAAGGCTGCCCGCGCAACATGTGAAGGAACAAAGGAAGTAACTGTTTGACATCCCTATCTCCACTCTACCAAGGCTGCACAACACTGCAGTCTCTGTGCCTAGCCTAGTTGCTTCGCCTGGCCATCGCCCGATAGCAACAAGTCCGGCCAATAACATGGTGGGGGTGTGGTGAGTGTCGTTTCCACTGGTGGTGAAAGGGAAGGGGAAGATGTGCCCAGGAATGTGAGGGGGAGAAAGGGGCGTGAGTGAACAACTTGTTTGCCTGTCGCCCTGCATCTGAGTGTCAGGCATAAAAGAAAAAAGAAGGCCACAACGAGCGACTCCTGCTCTACAGCTTAACTGGCTCCACTGTTACTGCACTGCTAATAGATTTTCTTGCATGAGCGTGATACAGTAGTATAGGAAGGAAAGTATATAAAGGATAGAAAAAAGGTGCAGTTACACTTTTGAGTTCAGGTTAAAAGTTATTAATTATGCAGGATAAGATGGAAAATAAATTGTCACGAGAAAATATGTTGACCCTGAAAGTGTCATACGGTGATGTACTAGGAAGGAGAAACTAGACAAGGTGCAGAAAAATAAATGTGCCCTTCCTCAGGCATTGTTTTAATTCATTTGAAGTTTTGCTTTTCGTATTTCGCATTTTGTAATGTTTAGTCGGCACACCACGACATTGAACTGTCTAGTATGCCATGCTGCTATTATTTTGGCGCTATCATAATTCCAAAATTAAAAGTCCACGAAGTCCTAAAATAAAAAAATTTTTCCTAATAGTTGTTGGAGGGTCAGTAAAACTTTAAAATTAACAAAATAAAACCAATATGACGTGAAATTGTTACTTAACAAAGTGAATGGGGCGAATCCAGTTTTTCCTCAAATCCGAATTCACCCTCAAATCCATGTCTGAAATCACTGAATCCTGAACCCAAACCAGAATCTCTATTCTATGATTTTCCATGTGATATTTTCGTACAGCGAAACAAACACGAGGCTTTTGTGGCACATTTTGCTCTGCATTAACTATAAATTATGAGGGGATTTTGTGGTAAATTATTGCAGTTATCGTAAGTGTAAGTATTGGTGAAAATGATGTATGTTTCATACATCTTTTGTAAAATAACATTTAATTATACAAAATATTGTTTCATTCTAATACAGTAAAACCTTCATTATTCAAACTGTTTGGGGCCGAAACAAAATTACAATCTGTGATATTTGCCCATGTAGCACTAACATTTTTCCCCCAAGAAATAATGCAGCATAAAGGGCACCCCTGGTATGTGGATCAGACACAACTTGAGTCGTTTATGCATGCTGATGTATTAGCGTGGTTGCTGGCAGCAAGATAAGTGCTGGCATACACATGCACCATGTCTTGTTAGTGTTATGCAAAAACATAAATAAAATAGAGGGCATAAAACATTGTCGGTACATCTGTGGTTAGGGGTGATTCAAACCAGGACGTCCGTTAATTTTGCAGAGAATTATTTAGCTTAGTTAACCAGTTCCATATTCAAAAATTTTACACTGACTGGGAAAAAAAACTTAAAAACCAAATCAAATCAAATCAATGTAGATTATGTGTGTCTGTGCAAAGATGAAAAATTAATGTTGGGACTTANTTAAAAACCAAATCAAATCAAATCAATGTAGATTATGTGTGTCTGTGCAAAGATGAAAAATTAATGTTGGGACTTAGCTGCTCAAATTGTGATGAAAATGTAAACTTGGTTGACTCTAGTAACCAGAATATCTACTTCTGTAGCAAAATCGAAAATAATTTATTTGGCTGTGGTCCTCTATTAGTCTTCAAACTTCCCTACCCATAGGTGACACAGGCCTACACATGCCTTCCAAAGTCGCGGCACCACATTCTCACTTGCGATTGCACTACATATTTAATAAAAGAAACAGTGAATAGCCTGACCCGGTCCTCTTCTTCTCTTGCTGATAATGTTCCTCACACTTTTCGCCCATAGGCAACTGTGTATTCAACTCAGGACTTGCATATTTAATTAAATTCCAAATACATTTCTAGCAGGTAGGACAACCCTGTCTGGCTGGTACTATATTCCGAAAAAGTAATATGGTTCCCGAGTTTTGTCGAAAGGTTATGAAATTAAAAATATTCCCAAATATCTTTTTAAAAAGTGGCGTATCACAGCAAGTTTGTAATTCCACAATATTCAAAATTATATACGATATAAATCATGGTTGCCAATCCTTTTCCAAAATTATAAAATTTCCTTTTGGACATTAATTCAGCAATATAAAAATTACTAAAGTTAATTACAGAAAAGCTAAGAAACATATATACTTTACACAACCACTATAGTTATAACTTTCCATACTCTAAAACAATGATATGCTAATTATAAAATATACTTATGAAAGCAAAGAACACACCTCAACAAACGTCTAGCGACTTGCCAATATGTCAGCATAAATTTCTTGTTTCTTATGTATCTCCCTTAACAACAACAACACTTAAATTGCAGATGTTATAGCATTTTTTACAAAATAAATATATTAAATCTACATGTCTGAAATGTGTGCTGATAGTTCTGAGTCACTCATCCCCAGCTGTTTACAGCTTGTGGCCACATCAGCTTGGCAAGATGCCTCGATTTTCCTTTGTCTGTGCACTACCTTCCTTCTTTCACTGTTTCCCAGTCTTTGCATCTCCTCACTCCCTCAGCCACTTGCTCCTCCAATCTCATGGTACTTCAGTTACAGCATCCTTTCGACATTCACATACCACCTCATTCTTGCCTCCTCTATCATCTCTGCCACTCCCTGTAACTGTACTTTCTCTTGTATCATTTAATTTCAAATTATTTCTTTCCTCTATATCACCTCCTTGCCTCTATATTTCTTTCCATCTTCTTGTCCACTATTCTATTCATGTTTCTGTTCCATACATTAAAATGAGTACAAAATTTCCTGTACAGTATCATCTTGCACCTTAGTGCCACTTCTAATTGGCACAACAAGTTCCTTACTCACAACTATGTCCTCCTGCTGCTCTCTCTGTATCACCTCTTATGTGCTTCGCTTTGTCTTTCCATGATACTACTCACATATCTGAAGTTTTCTACCTACTTCAGACATACAGTTAAGTTAAAATGTGTATTCCAAAAATTATGACCATGATAAGTTTTGAACTTTTGGAAAAGCATTCCTTTCCTTCCTTACCACAAAAAAGCTGAAGCAATTACACCTTTGGTTGCAAAGTTATCTGCAACAGTTTCCATACTGTTGAGTTTGAAATTACATTCAAACCTTGAGCTGTATATTGTATGAGTGCCAAATTTCAGTAAAAGTATTATACACATATAGCTCTATTGCCCTTACTCTACATGAAAGCAATGTACATTTTCATCACTGTTTCAAAGTAAAAGAACAGACTTCATGGAGTTTGTGGAGCTTGTGTCTAGAATTTACTTTCCTCTCTTGAAATACCATTATGCAAGTAGTAAGATACTGACATTTAGGATGGTGAGTTTGAATTTTCCTTTTATTATTAGTTTGAAATAGTTTTGTATTACTAACTAAAACTAACACCTTCACTTTCTGTAATTTTGGTATTGTATTTTAGCTGTGGCTGCAATGAAGTATCAGTTTCATGGGGTAAAAATCTATGTCAGTTCAGCTCTAAACTGGTACTTTGTATGTGGCATCTAAACAAATGGAAGCATTAATTCAACTTTAAAAGTGTCTGTACTCAGCTGGTTCCCTTGACAGCTGTGATGTGTCAACTGCTATATCATTATTACTGATATAACTGGAAAAGATTGTGTTGATGTGAACTTCTTTGGCAATAAAAGCAGTGTAAGGTCACAAGTGTTAGTAGACACTACTATTAATGTTCCCAAAACATTTTGAAGTGTTTCTACAGGAGTTATACATACAACCATGTGGGAGATCTAGGGTAAGAAACTCCTTTACAATCCTATACCACTCTTTCTCAGGTTAAGCGATATTTCATGAAAATGGAACCCTCAGACATACGAACATCCATGCATCACAAGAAGAAAAGCAAGGTAAGGGTATAAAGTCGGGCTACATGAAAAACAATACAACTTTAGAGACACAAAGTATGAATACCTTGGGGATCAATCATGAGTGGCCAGCGACGAGCTTTGCTGATAATAATACCGTTCACGACAGAGNAGTATGAATACCTTGGGGATCAATCATGAGTGGCCAGCGACGAGCTTTGCTGATAATAATACCGTTCACGACAGAGAAGCTGTCGACCGGCAGCCCGGCAATGTTCCACGTTCGTATCTTGACTGGCTCACCCAGGGTAGAGATCAGTGAGAACTGCGCAGTGCAAGGGATGTCAAGGCTGATGCAGTGCCTGTTCCATGTGCCTGTCAGCTCCTGGAAAATTGTATTTAATTTACAAAATAATTCATTATATTGGCTATCTTTTCGACTTGGGACCAATTTCTACTGGCAACAATACTCCTTTGCCTGGTTAGGTTGTTTACACACAACTTCTTTCCCTCCCACCTATGAGTGAGTGTAGAGATTTAGGCGGCTCTTAACAGCAAGGTCTTGAGAGCCAATGAGGGTGATTGAGGTGAGTATGGAGCAGCATTAGAATGAAGGGACGGGGAAAACGGGAGATCCCTGAGAAAACCTGCCGACCAGCGGCATTGTCCAGCACGGATTCCCACTTGTGAAAATCCGGGAATGACCCAGCCGGGGATTGCACCCGGTTCGCCTTAGTGGGAGGTACCACCTATGAGCACATGGCTATGGCAGGTATGGTGATTACAGCCACATGACCTTGATGGAAACAAAACAAATTGTAATCAGGCTCAAGAACAATTACACATGGAAAATTGTAACTAATTACAGGTAAAAATTACTTCAGATGAAATAAATCGGTCAAATTACAATTACAAATACAATTACTTGGTATTAATTTCAAAGTTTGAAACACTAAGTTTTTCCACACTAGCGCATTGTCATTCTGGGCCTACATTCCGAGTTACAAGGGCTAAGAAGATAGGTAAAACTGCAGAATAAAAACTTTAGAAAATACCATCACAACATCAGCCACTCACACCAGACAAATGATAACACACAAANAAACTGCAGAATAAAAACTTTAGAAAATACCATCACAACATCAGCCACTCACACCAGACAAATGATAACACACAAATGTGCCCAACTCATGAGTAATGTAGGCAGTATACAGAAATGCGCTGTTGCTAGAATAAATTGGAAAGTATATCCAAAAAACTATGATTTTGGAATTTTTTAATATTTTGGGAAAGTTTCCAAAGTAAAGAATTACAGATGTACAACATAAATAATGCATTAATACTGATAATAATACNATATTTTGGGAAAGTTTCCAAAGTAAAGAATTACAGATGTACAACATAAATAATGCATTAATACTGATAATAATACTATATACATCCATGTTTATTCAAAATAAGAACAGATGTCGATCTCGTGTCACCCTATGCACTTAAATTAAGTATTAAAATAACATATTTATCAGTAACAAAACTACTTCCTATTAGGCTTTTCTCAAGTTTGATGGGGTGCTCCATGCTGAACTTATAATATTATGTATTCAGGACACAACTTGCACTTTACATAAATATTTTCTTTGTTACGTTTACTTTCCTATAATTCACTGGGTTCTAGTTCCCAGCTAAACATACACATATATATTATCACCTCGGTGATTAATAAAAAATTTAACTGTTTCTTTACAAGGTGAAATTAGAAATTAAACACCATATGGTTGCCCAGAAGCCAAAAAATGGTTATCTATTGTTCATTACCTTTAACAATATCCAGATGATGCGCGATCTGGTGTGCATCATCGTGCTGAAACCCGAATTATACTGCCAACTTCCCAAATGTGCAAGTATAATTAATATAATAAAAAAAACCATGGACTCCGCACTCTTGCTAGCTGCCCCCACCTCTCAGGGTGCCCACCAACCAGTACAGAACTTAATAAAAAAATATTGTGGGTCTCGTACCCTCGTGACACTCCCAGCCTAACAGAATGACTCTCAGAGAGTGAGTGTGGAAAATGTAGCAAAACGACCTAGCCAATCACGCACCCCCAATACAATCAATAGCTGACATAGTTGTCAGTTTTAGGTGCTGTGTTTATCGCAACTCAATTAAATTTTAATATATTTACATTAATATCATTCTCTACACATATGTTAAAAAGTTTAATTACAAATTAAATTATAGTCATATTAATTTTTAAAGTTTCTACGAAGGTTCTGGGTTCTGGTTTGCCCCACCTCTCGGACATGTAGATTCTCTCCCCCAGGCATAACTGAGAAAGTTGGTCTCTTTTTTTATGTCCCAAGAATGTCACAATAAATTACCCTTCGCAAAAGGGAGCGGATTGGCCATTAATTATGGCTATTCCCTTATTTCCTCATTCTCTATAAAGCACATTAAAATTAAAACTCCACACATGAAATTATTCCCAATACATACAATACACTTCGTCAATCACAACAAATAAATGGAAATTCGAACAAAGTTTCTATGACAATTCTAAAAAAAGTTATGTTTAAGTTGTATATTCAATTTACGAAAATACAGCCATCAGTCAAAATGGCATGTCACACTTTTGACACCAAAAAGAAAAATGCTTTGTTCACATTTAAATTCACTTAGTGAGTTACTTGATGTAGCCATTGTCAACGTTTGTAGTTTTCAATAAACAGTTAAATATTACCAGTCATTTGGTTAAAATCACTGTATAAAATATGTCCCCAACAGACAAGGCAGGAAAAACTGCGGCGTGAATTTGATTGAAGCATTTTTTGTATAGAGAGCTGATTACAGGACTTGTAATTGAGTCACATTAGCATTGGTGTGGTAGGATATGTTAAGCAGCAAATATTTAAATGAGTTAGTAAATTGGTGCGCGAATGATGCATGTAAAAACAAAATGAGTTTATTTAGTGATTACAATAAAAACAAGAAGCGTGTAAAATTAAATTATTTAGCATAACTGTAATAAAATATAAATTCACGAAATTCCAAACAAATCCTTTNAAGAAGCGTGTAAAATTAAATTATTTAGCATAACTGTAATAAAATATAAATTCACGAAATTCCAAACAAATCCTTTTCGTAATTTCATTTCACCCGAGGTCTAAACCCTGCCAAATCACTTTGCATCAGATGATTTAAGCTCTAGTGAGTGAGTGTGTGTGTGTGTGAGTGAGTGAGTGAGTGAGTGAGTGACTCAAGAGGCAAAAAGGAAAATTAGGTAAGAACAGATTAAAAAAACCCATACGAGGCAAATACGACAGTCACAAAACAAACAAAATAGGAACAAATAACACCAGAGGAGCGACAACACACAAACAAAAAAAATCACAACACATTAAAGAAACCTGTTGCAGGTATAAATGGGAGTACAATGCTCACACATGTGCTCCCATCACACAGCATTCACAGTGGGTCATTAAGAACATTAAAACTACGACGAGCATGGTCATACTTACGACACTCCACCAGAATGTGCTGGACAGTCAAGGGAGTGTGTCAGGCACGTGTGCCCAATGCAAAGTCGAGTAAGCAAAACATCCTCCCTGCTGTTAATAAAACATTTGGACGTGTGCACAAAGGCAAGTCCGAGATGGCCCATAACTAGAGACCTGAAAAATTTGCAAGTTCAATGAACTGCAGGCTAGACTCTACAGTCTCATGTAAAAATATGTAGATGTCTACTGCAAATTGGTTGTCTGCTATCACAGTGGAAGGCGATGTTTGGGCCAGCGTTCTCCACGAGGTGTTGAACTCCATGTGGACTAATGGCTAATGTTGTATAAACACACGTGTTTTGAATTCTAGCTTCTCCCAAAATGAATCCGCGAATTCTTCAGGTGTCTACCGATAACATGTTCGACAGATGTCCACTCCCGCTGCCAAGCTTGCCAGACAAGCTCACGAGCCGCATGCAGCACATCGCACACAGGGACACAAGGACCACAGGGTGGAAGGCTGCATGCCTCCTTAGCAGTTATATTCACTGCTTTATTTCCAGGGATGCCCACATGCTCTGGAGCACAAAAGAAGACGACACGAACACCAGTCCGTACAGCCCTCACCAGCTTCTCAAAGATCATAGGAAAAGGCAGGTGAGCTGTGGAGCCAGATCGAATAGCTGTCGAGGGACTCTAAATTGGAGCACACAAGGCGTTTACTGATAAAACACAGAGACTTGAAAATAGCAGAAAGCTCTGCAGTCAAAGTACTGAAGTACTGCAAGATAGATGAAGTCCAAAAAGATATTGAGAAGCACCAGTGACAAATGCGCATCATGTCAAAATATCTGATTTGGAACCATCTGTGTAAAAGCAAATAAAACCATGGAACACAAAGGCACAAAATAAAAGAAAAGACCCTTGTAAACAAAAACAACAGGAAGAGTGGTCATCTTAGGAAATTCTGCGACGTCGAGGTGCAACTCAACCTGTGTTGTCAGCCATGGCTGTTTATGGCAAGGCAAAAGTAACACACAAAGGCATAAGTCATACTGCTCCAGGGCATGTGCAAAGCAAACATACGCTGGTTGAGGAGAACATGACCTAGCAGAGTACAACCGGTAATCAGGCCAATGGAGGAATGTGTTGTGGTGGAAGTTTGAAGAGTCAGAACACACCCGTATCCCATAGGAAAGTAGCAGATGGTCGCTCCTATAATGTAGGGGAGGTTCACCAGCCGTGGCACAAGGACTGACAACTGAGATTGTGCGAAAATCTCCAGTCGCAATTCAAATACCAGCATGGTGAACACTCGCTAATGGTTATAGCAGAGACAGCTAAGCAGAAGAATAAATAACGCTGCCATAATCTAGTTTGCTACGGACCAGGCCAAGATACAGCTGAAGAAGGGTAGACTGTTCAGCACCCCAGTCACGAACACTCATCGTTTTCAAAAGTTTCAGGTTACTTATACTGCAAGATTTCAGAGACTGAATATGACTCCCCCAAGAGAGTTTTTAATAGAAGAAGAGGTCTGGAAATTAGATACTATTGGAAATCGGCAAAATAGAGCAGTACTAAAGCACTTTGGCAGAAGGAAAGATACCACATTTTCTACAGAAGTGGACCACCTGTGTCTTGGATGTGGAAAAGTGGAAACCACAGCTATGCGACCAGTCGCCAAGGCAGTGGGCGACCAGCTGGATCTAACGTTCTGCCATTCACAGAGATGCACCACAGCTGAAAATGGAAAAGTCATCCACATACAGCGCACATTACACAGGTGGTCGAACTACAGACAAAATGCAAGTTATGGCAGTGGTAAACAGTGACACTCACAATGCTCCCCTGTGGCAAACCGTTCTCCTGGATGAATCCTGAGAGAAGGTGGCATCTTTGTGAACTCTGTGTGCGGAAGAACATACATTTCTTANACCGTTCTCCTGGATGAATCCTGAGAGAAGGTGGCATCTTTGTGAACTCTGTGTGCGGAAGAACATACATTTCTTAACAAAAGAAGGAAGATGTCCACGAAATCCCCCCGCGGACAGATGTTGCAAGATACCATGTCACCATGTTGTGTCATGCACCTTCTCCAGGTCAAAGAAGACAGCAAGGAGGTGACACACTTGCAAAAAGGCGGTTTGTATGTAGACCTGTGGCGATCCTTAAATTTTGCCAATATGCCGATATACCAATATTACATATTCATATTGGCCAATCCCGTGCCGATACAAAAAATTCTAAATATAACTAATGTATATATAATGTTAAATGTCTTTGCCAATGTTAAAACTGCAAAGTATTTTTAATGTGGAAATTTATATACATACCTCCAACTTGACATAAATGCAGAAAATGATCCTTGAACAATTTATAATTTAATTTTCTTCCAGCAGAAACATTACTGAAATAAGACTTTTTTAACATGTCTGAGATCTTGTTGGGTTTCATACTGTTGAATTCTAGGCACTTTTTTTAGAAGTTAGCTTTTTGGCTTGGTGTTAGCTTGATCCCACCCGAAGCAAAGTCATCTTTGGTTTTCTCACTTATGAATGCAAACTTTTTGTTGGAAATGCTTCCAACCAGCTTGTTACCAAAACTACTGAATGTTTGGTTATGCTCGAGAGCCTTCTGTTGGGGAAATGTGAACTACACAAGCGTGAGCCATCTACTGGTAGTTTGTCCAAGTAGACTGCCGGCTACGTACATAAACAGTCAAACAACACTGTGTTTAGTCAAATTAATTACTAAAAATTATTATTTTTTAAATAAATACTACACCACACGGTGCCAAACTTTTGTGACAATCTGTTATGGCTGTGCTCTATTTAATGCACCAAAGATGTGTTCAATATATTATTACACTTTTAGTGTTACCAAATAAGCAAATCACATTGTCACGCTAGGTCGAGCTGAGCAATGTTGTTTTTAAATACAAAAAACTGAGGATTAAAGTTATTGAGTTTGGTAAAATACATATGGTAAACTCATTTAGCCACTTATTTGTATATTTCCTTTTGAAAAATACAAAGAAGCTCTTTAAGATGCCCGCAAACAAGCAAATAATAAGTGTTGTTTTATACTTTCACATTATCGGCACATTTTAGTTGGCCATGACGGATCCTGAATATGATCCAATACACTCAAATATCGGCAATATCTGTATCTGCCGATCTGTATCGACACAGACCTATCTGTATGGCGGCCACCAAGCTGACCCAAATGACCTCCTGGATATTGTTTGTCTGGTTTTCTTGTAAATCATTAATAGGTAAATAAAAAATTCATTTAGATCCATTTCCCTTGCCCACATTTGATTGTGCTTTCAAACGTTTGGGGTGTACCAAAGTATACTCCTTGTTTGAGGGAGTGAGTTGGAGGGTAAATGGGATTGTGGGGCGCTCGAAAGCGGGGTCATTAATACCTACAGGAATGTTAGGTAAAAACAGATTAAAAATCTCCACAGGAGGCAAAAAAGAAAGTCAGGTAAAATCAGATTAAAAACATTCACAGGATGCAAAAAGTAAAGTCAGGGAAAAACACACTGGAAACCTCCACGAGAAGTAAAAGCAGAGTCACAAAACAAACGAGCAAAACAGAAACAAATAGTTCAGAGAAGCAACAACATTAGAAAAAAAACAAACAAATCACAACACATTAGAAAGACCGTCGCACGTAAAAACGGGAATACACCACTCGCAGACTTACTCACATCTACAGCATTTGCAGTAGGTTGTCAGGAACATTAAAAGTGCGACGAGCTTGGTCATACTTGCAACACTCCACAAGAAGGTGCCAGACAGTCAAGGAGGTGTAACAGGCATTACAATCAGAAGGAGGTTTGCCACAAAGCAGATATTTGTGTGTCAGAGAAGTGTGCCCAATATGAAGGCAAGAAAGACCACCACCTTCCCTGCGGGCGCATGAAACATCAGGACGAGAGCAAACAGGGAAGTCAGAGATGGCCCGTAACTTGTTGGACAGTGGGAGAGAAGTCCACTTCCGCTGTCAAGCATGCNAAAAAAGAAAGTCAGGTAAAATCAGATTAAAAACATTCACAGGATGCAAAAAGTAAAGTCAGGGAAAAACACACTCGAAACCTCCACGAGAAGTAAAAGCAGAGTCACAAAACAAACGAGCAAAACAGAAACAAATAGTTCAGAGAAGCAACAACATTAGANCAAACGAGCAAAACAGAAACAAATAGTTCAGAGAAGCAACAACATTAGAAAAAAAACAAACAAATCACAACACATTAGAAAGACCGTCGCACGTAAAAACGGGAATACACCACTCGCAGACTTACTCACATCTACAGCATTTGCAGTAGGTTGTCAGGAACATTAAAAGTGCGACGAGCTTGGTCATACTTGCAACACTCCACAAGAAGGCGCCAGACAGTCAAGGAGGTGTAACAGGCATTACAATCAGAAGGAGGTTTGCCACAAAGCAGATATTTGTGTGTCAGAGAAGTGTGCCCAATATGAAGGCAAGAAAGACCACCACCTTCCCTGCGGGCGCATGAAACATCAGGACGAGCGCAAACAGGGAAGTCAGAGATGGCCCGTAACTTGTTGGACAGTGGGAGAGAAGTCCACTTCCGCTGTCAAGCATGCCAAACAAGGCCACAGACTTCATGCCGCACATTGCACACAGGGACACAAGGATCGCAGGTTGGAAGGAAGGCTGCATGCCTCATTAGCCACTATATCTACTGCTTCATTGCCAGGGATGCCCACATGCCCTGGTACCCACAGGTAGACAACGGGGACACAAAACCGCATAACCCCCACCAGCATCTCTCAGATTGTGGAAAGAAGCGGGTGAGTTGTGGAGCCAGGTCGAATGGCTGTAAAAGCACTCACTGAATCGGAGCACACAAGGCATTTATGGTGAAACTCCCAACTGATAAAGCACAGTGCCTTGAAAATAGTAGAAAGCTCTACAGTTAAAATACTGCAAGATAAATTAAGTCCAAAAAGATACTGGAAAGCAAAAGTGACAAAGGTGCACCCAGTTGAGATATCTGGTTTGGAACCATCAGTGAAAAATCAAATAAAACCACAAAACACAAAAGACAAAATATCAAGGACAAGGCACTTGTAAACAACAAGAGAAGTGGTCATCTTAGGAAATTCCAATAGGATGAGGTGAACCTCATCCTGTGTGTCAGTCATGGCTGTTCATGGCGATAAAAAAGGCAACACACACAGGGGTAAGTCAAACCACTCCATGGCATGTGCAAAGCAGACATACGCTGGCTGAGGAGAATATGGCCTAGCGGAGTACAACCATTCATAGGGCGGATGGAGAAAAGTAGGGTGGTGAAGGTGTGAAGAGACAGATCACACCCGCAACCCATAGGAAAGCTGCAGTTGGTCACGCCTGTAACGTAGAGAAGGTTCACCAGCCACGGCACAAAGACTGACGATTGGGTATAAGCAAAAAGCCCCCGTTGCAATGCGAATACCAGCATGGTGGACACTTGCTAATGGTTTTAGCACAGATGGCCTAGGAGAAAAATAAATGGCATTGCCATAGTCTAGTTTGCTATGGAGCAAGCCACGATACAGCTGAAGAAGGGTAACTGTGTCAGAACCTCAGTCACAATTACACAACGTTTTCAAAAGATTCAAGTCCCTTACACAGTNTGAAGAAGGGTAACTGTGTCAGAACCTCAGTCACAATTACACAACGTTTTCAAAAGATTCAAGTCCCTTACACAGTAAGACTTAAGGGACTGAATATGACACCTCCAAGAGAGTTTACAATCGAACAAGAGTCCTAGAGATTTGACAACATTGGAAACCGGCAAAACAGAAATACAAAAGCACCTCGGGAGAAGGAAAGATGACATTTTCTAGGCAAATGGACCACCTGTGTCTTGGTGGTGGNAGAAATACAAAAGCACCTCGGGAGAAGGAAAGATGACATTTTCTAGGCAAATGGACCACCTGTGTCTTGGTGGTGGAAAAATGGAAAACAAAGCTGTCTGCCAAGTCACCAAGGTGGTGGACGGCCAGCTGGGCTTGACGTTCTGCCATGCACAGACACGTAACATGGAAGAAAATGAGTCATCCACATATACAGCACACAACCCACATGTGGTCGAACGACAGATACAATGCCATTGATGGCGATGGCAAAAAGGGTGACATTCAAAATGTGACTCTGTGGTGCTCCGTTCTCCGCAATGAACTCCCGAGAATAGGGAGCACCACTGCAAACTCTGATGGTGAGGAAGGACATAAATTTCTGTATAAAACCAGGAGATGTCCACAAAATATCCAAGCAGACAGCTGTCGCACGATACTATGTCACCATGTCATCTCGTATGCCTTCTCCAGGTCAGAGAAGACAGTAAGGAGGTGCTGCCCTTCCAAAAGCACTGTCTCTATGGCAGCTTCCAAGCTGATAAAATGATTCACCACAGAACGATTTCTGCAGAAACCACACTGAAGGGGTGATAAAAGCTGCCAGATCTCAAGGCAGTACACCAGACACACATTAACCATACGCTCCATGGTCTTACAAACACAGCTGGTGAGGGAAACAGGGCGGTAGCTTAAAACATACCATTTGACTTTCCCTGGTTTCAAAATTGGTGCAAGTGTTGACTCTAACCATACAAGAGGTCCAAATGTTACTAGGAAGTACAACAAAACAGTTTCCCGTCAAGTGGGAGGTGTTGCAACATAGCATAATGGATATTGTCGGGGCCAACAGATTTATGATTCGAATGTGATAAAGACTGCTCGAACTACAGATGGGCGAAAGGCTTGTTATAGTCTTCCTCATCCAAGCTGCCAAAGTGGACACCTATTATCTTACACGTCTTTTTGATGGCTCAAAATGAAAGAGTGTAATGTGCATTGCTAGAAACATTTGCAAAATATTAACCCTACATATCTGCTACATTTGTTCCCTCAGTAACAATAATGTTATTGACCCTAAGGAAGAGAACCTGTGTGCTTAGTGATTGTCCACACAGCTTCCAAACATTGTCCCCGATAAACTTACTGGTAGCATGTACCATTAGTAATGAAGTAAACTCTCTTTTAGATTTATGCCTACTGTCCTTGATGACATGGTGCGCCCGAGCCCAACAGATGTGGAAGTGCTCCAGGTTAGCTTGAGTGGGGTGAGCACTAAAGCGTCTGGGCGCACGACGCTGGCCACGGATAGCATTCCTGCATTTGTCGCTCCACCAAGAAACATGCCCGCAACCACAAGGTGAAGATTTAGGTATGGCAGCCTCACCAGCTGACATGATGATACTGGTAAATATTTCCACTGCCTTGTTCATGTCAAGGGAACCTCAAAAATGAAATGGAGGGAACGCTGGAAATGAGTCAANGATTTAGGTATGGCAGCCTCACCAGCTGACATGATGATACTGGTAAATATTTCCACTGCCTTGTTCATGTCAAGGGGAACCTCAAAAATGAAATGGAGGGAACGCTGGAAATGAGTCCAGACGGCTTTATTAAGTAACCACCAAGGTGATATGAGTAGGGCAGTAAACGACACCCAATTCAATACATTGGAGTAATGGTCACTTCCAGAGAGATCTGTGTAAACAGATCAATCAAAGTGAGTGACCAAAGCTGGGCTACAGAGAGAAAGATCAATACAGGATGAAGTGCCGGTGTGAGTGGTGAAGTGTGGAGGAGTATCAGTGTTCAACAGGTGTTTGGATCCCCAGAACTCACTGTGGTTTCGGTGCACTCACAGACACTTCAGTCTGGATAGCCACATATACTGTCTGAGTACACACATCCTTTACTGCTGGTCAAGCATCGACAACAACACCGTAGGAACAGAAGGCTTTACACCCTAGAGCAAATGGGACTGTTTCCATGTCTCAACAAAGGAATTCTTTTCTGTCGCTCGGATTAGCTGAACAGCACTGCTCCTTCTTNATGGGACTGTTTCCATGTCTCAACAAAGGAATTCTTTTCTGTCGCTCGGATTAGCTGAACAGCACTGCTCCTTCTGGTAAACAGGGCAGTCCTTCAACCAGATAGGATGTTCTTTGCTGCAGTTCACACACCTCAGAGCTTTGCTGCACTGAGTGGTATCTGGATGCGGTGGGTCAGCACACTGTGGACAAGCTGGTGAGTTTCTACATTTCACAGATGAGTGGCCAAACTGTTGACAGTTGTAACAAGAGAGAGGTGCAGGTATAAACTGCTTAACACGCACATTCAAGTACCCAACTTTCAGAACTGATTAGTGTCATACAACATCAAAAGTAAAGATGAGGGTAGCTGTAGGTGACCCAACAGCAACAGTTGTCTTCAGCACACCGCGAACATCCGTGACATACTAAGTTTGCAGATCACTTAATACCTCATTTTCTGGGATGTCAGATGACGCCCTTGCTGAAGTTGATGAACTCATGGGACTTACTTAAACAGGGAACTTTACAATTGCCCCACTGAAAGTCTTCATTATGAAGAGCCCCGGCGACTGAGCAGCATTCAACGTCTTGACTAGAAGCTCGTGCCTTTCACCAATCTTCTTCCAGTCAGCAACAAGACCACTTGCAGCTTCATGAATGACTTTTTATAATTCAAAAGACCTTTTTGAATGTGTGCCCTNCAGTCAGCAACAAGACCACTTGCAGCTTCATGAATGACTTTTTATAATTCAAAAGACCTTTTTGAATGTGTGCCCTCCTATACGCCTGATAACCAAAAAACGTGGCTTAGGTAATTAAACAGCAGTAGACTGATGCACAACAGAATCACTAACCAAATTACTACCAGTATCATCACAATGCTGTTTTAAGTGGTTATTGTGGGTGCCACCCTTTTTTAGAGTGCTTTTAGAAGCCATGGTGTAGCCCCGCCCCCCTAATAGCACTAGTCAGCCCCAGCTAGCAGTTAGAGGAGGAGGGGGGGCAGGTTTGAAAAAAAAAAAAAAAGCAGCTTTTTTTAATCCCAACCCACTTGGGTTTTATTCAAAATCCCAGGCTTTCTCCCCTAGGTTTTAAAAAAAAAACCAGGCTACATATAAACATGTATATTTTACATATTTGTATATGGTATGTTTACCAGGACATTTATTTTTAACTTTATTTAATCAAATATCTGTACATTAATTAGAATATGAATTTAATACATTGTTAATAAATATTGCGTGAAGGAAAACTTATATTATAGCAGTTTACGTAATGTAGTTAGTATTATACGCAGCATATACACTATGTTACGTTATAACAATTGATGTAAAAACTATTATGTTTTTTATATTATCAAATATCACCATAACCTGCAATTGGGTTGTATTTTTGAAAAACTCTTTTCATATGCTATGTAAATAAAATATCTGTGCATACAAACATTGATATTTATTGTTCTGTACACATTTCTTTTTACTGAGGATCACAAGTATAAATCATTATGAACTTGCTAAAGAGGTAGTGAGAGGAATAAAAGTTTTCCCTATAAAAACCAAAATTTATTCCTTATCACTGCAACACATCAGGCAAAAAAAGGAAGGTATTAAAATAAATGCTTAACAATTACAAGTGTCAGAAATTCACACTGAATCAGTCTCTTTCTCACAGATATCAGCAAGTGTAAAGTCTACTTTTTTAACTTGGTCATCTTTGAATGGTATTCCAGTAATAGATGACTGACTACACAGTAGTCAGTTGCATGCAATAGGTAGACAAAATGAACATTACACACTAATAATCCAGTCAATCAAAACTTCTGACTGTGGAAGATTTACTCATAAATGATTGCATAACTTGCTCCAAACAAGTCGAAATGTAGAGAAGTATATCTCTCACTTGAAGCAGAAGAAGCTGGTGCTGAATGCAAGATAAATAAAAAGTGAAAAAACCAAAGGGAAAAAGAGTTTCTTTCATTCTTTTTTGCCAAGATCTGCCACCATTTTTGCGAGCAAAACTCTTGTATAACATTTGCATATACATCATAGAAGCAGGATAATAGTCAGAATCACTAATCTTGAAGGCCATGATGCCAGGCAAGAATTCAGGATCATGTTGAGCTAACCACATTTATGTGGAGTGTTCTTGTTCTTAACTTAAATGTTGTTCTCTGAATTTTGGAACCATAAGGTTTGCGAGGCTATGTGGGGGTTGGGTTGCCTGTTGAAATCTTTCTTGAAGTGGTGATGGTAAGGCTCCAGAACATCAGAAGATAGTAGGTCGAGCCATATTTCAACTGCCTCTGAAATACACGTTTCTTTCTTAAGCTTGTCCAGTGCATTTGCAACTAAATGTAACTGTTTATCAAGATACATTGCTTCATGATAAATTCCCAGGTTGTTTAAGATCATTACAACATTAAGATGAAAGTCTTGGGTGGTGATTTTCCCGTATTATTTTACACAGTCAGGGTGACAGTTCCATTGTGTTTCATTTGGCAACTGTGGCATCACACAATATTTCTCCAGAAGCCACCCATGTGCTTGATGAACATTTCGAGAATACTTTTGCACTTCCAAAATGTTTGTATATATTACCACTGGCTTGTTTAAGCACTGTTGCTAACTTCTTCTCCTAACATCTTCCCTCGTTTTTTTTTTTATTGAAAGTATTCCCACCTCTTTGGTTTTCTTATAGTGTCTATTGCAAAGCACTCAAGAGCACTGCCCTGTGGGCTCCTGTTGGATGTCCCAACCTTGCCACCCATCCCATAGGGAGACAGAATCTGCCTCTGCAACTGCTACCACTGGTCGTACTGTAGTGGAAAATGGAGGTACAGCATTCTGTGCTCTGTGGAGGGGTTATGGTTGCCGCTCTACTACAGCCAATGATGCTTCCTTGCGCTTTGTTGTTGTTGTTGCTGATGCTGTTTCGCAGGCATCTGGAGTCATTAAGGGAACTACAGTTGTCAATATGATCATTGTGCGATGTCTTCTGTAAGTCTGGTCCTTGATCTGCACACTGTATTNAAGGGAACTACAGTTGTCAATATGATCATTGTGCGATGTCTTCTGTAAGTCTGGTCCTTGATCTGCACACTGTATTATGTATTTGATATTCTGGATTCCACCAAACTGGGTGTCCATGATTTCTTGGCACCTCGTATACCTTGCAACATAACTGTTTGTCCAGGATTTAAGCTTGGGAGCAGCTTTGTTTTTTTTTGTAAACTTTTTGTATGCATCCTTCTTGGCAATGAGCTTGGCTGGTGGTGCCATAAGTATTCTCTATTTCACCTGTCTGTCATCCATGAGGAGGAGTGTTCTTAGGCGCCTGGCTACGCATTGTTGAACTGGACTAGATTCCCCATGCCTTGTGTGGGTGTGTTGCGACATTCAAGGATAGCCATGACTGGATCTGTCTTGGCTAGTCTGCATTTCTTTAGAATTGTCTTGGATCTCTTTACTGTGGCTTNGATTTATTTAGTATTGTCTTGGCTAGTCTGCATTTCTTTAGAATTGTCTTGGATCTCTTTACTGTGGCTTCTGCGTTGCCATTACCTTGTGGGTGAAGTGGAGCTGATGTGAGATGTTTGAATTGCCAAGTGGTTGCAACNCATTTCTTTAGAATTGTCTTGGATCTCTTTACTGTGGCTTCTGAGTTGCCATTACCTTGTGGGTGAAGTGGAGCTGATGTGAGATGTTTGAATTGCCAAGTGGTTGCAGCATTAGCAAACTCCTAGCTCGCAAATGGTGGCCCATTGTCTGTTATAACGACTTCTGGAATGCCGTATTGGCTAAACAATTATTTTGAGTGCTCAGTAGTCAGAAGTTTTGTCCAACTCCCAGAGATTGGAGTAGTAGTCCACCACAATCAAGTACTGTCGTCCCTCAAGCTCAAACAAATCCACCCCAACTTTCTGCCACGGTCTTGTCGGTGATCTGTGCTCATGGAGGGGAAGTAGCCGTTGGTTGGGTTGATATGTCAAACATGCCATGTAGGTCTCTATGTAGTGTTTGATATCCTGTTTCAAATGGGGAAAGTATACAGTTTCTCATGCCCATCTTAATGTTGCTTCTATTTCCACGTGGCTAGTGTGTAATTTGCATAACATATCCTTGCATTTCTCTGCTGGTATGACGAAATGCATTGCTCTGTATATTACTCTATAATGGTAGTTCAGCTAATTATTGCAGTGGTCAAAGTGTCATGTATCAGATGAAATGTCACTTTTCTCTTATGGACATCCTACTTGTATTAGTTTTATTAACTCCTGTAATGTTGCATCACGTCCTGTTGTGTCTGCTATGTTCTGGAGTGTCTGTGGCATCATGTCTGTGACAGGGTCTATGCTGTCTAGACTGAGTATGTACTGTTGCATCGGTGTACTGAAATCTGGACCTGTGTTTGATATTGGTGCTCTACTTAGATGGTCAGCTATTACTTGTTCTTTACCTTGCTGGTACACAATTTCCAACGTGTATATCTGAAGTGCTAAGTGCATGCTTTGAAGTTGTGGAGGCACCTGTCAGATTGGTTTCCTGAAAGTTGTCTTGAGTGGTTTATGGTCAGTGTGAATTGCTATTGTGTCTATTCTGCCCCCAATATATGAGTGGAACATCTTGCATGCAAAGTAGATGGAAAGTGCTTCTTTGACTATTTGAGCATAGTTCCGTTCTGTTTTTGCGAGGCTCCTTGATGTTTTATGTATATGCAATTGGTTTTCCATGCTGAAGCTAAAATGCCCCCAACCCATACATGCATCATACTATATCACCACTGGCACTTTAACATCATAATACTGTAGAACAGATGCTGAGGTTGCTAGCTTCTGTATTTCTGCCAAAGCTTGGTATTGATGATGTCCCCAAAGCCAAAGGACATCCTTATGTGTCAACTGTCTGATGGGTTCAAATACTGTTGCTAGATGTGGCAAGAACTTCGTCAGGTAGTTGACAAATCCTAACAAGTTACGTACTTCCTGTTCATCTCGCGGGACTGACATTTCTTGGCTTGTACCTTCTGCAGGTCTGGTCTTAGTCCTTTACTGGTGACTTGGTGTCCAATGAATTTCAATTATGTTTTCCATAAACATAGCTTGCTGGGGTAAAATTTGACATCCTTTTCTCTGGCTCATTGGAAAAGTGGCAGCAGATTCTCATCATGATTTATTCATGCCTCCATTTCAGTTTATCCCAGGGGATCAGTGTGAAGCCCCGGCTTCGGCCGTGCTGATCGCAGGTCGGACTCTGGGTGGCAGTGGTTGAACCTTCTACTTGGAAGGAGATCTGGAGGTGGGTACTTGCCTGGCGGGCTGGCCCTGTGTGTCTGTAGAGTCAGTAGCAGCTGCCGTGGAACGCAAGTGTGCTGGCACACCTCAGGTGCTGGTTTCAAAGGGTTGGTTCTCATTAATGAAGGGTCGCCGGTCTGGTCCGCCTAGTAAGAGGACCCGTTACGAAGCGGTTTCGTAGAGGTGGATAGTCCTCGGCCCCATCAAGGTGGCATGTGCAGATTCAACTCTGTACAATGCTGTTGACAGGTGAGGTGGAACCACCCTTGGGTGGAGAACATCAACCCACTGCGACTGGAAAGGGCGTAATCTCTTTCTATAGGAGCATTCAACAGCTTCCAATTATCGAGAGCCTTGTTCAAGCTCTCAAATGTCATGGTTCTGGGAATATGTCTGAAAGAGTGCACAATTATGCCTCGTGTAAGAGTAAAAATCTGTATGTGACAAATGTCAATGTCTGTCTAAGTCCTGAGTCCTGGAATGCACTCTTCGATATAAGAGCTCTGGTGAACACAAAACGCTGTAAAGATTACAGAAAACATGTCATCTGCCACTATCTCAACTCCTGGTAGATCGCCCAATACCTCCTGCAACTTCCTCTGAGAGAGTTCTGGAGCACTGCATATACCAAACGGTAGCCGTAGCCATCTGTATTGTCCAAATGAGGTGTTGAAGGCGGTGAGTTTGCTGCTTTCTTCTGAGAGTTTTATTTCCCAATATCCATTTTTTGTATCCAACAGACTGAACACCTTCGCCTTGGTAAGTACTGATAAAATTTGATCCTGCACTAGTACTAGATAATTACTTCATTTAGATTTTGTGGATCCAAACAAATGCATAGTTTGGCTTGGCCGTCTGGACTGTTCCTTTGTACCCCTTCAACTCTTAAAATTGTTCAAAATTTGGCCACCTGTATTGTGTCTGGTAGTTTGTCTATTCCCATCGCGAGTGCATAGTCTTGATACTGGTTCTTGAAAATACTCCAATTTTCTGTGATGTTGCCTTCTTTCAACAGTAGTGGTGGACATGGCAATGTAAAGCTACGAGTCATGTTGCCGTGCACACAAATTTCGTTCTTCCAGACTCTTTTTTTTGTTCCCATCACAATAATTTCTAATCCTTGATGTGCCACATTATTTTAGGATCACTTATTGTATGTCTATTTTCCAGACAATGGGTTATTTCCATGCAACTATTAATAATTTGATATCCGAAAGGCAACACACAGCTGCCACCATGTTTGTGTATATTAGCACTGCTTTGCTTATGCACTGTTGTCAACTCCTACTCCTAACACACAATATGATGCGTAACTATTTGAGGAGATACATCTTTCTCAACTAAATTCAAAAGATGTGCTCAACAGCCATAAGTGATTCAATCTGGATGTTTTTCTTTCAAAATTTCCCACATTTCGCCTATTTTATTCTCATTGTCAGTAACTACTGCAATAATGCTGCTGTGTAAGTTTTCTTATAGCATTTTTTCATTGCTGCCTTTATAATTGTTGCACACTGCTTAGATGTTTTTTCTGTGACCCTCATCATAGACTTTAAGGTAACTTTCTGTTCCTGTAGGGATCATGGCTTGAATTGGGTCATTCTTAATGCTTGACCATCCAAATTTTTTACTTTTTCTACCAGATGTAGCTATATTTGTTGAGCAGCATCATCAAAAAGCTTCTCACCGATATCTTTTTCTGATGGTGCTTTGTATCCAGGTCTTTATATCTGTATCATCTCCTTGAAGTAATGAATTTCAGCAACATTAAAAGATACATTCGCAGTATAGAAAAACATTGACACTGCCTTGTCAAGGTTTCTTTTTTGCTCTTCAGTTGTTTCTTAAGCACGTAATCACTGATTAAACGTTGCTTTCTGTTAGTGGATGAGGACGTTCTAGGTACTGCACTTGGACAGGCTGATGCACAAACATTTGAGAAAGAGGATCTACTCGATTCGGTACAGGAAGACTGTGCTGCTGCCAGCAGTTGATGTTTCAGGTTTTCTTCACTTTAACTTTCCTGTACCTTTCTACCTAAACATTTCTGTAGGTGAGTTATTATTCTTTCAATCTTGCAACTTGAAGTCAATTCACAATGTTTACATTTACATTTTGAATCACCATTAATTTTTGTTACTTCTCTGTACTCATTTGCCAACTTATATCCACTCCCATACACTTTTAGCATTTTTCATTTGATGTGTTCCTAGAATCTAATATATTTTAAAAGGTCTTTTACTACACTTTTCAAATGTTGCTATTCACACTCACACCACACTTGATATATTGTTTGCAAACACAATACAAGTTTTAATTTACTTAATGGACTGTAAACTTTTTCAGTTACAAGGTAACACCACTACACTTCCCATTTAGGCTATGATAATTCCTTGTAATAAACTGAATTATCCATTATATAGCAACATCAAAACGTTCTATACCTGTATCAACTCTTTCGACACTTCAGTAGAAAACAGTTTGTAGGTACATGCCACATTAATGTGTATCGAACCAGATAACTCATGACTAGAGACTAGAGAGGGGAGGGAATTCCATTCCCTGCATATCTACTGCCTACCCAATCAGCTTCATTTGTGTAACTGGAAAGGGAAACCCCTTAGTATATACTACTCCTCAGTCAGTCAGGTTCTTTGATTGCATAATCCCCTTCAGCAATATAGAATAGGAAACTCCCTTCTGCTTGCTGCTCAGTACAGATGACTCACTTATTTCCTGTTTATAGTGAGTCACTGTACTTACTATGAATAAAATAAAATCAACATGTCTAAATATTTTACACAAAAACAAAAGTTTAAAAATTTTCAAAAAACCCACTTGGTGCATTAAGTAAGTTTTTTCAAGTGGACCCACCCAAAAAAACCCGGGTGGGTTTTTTTTGGATGGGCCCACTTTGGCGAACCCTGGGAGGGGATGGGGGGTAGAAAATAAGCCAGAAGTTAAAATACCTCATAGGCTATGCTGTCGGCAGGGGAAAAAACCTCCCACAAACCTAAGCAATACTTAGGAATAGCTGCTCTTCGCCGTTATTCACTGCAAATTACTGCCCCAGCAGCACACTGAAGTGTACACCAGTNTACTTAGGAATAGCTGCTCTTCGCCGTTATTCACTGCAAATTACTGCCCCAGCAGCACACTGAAGTGTACACCAGTGCAAACAAGGGGCAAATCGTACATTGTGAGTGAGGCCAGTTTTATTCCTCTACCAGGAAAAACATCCCAGGCTCCCCACTACAGAGAACACCATTTGGTGCAATTTCAGTGGACTTGTGGTTGATTACACCAGCTTACTCTGTACAGTGGTAAGACGTCTTCCTGGCAGGTCTAGGCGCACGGGCTAGTCGGCCATGACAACCACTCCTGCCAGGAAGGCAGTGCCATGTCTGTGTACATGGATATGAGCTCTGCACCTAGACTTGCCTGCTGTGCCAGTGAGAAGGGTTAGCTAGACCATCACACACAAAGGCATCACGTATGGTCACACAAGTTGGAGGCAGCACTTATTGGTGAGGAAAGACCCTCATTAGGAAGAAGGACATCACCCTGGCCTGAGATGATGCTGGAAAGAAGGAAGATGCAACAGAACCTGGTGAGGTGGATACAAAAAGATGACAAAACGGAAGAAGACAAAGAAAGGAGCATGAGATGATGGTCCGAACAAATTTCAGATCCCGACCGTGTCCCGATTAGTTGCCTATTACGACAAGCGCGGGGAGGCTGTGCTAGTATTCTAAAACCTCACCACCACATGGGGGGTTCACAGTAAAGTGAGCACTTTGTAGACAGTGCTTAAAAGTTCCTCTTATTTTATTTGTATCTTTTCGCAAAGCGTCAATATAAAAATTGCTACATGACTAATAAACACAGTGTCTACACTTTACGGCTTTCAAAAGATAATACCCGATGCCACAATAAAATACATTTTTTTTTATGCCCGCTAGGAGGGCCTTATAAATGCTCACTTTACCGTGAGTAGTCTAGAAAAAGTATTATCTAATTGGATATTGGGTAGAAAATCTATGTGTTAGCAAGCATTTACATCTAAATAATTAGCCAGTAGAGTTACTTTGATGTGTCGTACCTGGCGATAGCTGGTGGTGAAGACTCCCTGGTATGCAATGACTCCAGCAGACAGCAGCACATCTCCCGCAATATTATCCAGCAAAATGGTCAGAGAGTCAGCTGTTTCTTTCCACCGCTGGTCTTCCGTGGCAAGGCCGCCTGTACACCGGCAGCAGACGACCAATACATTTGGTGTGTACTATATTGTACCATACTATACTGTACCACAATACACAAACTATCTCACTGTATTCAGCATATTTTTGCCAAATGATTGAAGCTCCAACATAATACTTTACACAATGAACAACAGAGTTAGACGAGGAAAAAATTTCAACACTGTCACAGTTCACATGTAACAGCATGCAGATTTCCTCAATTTTTTGTCAGACCTAAGCTAGCAAACAAGTATGTGAACATTTTGATGCAATTAGTATGTTTGTGTACACTGTCACTAAATGAAATAAATTTTGGAAACTATAGAAACAGGTTATCTGCAAGAATACTATTATACACATTTCAGTTGGAAGAATATTTTTTATAAACACATTTGTTTAGAACATTTTGTTTGCGACACTAAAATTTAACAACATTAGACAATTATTCACAAATACTCCACACTTGCCAAAATTATAAATAAGAGTGTTTTGTTGGTTGGTGTGTTATGCAGAACCAAGGTAGTGGCATCAGGAGTGTTATTCTTCAGACTATAGCTGCCATGCTACTTTCTTGAACTAGACAAGCACAATGACATTCATGGTTCCACAAAATTCACTGCAAAATATATGCACCATGAATAGACTCACTGAACTTGTCTACAAAAAATTAATTTAAAAAATGAGACAACATAAAATATATTATGAAATATTTTTAAATTTAGAAATCACTTTCAGTAATACTAAAGTGGTAAGCATGAGGTAATAAAATAACCCATTGTGATACTGTATCAGCACTTTTGAAAATGGCTGCTTTAAACCTCATAGCTGAACAACATTGCTATATTTTGACCAGTTTTGTTTCTTATGAGCAGATAAATATTCATACAATTTTGCCCAACCTATACTTGGGCATAGTCCTCTAAGTGTTATGTAAAATATTTTGAAGTGTTGACGTTGTATTGGGAGTGCAATGTTTAGATTTATAGCCAAGCGATTGGTGTTTTTTCCTTGTACACATTAGAGTATAAATATGCGTTTTATAGTCGCGCCGCCCTAAGAACGGACTTGGCTCCTACCTAAGTGAAAGAGAGAGACAGAAAGACTTACAAAGCACCAACAACAGGTGGCTGGCAGGCGGGCAGACGAATCTGCAGGCACTCCCACCCACCCGCCTTACCACAGTCGTCCAATTGTTTCTGCCCGACGTGGGCAGAGCTCCCAAGTCCTAAGTTACAGCAGCACTACTATAGTAACACAGTTAATTACCTAACAATTTCATTTTATTACTCAACTAATGTATGAATAAAGCCATTAGGCGCACTGCAATGTACATTCTACATATGGTGAACGGATACAAAATAAAGAGTAATAAAGTTCTTAGGCAGTGCTGGTCAGCTATCTTGGACACGGTCATGTTAACCTTTGTGTCATTGTACCTCCAACAGCTGAACAATCAGTGATTGCCACAGCAAGAGGCAGAAGGACCTTTGACCACTCACACATTTATATTCCTCTTAGTGTGCCCATCACACAACACTGTGTTAGTTCTTCCCTAGCCGTTGTCAGTATGTTTTAGTTAAAAGCAAACTCATTGAAGATATATTGGCTCAACTGTAGCTCCATGACCAGGATGGGAGTCTTCAAATTGAAAGGTTGCTGTAGTACACTGGGCCGGAAACAATGGGTTAACCTGGCATGGGTTCTAGGGAGAGATTATGTGAAAATGCTGAGGATAAATTGAGAAGTAGCCTGAATTCTCTTAGGAACAGGCTGCTGAACTAAAAGGAAATTTTAAACCAGTATGCAGAGGTCTTTTCATGGTGGGTGCCCTTACAGCAGGCTAGGACCTGCCAGTATTAAAATACTCCTAGAATCTGACAAGCCAGCACTATGGGCAAAGTCACAAAGGCTCTCACTTAAGAAAATGAAGGTGATTGAAGAACAAATGGGAGGAGAGTGGAGAAGTTTGGGTGGCTTTTAACATCGTGGACTTGAAAGCAGATCAGGGAGAAGTGAGGTGAGCAAGGAGCAGTGTCAGAATGCAAGGGGCGAGGAAATGGGACACAATTTAACAAAAAAATCACAGCCATAAAACAGCAACATCTAATCAAAACCACAAACTTTCCATACAATAGTAGGGTAGTGATTGTCCTAAAGGAAGGAACTATGTTTGTGTTAACTACAGACCGTTGAACAATAATACAATTTGTCTACACCACATTCGCAATGCCAGCTGAAGAATGCCCAGGTCATATTCCAGAAACTCATGTCATGAGAAGTGCTTGTAAATTACATACAAAATTTTGCTTACGTTACCTACAGACATCATTATGTATCTGGACAAGTAGTAGGAGCATAAGCAACAATTGAGCCTAATATCAGAACAATTAGCAATCCACGAGCTGACTTTCCGACTGAAAAAATGCCACTTTGGGCAAGGTAGTGTCAAATATCTCGAACACATGATAAAGTGTCGAATATCTTGAACACATCATAACTGCCAAACACCATGATGTCACCCTATATNCAAGGTAGTGTCAAATATCTCGAACACATGATAAAGTGTCGAATATCTTGAACACATCATAACTGCCAAACACCATTATGTCACCCTAGAAGCGGTCACAGCCATACTGGAAGCTACAACACAGCAAAACTAGAAGCAATTACAGCATTTCATGGGAATTTGCAACTCTTTACATGATTATGTACTCCAAACAGCTGATAAATTATATAATTGAATGATGTGTTGTAAAGTTTCATCAATGCCAAACTGTAGTAACACAGGGTGTATCCAGGGTGATGTTAAATTTCAGGGATGATGGAGAAGGGCACCAGTACACATTTGAGATAGAGAACCCTGGTCTTGAAACACCACCTTTGAAGTTACAGCCAAAACAGTGTTGCGATGCCTATTACAGTAAAATACGACAACAATCATGGGGCATTGTGCAAGAATGAACTACGCTTAATTTTATAAGATAAAGTACGAACATTACCTTGAAGCCTGCAAACCAGACCAGCTCATTTGTCTAATCTGACTCCATTCAATTTTTACCTGTGTGGTCATGTCAAAAGCCTTGCCTACGAGATACATGTGGGACAGAAGAGGAACTTGTGGCAAGAATCCTAAGCTGCCTGTGATAGGATTAGAACAACTCCTGGATGTAACAGCGGTTCAAGCAATGTTGTCACACCTGCATCGAAGCTGAAAGACATACCTTTGAACGCCTGTTGCAAAGTGTATGGTCTTCATAGCTTGCTGGTCATGTACAATAGTACAATAAATTAGTTCACAAAGTTCTGTAAGTTGTCGTATTCCCATGCAATAGGCAACCCAACACAACAATGTAGTGGTTGTAATGTTTAATGGAGGCATTTCTGGACCAAGGTTTCCAGTTTCAAATGGATACAGGTGCCCTTCTCCATCACCCCTGAAAGTTTTTAACATCACCCCAAATACAACCTGATAGTGCTACCTTGCCTAGCTCAATCAAGGGAAAAGCACAAGATCTGAAATTATGTAAAACTACCATAAGAAATAAAAAATCTGGAGGAACAGTCCAAAAAAAATTTATTCATGATGTTTCACTTCTAATCATTGTTACAGAGTAGCGACAAGAGACATAATATGAAACAGAATTTGAGTAAGCGGCACCCTACAAATTAATTTTGTACAGTCGATTTTTGCCTAAAAGATAAAAGAGTAAATGGTCTACGCACCCAAGTTAATGCCACTGACAATGGCATCATTAAATTAAAAAATTAAAACAATGCACGTTGGAAAACCACAAAAAAAAAAAAACAACTAGTTATGAAACGAATATAACTTTCAGGAAACAAGCCCAGGAAATGGGATAGTTGCAAGGGAGACTACTAAAGGAATTGGTAAACATAAAAAAAAATTTTCAGGCAGTGACTTTACGGACAACTTAAGTAGAAAATTTTGTTTGTAATGTAGTGGGATAGGTAAAGGAAATAGAATAATAATGGGACAAAAGGTTAGGTGGAAATAATACCAAAATAGCACAGAAAATCTGACCATCTAGGACAGGCCAATATGATAGGCACATTTTTCAATTTTGGCATATTGATCTTACAATAGTAGATAATAATGCCGTTGCAGCAGGTGCATTTGGGTTTTACAAGACGATGAACACTAGAAGGGAAAAATTATTAGAAAGGGTGATTCGACTAGATGCCAGACTCCATCGTCAGGTGGAGTCAACGGTGATGTTGATGGTAATCTCAAGGCAGTCTGAGCTGTTCAACGAGATGTACGCATTCCCTCTGTAATAAATTGAAGTTGAGTTATCCCAGTATGAAGCTGCAGTCAGGCTTCCCTCGTGCCTGATACATGCGTAGTGTCATGGGCCTATTCAGGCTGACCCACATGCCTTAAATGATAATAGAAAATACTTTAACTGGAAATGGTGAAGAATTAAGGTGCTGGAAAATAGACTTTGCTGCGGGTTGTGGTGGACCCATGTCACTAAGTGCCATGAGGGCCGTGCTCGGAAATAAAACATGTAGAATGACAACTGACGTATGATTGACCTTGCACACACAATTACATAACTGCTCTGTGATAATTTAAGCGGATCTGGTCTGTGTACCAGCCAGGTAGGCTACACTGCAAAAATGTGCAAAAGTGTGCTGACAAAGAATTACGGAGTAATGGAACTCCTCCAGGCGAAGTGTTTCTTGGGGAAGGAGGGGTGGCGTCTTCAGGTGATGGAAACAAAAGAGGTTCTGGTGTTCTAATTACTACTATTGAAAACTAAGGTGACTAGTGCGAAAACCTGAAGTGTACAGAACCTAACGTGACATGGTCTACCCATCGAGACTCTGAACAAAGACTGATTCATGGTGGACACGCACAGTCGTAGCATGGCAGCAATTGCAGGCCGGAACTACTTGCATAACAAATTACCTGTATAAAATTAACACAACCCTAGCAACAAACATCTTAAAAATTCAAAAATATGATTAATTACATTAAAAAAAACTTCCAATATTATATGGATGATGAGGTGAAATGGGGTGGCAATGTGAATGAATACAACACATTTATAAAAAAAACACAACACTTATATTCATTTAGAGGGGCCTCTCTTACGTAATCATGCATCACTGCATCTTTTAAACTGGTTTTAATTTTATTTTGCCTTCGCCCTGCAATATTACTCCAAATCTGCCATACCACTCCCTTGGACGGTGAAGTCGCCGGGGGAGAGGAGGGGAAGAGGTGAGTAGATTACTTGCACTGCCATATACTGTTATTCTGACACGCACTATGTTGCACTGCACAGCTGGGTCTCTTNCAGGTGCAACAGGGGTAGGCTGTAGTTCTACGGTGCCAAGGCCCCAGGTTGACATGCTGACGTTATGCTGCTGTTAGTGGATGTCCCGGCTAGGGCGGCCGGCAGCAGATGGTGATGCTGCAACGTCACAGCAGGCTGGGCATGCCTATGCTTGTCTGTGTNCCCCCTTGCGGAGACAGTTTGCGAGCCACGTGTCCATCAGGTGCAACAGGGGTAGGCTGTAGTTCTACGGTGCCAAGGCCCCAGGTTGACATGCTGACGTTATGCTGCTGTTAGTGGATGTCCCGGCTAGGGCGGCCGGCAGCAGATGGTGATGCTGCAACGTCACAGCAGGCTGGGCATGCCTATGCTTGTCTGTGTTATATTCGTCGTGAACAGCAGGGAGGAAGCAAGCTGCCTGCATTACTGCCCTCGTTGCCACCTTCACTCCTGCTACTGCACCACCAGCCCCACTACCACCGGTAGCGACCCGAGCTGGCAGTGAACGAGGGTTGATCACCTAAGGATGTCCCCTTGGTTAGCGGTGGTGTCCCTGCTGTGGTGCTGGCCCGATGCATCACCCCCTCGCCTATGGTGGATAATGCCGCACTCTCCAACGCGTGCACAGTTTGTGCCATTTCTGGCCAGTAAATTGGATGCCATTATCCTTTAGCAAGTTCTGTGGATAACCCCATCTGGGGAAAAAGTCAAGTTTGCAAGGCCTTTGCTAAACTCGTCGCATGTGCACTGCTGATGGGCATCGCTAAGCACATTCTGTCAAAATCGGAAGACCCCAATCTTGGCCTTCTCTCCTACAGATGCATGCCTCTCGAGTCAGGTTTGTCACCAGCTGAGCTACTGTTCTGGC
The DNA here is from genome assembly GCA_002778355.1 of Clitarchus hookeri. Taxonomy (NCBI): domain Eukaryota; kingdom Metazoa; phylum Arthropoda; class Insecta; order Phasmatodea; family Phasmatidae; genus Clitarchus; species Clitarchus hookeri. The sequence goes on from NQII01003072.1 coordinate 112,077, forward strand.
GGAAGCTGAGAAATAAATTACCCTTGTAACCGTCACAATTTCGGCCAACATGAGATGATGAAGCTGCAGTACAAGATTTTAAGTGTAAGGACCTAACACTTACAGAGAGGAACAGAAAAATACATGATGGGAAAAGCAAAGTCAAAGATCTAACTATCCTAAAGGCAGGAGGCAGAGTGTGGATCACGAACATGGGATGTTATGGACAGGTTAAGTTTGCTGCAGAAGCACCGAGATCATACATTGTAGCCACTGACAAGGGTGTGATATGTAGGAACAGAAGGCACCTGATAAAAGTACCAGAAGGAAGAAGGGAAAAGGAAATAGGTAATGCAACAAACACAGTAAACATAAGTGGAACTTTCGATACAGCAGGGTCAACTAAGCAACAAGAAACAAGAACAGAAGCAGGAAATCCAGCGGAAGACATTCATCTAGCAGAAGAGAAAGTGAACGTCAAGTCTTACTGAAGAGACACCATTTTTGGGGTTTCCAGTAAGAGTGATAGAAATGAAGGGTCTTCAAATTTCAGTTGAGGCACTAGTGAGAGAGGAAGAAATGACCAAGTTATCAGAACCAAAAGTGGGAGAATGGTGAAGAAACCTCAATAAATAGACTTGTAGGAAACAATAGTGTTTGTGTTAGAATAGTGTTTGTGTTAGAGCGAGACTTGGGTGTATACATACAGTTAAGTTAATGCAGAGTACTGTTTATGCCCATGGGGGAGATATGTTTGAGATGATGCAGTGTGCTGTGACAAAAGCGAGAGAAAGAGGGATGTAGTGTAGGGAGATTATGCATACAGAGGTTGGCAGACCTGGGTGAGGACAAACAGTCTGGAACTCGGTCATGGAGGGTAAGACATGTTTTGTAATTATCACTACAATAATATGACTGCCCTGTCAAAAACTTACAACAGAAACAAACAGAAAACATAACAGAAACATTTTGTTAGTTTCTATGTATAAGCCGTTGGTTTGTGTTGTAACTTCTGTTATATTTAATATGGGATTTGGCCTCTATCCATTGGATTCTGTTGGGTTGCTGTCTGTTGTTTTTTATTGTAACATAATGGTTTATATTGGTTTTTATTGTGTTATGTTGATTTCTATTACACTGTATTCTGATGGGTTTTGTTGTATGCTAGTGGTTCCCATTGGTTATTTCTGTCTTTTGATCATTTCAGTTATATTGCAGTCTGTGGACTATTCTACTGGTTTCCATTGTTTTTTGTTGTTTTTTGTTGATTTCTATTGTGCTGTAGCCAGTTGGTTTCTGTTGCATTTTGTAGGTTTATATTGTGCTGCAGCCAGTTTGTTTCTGTTGTATTCTAGTAGTTTAAATTGGTTTCAGTTGTGTTTTGTTGGTTTCTGTTGTGCTTTGTTGGTTTCGGTTCTTATTACAACCTGTTGGTTTCTATTATATTTCCAGTGGTTTCAATAGGTTTCTGATTCTTTCTGTTGTCTTCTGTTGTGTTGTAATAAGTATAAAAATTAATTTTTGTAAGTAGTGGCATTTTAAATTCCTAATTTGTGCATAAAATAATATGTGTTAGAAAATTAAATTATTCATAAACTGTAATAGAATTCAATAACTAAAAGAAAAAATAAATAGTTAATGATTTTCATCTATCTGGACAGAGATTATACAGTAAATTATTACATTAAACTAAGTAAGCCTGATACCTGCCAAATGCTGAACTTTGGAAGTAGGTATTGATTCTGCTCTGCGGCGTGAGGCACCAGCACTTGATGCTAGCCCTCAGTGACAGGGCGTAGGAATACGTCGACACTGTTATCTCTGGGTCCAATTTACTAATAAATTACACTGTATTTGTGAATTCACGTAATCGAGTTTTATTGTTGCTTGAACAGGTTAACTGGTACATGAACTCACGAGACAAACTNTAATATGTGTTAGAAAATTAAATTATTCATAAACTGTAATAGAATTCAATAACTAAAAGAAAAAATAAATAGTTAGTGATTTTCATCTATCTGGACAGAGATTATACAGTAAATTATTACATTAAACTAAGTAAGCCTGATACCTGCCAAATGCTGAACTTTGGAAGTAGGTATTGATTCTGCTCTGCGGCGTGAGGCGCCAGTACTTGATGCTAGCCCTCAGTGACAGGGCGTAGGAATACGTCGACACTGTTATCTCTGGGTCCAATTTACTAATAAATTACACTGTATTTGTGAATTCACGTAATCGAGTTTTATTGTTGCTTGAACAGGTTAACTGGTACATGAACTCACGAGACAAACTCCCCTCCCCTTTTTCTATGTAGGCTACGTATGGTTTGACGCC
>NQII01003072.1:114406-153172 GCA_002778355.1 Clitarchus hookeri
CTTCACACTTGGTGTAGAACTACTTATCTGACACTGCAGCGCTGTATTCCCTCGGCTGGGGGCTTGGAACTGCTCTCGAACTTGGTGGGCGTCTCGGCGCCTGGCTTCGAAGTTCCTTCTTCCCGGGTCCACGCAGTACTCTGCGCCTGACGACGGCCGGCTGCCGTCGATGTCTGCTCGCGGATTCGCTCCGTCCTCTTCCGTTTTCATCGGCCGACTGCCTGACTGACTGGCTCATCGCACTGGCTTCGTCCGGCTCCGACCCGGACGCCTCGCTTCAGGTCCCCTGACTGACTGATTCGACATCTCTCAACTGACTGCCCTGTTGCTCCCCCCTTCGTGTAGTTTTGTAGCGTCCATCACCATATTCAACTTCCCCCGTCTCTGCACGTGGTCCGGGGGTGGTCCGGGGTGCTTGTCNACCCTTAATCCTTATTGCGGTCGTCTGGCTGCGAGCTTCGCCAGAGCGTGTGTTCTGACGAATAAAATATAGGGATGCAGAATGCGTCAAGCCATAGTGAAAACTAGTTGGGATCTGTCTCTAATGACCTCACAGTTGACGCGACGTTGAGCCCTACCTACCTATTTATCTAGTGGGGAGTTTGCAAACTGGTAGCACACATTGGTTTCTGTTGTTATTTTGTTGGTTTAATTTTATTTTGTTGTTTTCTGATGTCGTCCCAATGGTTTACGTTGGTTTCTGTTGTGTTTTGTTGGTTTCTGATGAAATTCTATTATTGTACTTTCATTTCTGTTGTGTTTTGTAGTTTTCTGTTGTATTTATAGTGGTTTCCATTGTACTTTGTGATGTATGTCAATTCTATGTTTACTTACAGTTTTTTCTGTATATAGTTCTGAAGTTGGCATTACTATTCTGTGATGTGATATTCTTTTTTTTTGTGTGGGTTTGAGATGCATTAAGTCTCAGCAGCTGTCAGCATGTGTTTCGAAGCTGTGCAATTAAACGTTCTTTCCCACAGTTGCCGTTTTATTATACTTAGCCGTACAGTTATGGTAATGGTCAAACTAGAAGTGTAAACTGGTACGACGAATGGTTTTAGTTACGAGTGCACAGGTGGAGTGAATCTGTGTCAAGCAGCGGTACCCATTCAAACATGTAAAACCATTTGATGGGAACAGATTTTTGAACTGGGTGTTCAGAATGCTGATACTTCTTCAGAAACATGGTGTTTTATATGTTTTTACTGACAATCCACCTCAAAAGGCAGCAGCATTAAAGCAGATCAATTACGAAAATGTTACGGCACGAAACATAATTGTGAACAAAGGTATTGCTCATAATCTCCCGACTATGATTATGGGAAAGAATGCCGCAAAGGACATAATGGAAACTCCTCGTGCAACATACGAAAAGAAAAAAAGTTGAGGTCACTTGTTAATGCTCATAAAAAGTGGTGCAAATTGGAGTACCAATGTGAAAAACATCTACAAGGAACTTTTCCAGGAATTTGAACCAGCATGTGTGGATGTGTTAACTGCAGGGGGTAAAATGGATGAAGGTGAGATAGTTGATCAGTTACCTCGTTGCTATACATCATGAATTTGAGTGTGGTGTTGGGTTTGAACATTATGGTTAGTAAAGACAAAGCAGCAGTTATGGTTGATTATGTAAAAAAAAAATACTTATTAGCAGACGAAGAAAGACATAAAAATGATGCCACTTGGTACTTCTTTAGTGGACTCGTCAGTTCTCCCCTTAGGAGCTAGGAAGCCATGTGCTCCATTAACTGGTTTCTGCACGGTGACCAGGCATGGGAGGTAGTGATATGTACTGAAGGTACGAATGCAGACCTGTTTGTCTGAAACCTGTAGACTCAGGCACAATTGGGTGATGTTAAATGCACTCAGTCGTCGAAGCGAACTCTAATCTGGCGTGGTCTTCCCATTGAGCAGGCAAAGNGGGCAGGATTGCTCAAGTCTTACTATTGGGATGAGGGTTGGTAACTACATGTAGTCTCAGAGGGGAGTGCTTTCATGGTCTTATCGAGAGGTTAATCCACTGTCAGCCTACAGTGAGGGGGGTGACGAGATCACTCAAGTCTCACCGTAAGGTTAAGGGTACTGACTTCCCTCGAGAACACTTAGTAGCCCTCTGACCCTCCAGTGACGTCTGAAAGGCAGCCGACCGCTCGAGACAGATGCACAGTTGGCGCCTCGGAGCTTTCCCTCATTGGGCTTGAGAAGCCGGTAATGACTCTCTATGCTCTTGCCCAGGGGGTGTCCAGGAGAGCCGCATGACCTGCTGGCAGCCAAGCACCCAACTTTGGCAAGAAGAAGGAGGAGCTTCCTTCCGGGCCTGATATATGGAGGTTTGCATTGCGGTGAAGCCGTGCGTGAGTCAAATGTAGGATAGTGGTAGGTAGGGTAGCTGTGAAAGCAGAAGGCTGTCTTGAGAGCAAAAGTCTTTAATGGCAAAATTCGGAAGTACACAGACTTATGACCTATGCCCAGAAAAGCATAATGGGCGAGAACAAAGTGTAACGTAAGGCACGCAATAAAGTCTAACAGCGTAGGAACATGGCGAACTCTGACCGCCTGTAGAAAGTGAACTACAATCCATAAAATAGCAAGCTAGCAAACAACGCGGCGCTCAGGCATGGGAATTACTTCTACCCAACAGTCGAGAATGCGTTACTGACATAAGCTAGGATGACAACTAGACTGGTCTCACATAGTTCAAGCTGGAGACCTACTCCCAGTGAATTGCCTCGAGAATGGCCGGTCCGCAGCATATATACTGCTCTCAGTGCTGTGGCGAATGAGGGGCACATGGAGTAGCGAGAGTGGGGGTAACGAACCCTCCTGAATGTCAAGGATGAGCGCATGGTACCTACCGGCCCAGAGCAGCCTTGGGCAGGGGATGGTCCACCCATCAAAGTGGCGAGTAACGGTTGCTTGCGGGCTGCCGTCTGACAGGCGGCGCAACACAATTCCAGTGTTGAGGCGTAGAGAGGATGTGGCGGATGTGTTAGCGACTGCATGTATCAGTACAGAGCAGGAGCAGTAACAGAGACGCAGGCTACTATGAGCCAAGGACATCACCTCGTGGTGTGTCAGGACCCCCTCCCCCAACTGTTAAGCCAGAGCCTCAGGTGCTGTACTACCATCCTCTGCGTCTTGAAGTCCTTGTAGTACATTCTTCTGGTCAGGCTGCCCTTATGCTCTAAGCCACAGTCTCTGAGTGTAGCAATTAAGGTAAAACTGCTGACCTAGCTTCAGGTTAGGGTGAGTAGCGAAAGAGTCAATGGACCCTGATAAGTGCGGCTAAGCAAGATGTGAAATCCGTACCCATGGGGTATAGAACTATGTAACAACAGGTATCAAGGCCTTAAAAGGTGTAACAAAATTTAAAGATGAATGGCCACGGAAAAACACAGTCTGTCCCACTCAATATCTTAAGGCGAACTCCCAAAGTAGCCTTAAGGCGGGGTGGTCTATGTGGCAGCAACTGTAGACTGACTACCACACATGCACAGCAATAAGGCAAATAATCACTAATAGAAAAAACTTACATTGCCTACTTTACGCTTAGAGGGAAATTATTATGGGCAAGCAACATTGGTCAGGTGCACTTACATAATATTTGACACGTGAAAATATCAATTAGGTTGGAACCAAAAGTCAAAAGTCTCTGATTCTGGCTCTGACTAAAAGTGCACTAGATAGCTACTAATCAGCCTGTTTCGGCACGTTATCGATCTTGTAACAGTTAAGTTTTGGTTATTCTAGAAAATAATCAAGTGGCTTTAGTTCTGACTTATGTAACACAGTGGGTAAGCCAGATTTAGTGATTATATTTGGTGTAATTTTCTGTAATAAAGTGACTCAATAATCTCTCACAATACTTCAAGAATATAATTGTTAGGTCTCTAGGGGCAAGAAGCCAAAATTTTGAATTAATTTCAGCATAAATAACTCATGAGCAAGTTGTAAAAAACACACAAGCACAATTTTCACAAAGCAAAGTGAGCAATAATTAAGTTAGCAAAGCACAACNGAGCAAGTTGTAAAAAACACACAAGCACAATTTTCACAAAGCAAAGTGAGCAATAATTAAGTTAGCAAAGCACAACAAGCTTACACTAATTAGGGACTCAAGAATCTCTCTAAATGCTTCAGGAATATAATTAAGTGTTAGGCCTCTAAGGGCAGTAAGCCATTACGTTGAATTCATTCTGAGCATAAATACTTGATGAGAGAGTTGAACACAAGTATACAAACAAAATTATCAATGTCAAAGCGAGCAACAATTAAGTTAGCAAAGCACAAGATTACGCTCATTCATCCAATTTCAGAGAATATTTTTGGGTAAAAAGCCTGCAAATACTTACTTATAAGTTTGATATATTTCAGCAAACTATACAACAATGAAAAGCATTTTGTAAATTGAACAAATTCCTAGAGACCAAAAGTGAATGCTTTCCCCGAAACCAAGATACTAGCCACAACAATGAATTTAAAAGGCTACAAAACCAACATCATGAGATCACAACATGGTTAAGGAACACACAGCTGAATCAATACATTATATGGTTTTCATTTTTTGCCTTATAAATATGCTGTTTTGTTTGTAAAGCATTGGGTAAAAGGGGAAAATGCTCTACTTATAACAGGGCACACTTGCTTCTGTTGTCTTCAACTAGTTTTCTTCAAGCAATGCACCTTATATATGGGAGGGAGAGGCTGTTTTTACAAAGAGAGCATTTGTTTCTCCTAAGATAAATCTATTCCTAACCTTAACACAGAAGAACACAACAAGTAGCTAACTAAAAACACTGTTGCACTTCATACTTCAATGGTAGTTAAGCTATTTAAAGAAAATAAATGAACAAAAGGGNGCTAACTAAAAACACTGTTGCACTTCATACTTCAATGGTAGTTAAGCTATTTAAAGAAAATAAATGAACAAAAGGGCTCTTAGCCAGTATTGACAACATCAGCACTCACCACACTAAGTCTATGTGGGGGGGGGGGCCTCTAAGCAGGTCCTGAGACAAGCACAATCTCAGCACACAGAGTCTTTGTGACTGTGGGTCACTGGAAGGCAGACAGAGGGCGCCAGGTGGCTTCATGGTAGCGGGCTTGGCGGCAGCTCAGGCGACATTTCCCCTAGCAGAGTAGGGGTGGAAGTGGCACCACGCTCAAGGTCAGTGCCCTCTCGGGCTGGGCGGGCTTGCTCCAGCTGATCGGCTGACCGGTGTAGAATAGCTTCCGGGTCGACTTATGGCACATGTACCTTCTTTATGTCTGACAAATAAACTTTCATGATGTTTCCCCAAATGTGCTCCACCCATAGTGTGTTGCCTCTCCTTTCTATTATTAGGACAGGTCCATCGCAATTGGGATGGAAGCAGGCAGCTTTGTTGCTCAAGATGTTGGTTTTAACCAACACTGAACACAGAGTTCTTTCCTCATTGTGGTTACCCCCAGGGCATCAGTCTTCTGCCTTCTGGATTTTCCTGGTATAAAATGGCATCAGTTTATAGGATTAATGGCGTGTCTGCAAGCAGGTGGTAAAGTATACTGGGAGTTTCAAACTTAACTTTTAGTGCTTGAAAGGCGGCTTCTTTCTCATCTGTCCAGCACCAGTCGTGTGTTTTCTTTGATAAGTCGTTAAACGGCCCCATATACTCGGCCACGTTTGGGACAAAGTCCCGGAGTCAGTTGCATATTCCCAGGAACTTCCTTAAATGCTTGCAATTTTTCGGGGTGGTGGCTTCGGTAATGGCTCTCACGCTTTCCGTCTGCCGCCTGTTTCCTTCCGAGGTGAACAGGTGCCCTAGGAATTTTACCTCAGTTTTCCCGAAATGGCATTTCACCAGGCGGCAGGTTAGGCTGTGGAGTGTGAAGCGCTCAAGTACCAGCTGTAGGTGGTGTCTATGATCTTCCCATGAGCTGGATATGATGATGTCATCTAAATAGGCATGGCTAAACTAGCATAGGTAACCAGTTAGCACTACTGCCGCCAAGAGTCTTTGGAAAGTGGCAGGGGCATTTTCTAGTCTGAATGGTATCACCTTAAAATGGAAAATTTCCCCGTTGGGAGCTGACAGCAATATAGTTCCATGAGACGGAATGCACCGGGACCTGTCAAAATCCATTCTGCATATCTAGGATGCTGAAAATGCTGGCTTCCCTAAAGCCTTTATAGTGTGGCTGAGGTTAATGGTCGGCAGGGTGATGAGTTCCATCTTTCTTTAGAACGAGTACTACTTTTGCATTGTACGCTGAATCAGAGGGCTCAATATCATTGAGATGCTGCATCTCTGTAATCTGCTGTTCTATTATCCATTTTTGGTGTTCTGAGGGATGTCCAGGTTTATTGTGTATGACCATCAGTTCCACTAGGTGGATCTTGTGAGCTATAGAAGACGTTTGATTCAAAGTGCTTTTGTGTTCAAAAACCGCACTATGCGCTTTTAGCACCGAAACGAGTTGCGCTACTTGGTCCCCCTGTAATTAGTGGTTTATTTCCTCACAGTTTATCGGCTGTCAGGGCTCGTGTGTCTCAGGCTACTTTAAGGTACCCAATCGACATTTGTTAGCTTCTTCATGAAGTTGAGCTTTAGTCCATATCACCCATAGGGTTTTCGGGACTAGGGTCCATGCGAACACCGTTTTGCAGCCCGGTAAGAATTGCCTATGGTCCTCTTGTGGACTTCCTGCATATTTGGGTAGTCATCCAGGCTCTGTGTTGGAGTATCTGGCATCATGCAGAAGCTACTGATCTCCATTTGACTGGGGGCGTGGTGTATTGTTGTCGAACTCCGTATCACTTATCATAACAGTCTTTCTGACCATCTTTCTTTGAGGATATCTCTTTGTGCACATTTTTGAGAAAAACTTTGTGAAATGGAGTGAACCTAGGTACGGTGGTACTGATCTTTCTGCCCAGCATGATCTCTAATAGAGTCAATGCATTGTTGAGCAGTGCACTATAAAAGGTTAATACGACTTCATGAATGTCCTTGTTCTTCTTTAAAACGATTTTTGCAGTCTTAAATGCTAATTCAGCACAGCCATTTGATTAACTATATTAGGGACTTCTTGTTCTGTGGCAGAATCCATACTGCTTCACAAATTCCTGAAACTTCCCTTTAAACTGAGGACTGTTATCTGTTCGCAAAACTTCTGGAATGCCAAATCTAGCAAATAATGATTTACATTATTCAATGATGGTATTTTCAATCACAGTCTGGAGACAGAGAAATTGCAAATATTTAGAAAAATACACAGTCGTATAACATTATTATGACCACCTGCTAGTATCCAGAGTAACCGCCCGTCGCAGCACGGACAGCAGCTAGACGAGCTAGCAGTGACTCAGTCAGGTACTGATAGGTCTCCACAGATATCTGGAGCCATGCTGTCTGCAGTACGTCCTATAACTGTTGAAGGGTGCATGGCAGAGGCGACAGAGAGCGAACACGATGATCAAGATGATCCCACAGATGTTCAATTGGATTGAGATTGGGGCTGTTTGGGGGCCAGGAAAGAATTTTGAAGTCCTGATCGTGCTCTTCCAGTCATGTGCTGACACTTCTAGCCGTGTGGCATGGAGCATTATCGAGCTGGAAGATCCCATCCTCCCGAGGGAAGACAATGATCATGTATGGGTGGACGTGATCGCAGAGGATGGATTCGTAACCAAATTGATCAATCGTGCCTTCCACATCGATGATGGGAGCAAGAGAATACCACGAGAACATTCCCCAGACCATAACACCGCCCCCACCACCTTGTGTTTGTCTAGCAATGGATGCAGGGTGTCGGTTCTTTGACGTTTCTCGCCGGGCACACTGACGTCCATCTTTTCTATATAGCTGAAAACGTGACTAGTTGGAGAAGGCTACCTGTCACCAATCAGCAGTGGTCCAGTCGCCATACTGTCGAGTAAATTCCAGTTGTTTTTGTTGGTGCACCTGTGTTAGCATAGGTGGAGTCACCCTCCGTCTACTCCGGAGCCCCATTTGCAAAAGGGTTTGCTGAACTGTTATGGTAGGCACGTGTCTGGATGTCGCCTGGCTCATTTGGATGGTGAGCTGTTCCACTGTAGCCTGTCAATTGGCCTTCACGCACCGTCTTTGTTGATGTTCACCTAGGACATCAATGGCACATGGAGCTCCGCAGTTTCCATGACAATTATTCCCAATGGTACCATTCATCCACTCATGATACACCTTTACCGCAGAGGCATGTAAACAGTTCATAAATGTCATTGTTTCTGAAATGCTGCCCCCCTTTGCCCGAAAGCCGATGATCATCCCTTTTTGCAACTCGGTTAAAATGATTCCCTTACCAATGACAGCAGGAAGCACACTATGAACAGCCAGCCTATTGGTCACATTATATACCTGCTTCACCAGCCCACGTCACGGGCTACGTACGCACTGCAGATGGCACTTCTAGCAGGTGGTCATAATAATGTGATTCGACTGTGTAATCTGCTACAAGCAAATACCACTTACCTTCATATTTAATTAAATCCATGCCTACTTTCTGATAAGGATAATCTGGTAATACTTCTTTAATGAAAGGTTTTTTCAGGTAGGTGTGCTGTTCGATACACATTGTACACTTTTCCACAACTGACTGTAACTGCGTACTCAGCCCTAACCAACACATAGTCTGTCGAGCAAGAGCTCTAAATTTGGATATACCAAGGTGCACTTTGTGTAGTTGTTTAAACATATAACCCTGTAGTGCTGGAGGAATAATCAACCTGGTCCCCTTTAAGAGAAAACCTTTGTTGATAGAGATTTCTGCTCCATACCGGTAATACACAGCCAGCTCTGCAGGTAGGTCCATTTGGTTAGGCCACCCATTAGAACAGAAATCCTTCAATTTCTGGCCAAGTACATCTGTTTGTTGATGCTGTTTAATGAGGTCTACAATATGTAGAGCCACTGACAAACTATTAACAAACATTTTACATGAGCTGAGGCCTCTACAGATATTTCCTCATCCATACACTCTGATTCTTGGATTGACTTTCTTGATAAGCCATCAGCAAGAGCTAACTGTTTCCCTGGTACATACAAAACAGAATAATTATATTCCATTAATCGTATACAAAATCTCTGAAGTATAGGTGTTAACTCATCAATATTTTTTGATTGCAATATTTGATCTAGTGATTTTGATCAGTTTTGAGAATGACCGGTTATACTAAGACATATTCCTGCAATTTTTCACATACTCAGGTTAAAGCCAAGGCCTCTCTTTCGATCTGGGCATACCTACGTTCAGTTTTAGAGAGGACTCGAGAACCATAACAAATAACTTCTCTAGATCTGGCATCATTTATTTGCAACAAAACACAGCCCAATCCATAAGAGGAACTATCTGCACTTACAAACAATTTATTTTCAGTGTCAATGTGTGCCAAACATGGTGCCTGAAGAATGAGGTATTTGATCTTTTCAAAGGCCTCCTGCTGAGGTGAGTCCCACATATACCTTTGGTTTTTCTTCAGTTATTCCTTTAATGGTTTCAACACTTGGCTTTTCCATGGAATGAAATTTCCTACATAGTTAACCATGCCGAGGAAACATAATAATTCTTTGTCCCTAGGTTAAGAAAACTCTACAAGAGCCTCTACTCTACTAAGTTCTATGGCTATACCTTCAGTTGAAATAAGATGACCTAAGAATATGATCTTCTCAACACCAAAAACACTTTTTGACATGTTTATGGTTATGCCATGCTTGCAGTACCTGGTTGGGACTTCTCTCAGAATTATATCATGTTGCTCCATTGTTTCTTCAAATACTAGAACATCACCCACATGATGAAGCACGTTGGGCACTTCTCCCAGGACTTGGGCAATCTTGAAGCTAAAGTATTCTGGGGCTGCATTCCGCCAAAGGGTAGTCTCCTGTACATGAATCTCCCGAATGGTGTTATAATAGTCATCAGGTGCTCACTCTGTTTGCTTAACAAAACTTCATAGAACCCAGAGTTGGAGTCTAGTTTGCTTAACACTTTTGCACCTTTCAGCTGGGCTAATGTATACTGAACTTCATGTATTGGAAACACTGCTCTTTTTACATGCCTGTTCAGTTCTGTAAAATCACAACATATTCGCACCCCTTCCCCTTTGGCTACCAATACCATCAGTGCTCAAAACTCAGTAGGACCATCAACGGGTGGAATCACCCCAAGTTGCACCAATCTGCCCAATTCCTGCTTCACTTTTCCCAATAAGAGATAGGCACTACTTGCGGAATTTTCAAAGTATAGGGTTTGTAATCACTATTGAGATATATGTCCATTTCAACAGTAACTTTTCCCACATCATTAAATACTTGGGGAAAATCTCTATCCACATTTACGTTGTTAAGGACCTGTACCACAGTCTTTGCCTTAATAGCATTTTTGCCGAAGACGGGATACAGAAGATTCTTTATAAAATAAACTTAAAATTGCAGTTTCTGTCCCTTGTAGCAAAACACAAGGTTATTTGTGCCCACTACCTTCAAAGGACTTCCATCAAGACCACTGACTAGGGCAAACTTTACTTATGGCTTCATGTTCGTGGATGTCAAGATCTCACAATTAAAACATGTGATGTCGGCTCCTGTATCGATGAGAAAGGCCACTATCTCTCTGAGTTTCATTTCCTCAATTTCTACTATAAAAGGGTTTGCTACAGCATTTTAAATACTTATGTGATATTGCCTATCACAAAATCAATGGTGAAATCTTCCCCAACACCAAACTCTTCCTTGATGTGATGAACATTCTTCACTTTTTTGCATTTTTTTGCATAGTGACCACGTCGACTGCAAGAAAAACAAGTCACATTGCGGGCCGGACAATTTAACCTGTCCCAATGAAACCTACCACAATTTTCAGAATCAGGCTGCTGACTTGTGTCAGACTGACTTATTTTTGATGGAAAGTCCTTTTGGCATGCTCCGGAGTAAATAGCTTTCTTTTTAAATGTGAATTCCACATCCAATGGGTCCCTTCACATGTCCCTGTTTTTTGTGTTCAACTCTCAGAACGTTCGTCCCCGTCTGCTGTTCTCGTAACTGTTGTGATTGCGAAAACTGCAGTCCCCCTGTCTGCAGACACATATTTACCACATCTTTAAGTGTGCATTTGCTTTGTAATTAAATTTTTTCACTGATGGTAACTTCCCGCATGCCAACCACAATCCCATCCTGGATAAGTTCATCTTTTAGGGGCCCATACTCGCACGCCTCAGCGAGGTTATGTAGCGATGTGATGAATTCTTTCGCGCTTTCCCCCCCTTGCTTCACACGCTAATTGAATTTGAAGCGTTCACAAATTATGTTCACACTCTGTTTGTATCTCTAAGAACCATTTTCTGGCTTTTCAAATGTGATTATAATGTGCCACTTTGTAACCCATTAAATACATATAAGGAGATCAATTTTTTCCATATCTTCACATTTCTGTTTGTGACTCAGATTTAAAAAACGGTTGAATCTTACCTTCCAAGGGAACCATGTATTTGGATCCGTGAATTCCAATGGACCTGGTGGTTTGATCTGTAATCCACTTCCAGTCAACTTCGGTTCAGTCACCTGTCGCCTTTATTAGACTTTAAACAACCCTGGAGTATAATATGACAACTTCATACATTTTTGTTCACGCACAGCTGTTTACACACATTGTTCCTTAATAAATAGTTTACCATTGTCACCATGTTGCATACTAATAACTGCGTATGCTTACTTGGTGAGTTGTTCGGGTTCATAGTCAAGACCTGATGACTGACAGACCCGACTTCCGTTAGCAATACACAGTGACTCAAGGACACAACAATACCCCGAGTCAGAAAAACAGGTAGCTANCGACTTCCGTTAGCAATACACAGTGACTCAAGGACACAACAATACCCCGAGTCAGAAAAACAGGTAGCTACAGTTCACTAATTATGTTAATAGAAAGAGATGGGTTTTATTGCCTACTGCAATATGGGAACTAACGGATAATAGTGAGATAATTTATTACTCTAAAAAATTATAGTTATAATCAAAAATTACTGTGTAGCAACATTTCATGTAATGTTATCGAACACACACTTTACAGGCACCCTGTTTTCTGAATGCAGTTACATGCATTGAAGTTTTAAGTTTAACTTTGAAATACAATGTAGCACATCTGACAGCAGAATTTTTCACATTCGACCATTGTTCACATTAAGTTCATTAAAATTGGAATCACTGACAACTAAGAAAAANACAGCAGAATTTTTCACATTCGACCATTGTTCACATTAAGTTCATTAAAATTGGAATCACTGACAACTAAGAAAACCATTCATATATTTTTTGCCATCCCTAATCAGTAAACGCACGCAACAAGAACAATGTCAAACGCTGAAGGCAAATGAACCAACTGATAATTATAACAGCCACTTTCTCTTTTCCTTACCCTATCCCTGTCTCACTTTTGCTTGGGCATTGTCCCTTCTCATTCCCTATCTCTTCTCTTTGAGTTTCACATATANCCCTATCCCTGTCTCACTTTTGCTTGGGCATTGTCCCTTCTCATTCCCTATCTCTTCTCTTTGAGTTTCACATATAATCAAAAATTTTCTCCACCCTCTTTGTTTCCTGGACTGCAGCTTTGCCTGGCAAAGAGACAATAGCCAACCAATATCAAGAGGCAGAGTGCATAATGGAAGAGGAAGAAAGATATGCTACCCATTCCTAATCCTTCCTTTTGTGTTCACAGGGAGGGAAACTCAGTGACATTCTTTTAACCTCTACTCGACCAATGTGTTTACCAGAATAATAAAAGAAAACATTTACGGTGTTTCAACTTGTAAGAAAAAGAGATTCTATCATCTTAGTGAGCAAGTGGAAAAAGGCACACATTTTAAATGAGTATATTTACTGTGTACTTAGTATACAGGATGGCAGTGTACTCATAAATTGTCCCTACATTGAATGTGTCGTTATAGAATCTACTCATTAGAGCATGGTTAAACTGAATTAGCATACACATATTGGTTATAAGTGCATTATACCACCCAAAATATTAATGATAAAATTCATTAACAAAAGTAAAATGACTTTGTGATTAATAAATAAATAATAACTCTAATTATATTTAACACTTTAATTTATCATAACAGTACTTACCTATGAGCCTCTCAGCTCTGTTCAGTTGTTGAATAGTGGATTCTATTTCATCTTCCAATTCTTTCTTATTTTTGGTCTCAACTGCCAACTTATCATTGAGATCTTGTAACCTATCCTGAACCTGAAAATTNCCAATTCTTTCTTATTTTTGGTCTCAACTGCCAACTTATCATTGAGATCTTGTAACCTATCCTGAACCTGAAAATAGATGGCAATATTTAGCAACAAGACATATATTTACTGTCAATTTGGTTGCTTCTGNTCCAATTCTTTCTTATTTTTGGTCTCAACTGCCAACTTATCATTGAGATCTTGTAACCTATCCTGAACCTGAAAATTGATGGCAATATTTAGCAACAAGACATATATTTACTGTCAATTTGGTTGCTTCCGTTTAAAACACCATCACTGCAATGGAAATTGATGCATAATTATGACATGACTGATAATATAAATATAAGTTCTGTGCCAAAAAAAAAATTGCTACATGTCCCATATAACAAATATATGTTTGCTTTCTTTAACACTCTAAAGAAAGAGATTCGTTTTTACGCTTGATGCTTCCCACCACTATCTTTATTTTCCACTTCGCCTCATTCACATGTGTGCCACAAACTCTGGAAGGACAAACCCCATCTGGCCACCTCCTTGGCAAAGCTATCATCACCTCTTGGGAAACGTCAGATACAGAGGGGCCTTAACTATGATAAAAGGAAGTCACGTCACCGCCCAACCTATTCAAACCTGTAGAGGAGAAGTCAGCCGGCATGCAAGTGAGTGACAGATACCGCCTGCATAGCTGCCAATCTACCCCGCATATCTACCCTGCCGCTAACCACCCCAGAGATGGCAGCATGGTTGCTGCCTTACACAAACCGAGAAGAGGGTGGCGGCTGAAGATAGTCAAAGGATGAAGGGATCCGAAAGACATGCCAGCCAGCAGAATATAAAGCCATGCACTCGGCAGAAATGAAAGTTGTGGCGAGGCAGCTTGTCCTAGCACCATCCAGTGCTAGGGCTCTCTGCCAGCTCCTCGGCCCTGAGGAGCCAACACCGCAGTTGTATCATAGCTCACGTTAGCACAAGTTGTGCTAACACTCTGTAATGATGCAATATTCTTAATTTTTCAGGACACGGGTGTAAAATTCTTTTGTGTGTATGAAGCTTTGGAAAGCTTCATAATATTTTTATAGGGTTTCAAATTAAAGCCGTGGTGGCTCGTTTCCCATGTTAGTTTATCCGGCAGACGTGTGCTATTGTAGGTTATCGGGCGGACGTTTGCCGTTTTACGTTTATCAGGAGTCCGTTTACAGTTTTCGTTTCGAACTTTGGAGTTTTGTTAAGCGTCAGCATTATTTAGATACTTTCAGGCGACGTCGACAAGTTTTAGTTCCTTTGGCGCAGTTTTGTTGTACAAGAAGTCCGTTTATGTTGACGGCGTCGACAGTTTTAGTTCCTACGACGCAGTGTCGATAACGAGTGGAGAGCGTGCGTGGCCAGGCCCTTATCTCAGGAGAGGGGGGCGAGAGGCAGGACAAAAGAGGCGTCTGTCTGTCGCCCTTTGAGCAGTCTCCCTTCAGTAGCAGTTACTTCAAGCAGTCGCCTGTGAGGGCAGGTCAGTGCAGTCAGAAGCATCATACAATGCTAGCCTAGGTCGCGTCGGGCAGGACGATAACCCCCACATCGGCAACTAGACTGTATTTCATTTCTTTGCCGGTGTGGGATGTTGACGCATTTTATATTTATTTTGATGCAAGTTTTTTTGAGACATTAATAATATGTAAACGACTGTGGCGCTGTTCTGTACTTTTATATTTATCTGTGAGAGGTTCGTACTCTGTATACCGGCAATTCATATGTGAACTGTGAAACTTCAATAGTTAAATAAACATATATAACAAGATACTCTGGAACTTCTTTTTTTAATTAATCGGCGTCACCTTGTACTGAGTCTCGTGTTTCTACCTTGAGCTAGTTGTGGCAAAGTAACATTCGGCAGTTACACTCTCAACCTTCAGCCTCAGTCCTCCTTAGGACTCTTCTGAGATCTTTAAGAATCATACAACATTAAGCCTCCGATGAGTTCAACACCAGTGCAGCTGAAGAGTCATCACTACCTCTGACACTTGCCGCCAAGTTCACCACACCCGACACGTGCACCACATGTGGTGCCCCGAGTTCCTTTAGGACTAACAGCTGCAGTTAGGGTTCAGTTGTTTTCATAGCTACTTAGCTGTCGCTCACGTCCACTCTTCAAGCCAGACTCTTCCAGCCAACAGGCCCCTTCACCTGTCTTGACCTTCAAACCATTGCATTGATTATCTAGTGTGTGTTTAGGAGAGAAGATAGTACAGGTCACCATGTTTTATCCTAGACAGAATAAAACTCAAATTCCAGCTTACTTCTGTTTCCTTGCTCTAGAGTGAAAGTGTACCCTTTCCCCAACCTATGTGTCATCCCGTAAGGGAGCGGCAGGGAACAGCACAGGCCACCCGCCAATTAGTGAAGCCTCACTTCACTACTCCCGCCGCCAACCTCTTGGGCCCTCTTATTAGGATCCCCGGAGCTGCCTACTATGCAGTGGAATTTCTGCGCTGCGGCACTCCACTACCTCTGGGGGTAGAACCAGCCCACCACGACACTGGCTGCAGTGATGCCGAAGACAGCCAGCACTGTTCCTGCCAGCACGTCCGATCGTCTGCCACGTGTCCTGACGTGGGACGCCACCCCAGCCAACCAGCTTCTGCGGAAGCCAGCACAGTGACAGCAGACAGATCAGCAGAACCCTCGACTGCCCCGGGGAGTACGCAGCATTGGTAAGCCAGCGATAGACCTTACACGATTACCTGGATGTAGCCCCTCGCAACTGCAGATTACGTGCCCAGCAGGCAGCCTACCACCCTACCCTCTTCAAGGGACCAGTGAGAGGTCATTTACCCATTATTCAGATGCCTCCTTAGTAGAGCCTGCCCTGAACCTGTGCACCTGGCTTTGTGCAAAAAAAAAACCTCTTGGTAAGACGTCTCACCTTCCTACACATCCCGCATCAAGAGTTAAAGGGTTTTTCGTGGTGCCCAATGTGAGGCAATGGCTAAGTAACTGTCTTAGATTGGAAGAACCAGGTCAGCATGAACCTGAGTTAAGAGAACATGCCGGATTAAGATCAGCAACAAATATTAGACTTCAGGGAGTCTCGAAACACCCTGTAGTGCTCAACTTAAACCCAACCATGTCCGAAGGAGGTGATAATTTAATCAACCTAGGAGAGACCGCTGCCCTGAATGCAGAGCCCAGGGATGCCATTAATGAAAGGTGCCATCTTACCGTCTGCCCTGGAAAAGGCCAGTATTTGATTCAGTGTACACACTGCCAAGCCTGGTATCACTATATATGCCTAGGGTGGAATGATGAGCCTAGGTTTACTAACGGTTAAAAGTACAGGTGTGAAACCTGCCAGTTGCAGCAGGTGGCCCAATGCGACTGGTCTAGCTGCAAAGGACGTGGCATCAACGCAGTATGATGTATCACATGCTCCCAAACCTTTCGCCAAGTTTGCATAGGATGGCCAGATGAAAGGATTACCCAACCTGAGCTAGTATATCGGTGCAAGATGTGTTGTAAGGCACAAGAATGTCGACCAAGTAATTCTGGACCCTTTAGTGAAGTGTCTGTCCAAAGCCCCGACGGGCTGCAACTTCCAGAGTTTGCAGGTCGCCTGCAAGATGGCTAAGTAACATTCACCCAGTAGTGCAAGAGAGCGTTTTGAGCCAGCGGAATGCACGTTAAGAAATGGGTGACTTGAGCCCATAAGCATATGTCCGATGAGGCCCTCGAGTGGTGGAACCAGTACGTGGAGTTTGTAACTGAATGGGAACAATTGAACAGTAAACTGGCTATGTAATTCTCAGGGGAGGGAGCACTAGCCTGCTTAGCTTAACCACCAAATTTCACAGTCACTGCCAGACCGCTGACGATGAGGCAGAAATCTTCATAATGAGAAAAGTACAAATGTATAAGTGCATCATGCCTGATGATAGTGAGGAAAGTTGGGTCTGAACTATCACCCGGATGTTACTTCCGAATATACAGAATCTTCTCCTGATTACCCGACCGCAGACTGTGGATGAACTGGCTAAATGGGCCAGGGAGACAGAGCAGAATAACCAGGTACAGGCGGCCTTAGACCGACCTAGGCCTACAAAAGCAAAGGAGGACCCCAAGCCGACCAAAAGGTGTAACGACCCTACTCCAGCTTAAAAACTATATTACCCCGTTGCTGGTTTTGTCCGGGACACCATTTTTACCGAGATTTCCTGGTCAAGCAGACAGAGTGTACAACCCCGAGAAAAGGCACGTACATGGAACAAAATCGAGAGAACAATAACCCTGCACCCCACACAGCAGGGAACACGTACCACTCAGCAACACAGGGAAATGACTGGACCGGGGTGCCAAGTGGGCCACCACCAACAGTATTGACAAGCCCACCCCTGCCATTCTGACATTGACCAAAGGGGACTACCCTCTTGATGCATCACGTATTGAGGTGGAAATAAACCTAAGAATGGCAGTCACATTACTGGACTCGGAAGCGAAGCGACTTGCTCACCAACGACCAACATGCTTACATAAAACCCGAAGAGGGAAAGGTAAACATGGTCCAGCGCGATCAAATACTTAGAGTTGAAGAGACAATTAACCTCACCTTCAATATCTGCAATCAACTAGGGGAGGAGATTATCCTAGGTCAGCCATGTCTCAGCAATGTATCATAAACTATGGACAGAGCCGCACTCAGCTTGGGGGCTGAGAACCGATAACGGTTAGCTGGGACCATAAACAAGACCACACCACTCCTTCCCCTGCCCCAACCTGGAAGAAAGAAGCACCTGCCCGCCTCCACCAACTGCCAGTAGGGGAACACCAGCCTCAGAACAAGCCAATGATAACCCTTACCCCGATCAACTCGAGGCAAAACCTCGTCACCAAAGATTTCAGGCCCAGCAGGCAGCCTACCTACCCTACCCTCTTCAAGGGACCAGTGAGAGGTCGTCGACTCATTATGCTGATGCCGCCTCAGTAGAGCCCGCCCCGAGTATGCGTGCCTGACTTTGCGCAAAATGAAAACCTCTAGGCATGACGTCCCACTTCCCTGGCCATCATGCGTCAGTTTGAAACCCATAATTGTACATACAATGACACTGTACTGACATATCAACTACAGTAAATTGAAAGAAAAAAAAACTGCGGAATGTAAAGATAAGTATAGCATTTAGGGGTGTTCATACAAAAACAATTTCAAAATACTATAAATTTTTGCACAACAGCAAAGTTTAACATGTATTTGTAATACATCTCTTAATTGTAAATGTACTTCACTTTATTAATTTCAACAATACAAGCATGAAATGCGTAGTGAGTCTCAAATATGGACAAATAAAGTTCTTGTTTTCAGAGTTCAGGGTGGATAAGGACATGTTTAAAAATAAAGCCTTATGGAAAATTAGACACAGAGAGTTATTGATTCCTTTTATGAAAGTATAATTTCTGAATCCAATGTTTGTTGGAAAGTTAAATTATGCTTGATATTGACAAAATCATAAAAAAACAAGTGGTTGAATTTTCCTTTATGAAATGTTCTCCTACTTTCCATATTTCCTTTCGATTTTTGTTTTTATCAGCTGCATAAAAGCTAAATATTTTCTATACTGGGTACATTAGATCATTACTATATTGCATTCATAGCTACTTCCAACATTTCTGAAGCCCTGCTGAAGTTCTACTTTCAGACTATTCCTCTTCCTCAAGCAAACAAAGCTTAATCAAGTCTAGAAAATTACACCATAGGGACAACGCACAACATTCATGCACACTCAGTTTAATAATAGTTTCACTACTATTTCTTGGTTGGCATTACCAACACACCTATTTTATTTGTTTTTATTCATATAAGTTAGAAATAAAATTATATAATTCATAGAAAAAATTAGATATATACTGATTTGAATCGGCTTCTGTCGAACTTGCCAATATTAAACGAATCAGTGCTTCTGGTGAATTTGCAGATGTTGACCGAATCTGCACTTTTGCCAATGTAGGAATTGCAGATAATTTTCTAGCTATTTGCCAAGCATTAAATGTTCCTGTAGTTCAGAGTTATTCTTCAGTATAAATAATTTATAATGCTTGCCTTTGTGAATATTTAATTTTTTCCTTTGTAATGAAATGCACTTTCACCACGAGTATAGGGCATCTGGAAACAAAAGCCTCAGCAAAAAAGATGCTCAACTTCAGCTGTTTTTTCAAACAGAAGTTTGTAGTTTTTGTCGCTAGCTCCAACCTGCTGTGATATGATAATCGTATACCGGCTTGACATTGGCAAGGATCAGAGTTTCAGGGGGAATGGAAAGAGCAGGGCTAATCTTGTGTTTCTTCATTAAGTGTGCAAATTCAGGATTACATAACTTGCAGCCTAGGTCCAGTTGACAGTTTTGCAGTGCTCTTCTTTGTCATGGAAAATGCACGACATTGCCCTAGCTACATCTTTCCAACAATCTTTCAACCAATCTTGCAATCTTTCCATCAATGGGGGAGGGACTGTTTTCCCAGTCCCGTCCATCCCCAAAAGGTTAAGGTTAGGTGGTAAAGCGGCCTTTGCACTCTCTCATGTTTGCAAGCAAGACATCATACCTGACATCACAATTGGGGTGTCTGTTAAACAGCAGGCTGTGGAAAACTGTTGTGTGGTTTGTGTCAAGCCAATCCATATAGTGCGTGTTTGTGGAGATCAAGGACCCAGCAACCAGTGTTCAGAGCTGCCTGCCCACCGGGCTCATGATGTCACTTTGCTCGCACAATCACACACCAGTAGAAAGGCTGCTTAAGAGGAGGATGACTGACCATGAGAAGATAACACAAATATAATGTAAATTTTCTGTCTTGAAAAATTCTTGTGTTTTGTCTTTCTATCTTAACACTGCTATTATATTCTATGACATTTTGCACCCACCCACACCAGCAACCCAGACGTATGGTTAGAGATCAAGTCTGCATGCATTGCTTGTCAGCATGCATCGGTTTATTTTGGTCCCTTGAAAAAGTATCCATACAGGTTACAATGTATTTCAGTTTTGAGTTAGGTCAGTATTCAAATTTTTTTGATTATGTATTTCAATTATAAAATGCATTCCCACAAGTTATTAAGATTATAAATGTGTTATAAAGTTATAAATTATAACTAAATACATGTGTAAATTTGGTACATCAGTTTTGTATATTATTTCAAGACAAGTGCACATGTGAAGTTCCTCCTATATAGTGAACATAGAAAAAGTCCTCTTCAGATTCATTATAACAAAGTTCTATGTTTATAAGTATCATTTTCATGTTAAAAATTAATTTTGTGTTGAGTACTTATTTTGAATCTTCCTGTTCATAAACAGATTTGTTTATACCAAACCAAATGTGTAACATAGCACCGAAGCACAAAACATCAATTAGCCTACAGTTTGTTTTTGGAAAGAATTTGTTTTAACATTATGTACATATTTTGCAAGTAACATAAATCCTGTCTGTTGCAGAACAAAACAAATAACAATAGTCCACCATTTTTGTTTTAAGCATATAACTTGATTGCCAACGGCAACAAAACTTGTAAACAGCATTACACGTGTTTACTCTTTTCTGTGTTGACAAATAAGTATTTTTATGAATACAGACAAACGTAATATTTTTATTTTTGTCTTCACTTGGACTAAAATGGTTTGTTGCATTACTCTATTTACTTTTTGGACTGTGTAAACCGAAATAAGTTACAAATTGCTTTTAATTGTGCTGTACTTCACCAATACTATTGTTTGAATGTAATAGAAACCTAAATTTAACTGAAATATATGCAAAAAGCTTTTTCTCACATCAAAGCACATTATTGAATCTGCATTACAGAATCAGCATCGGTGATTCGGCACATCGGCATAACTTTGTGTATCAACACAGCTCAAGATAAAATATTAGCAAACATTCACTTTGACCAAAAATTATATACTTTTATGTGAGCAGAAATATAAAATGCTTGCGATACATTATATATTTAGGAACCAATTAAACACATCACACATGGGGTGATTTTTCAAAGGTTTGATTAAAAAAGTGTGAAGATACCGTGAATAGACTATAGTTTTAAAAATGCAAAGAAAAAATTAGTTTAATGAACTCTTTCTATGATCTTAAAAAAATAAAAGTACCCCAATAGAGATTAAAACTCTCATACTTTGCACATATGCTACTATTACTCCAAATGTCAGTTGTAAAAGACCAAAAACCTGGCACCTCTGACATTGGGCTGGCATTATGTTTGTGACTTATGTCATTTTGCCTTCCAATGTGTTACTGTTAGTTCACTGAGTCTGCTGATCAATAACATGACGTGACCAAGCTTGGCTACGACGATAAAGCCAACTTGATCTACGGTGTTTCCAGAGTTGTGAAGTAATATGTGTGTGCCCGGCGCCACAGCTCTGCGGTGAGCTGATGAGATGTAGGGTCGTTCGGCCGACAGCCTAGGGACTCTGGTAAACACTCCGTCATACACACGTTAACGAGGTTGTGGGCCACCTCGCACGCCTTACTTGATTATCAATAAAAACAGTGGTGCTGGTTGTTAAGGTATTTATTACCCCGTTATGTACACTCAACTATACAGAAGACACGTGGCCTGAATGGCCCGGAACTACAAGCGACCACGTGGTCTTATCATGTGAAGCTCGAAATGCACTTTTGATTCCCGATAAATAATAACGTCGCTCTCCCCTCGGCGCTATGCAAGTTAAGTCAGGAAAGAGATGATGATAATGATTTATAATGTTCCGGATGCGACTGGATACTGTTCGACAGATGATGTCCTTGCTAGGGCTTCTGCGGAGTGGGGAGAGCGTAACGTCCGAGCTCGTCCAAGTCCTGGCTAATACTGCCGGAAATGTGCGTCGGCTTCCGCCGCCTAGACGCCGCCGACGCCATGCGGTGGTACAGTGAAACATAATATACACTAAAAGATGATTATGGGATGAAAAATGATATGAACTAAATTAACACAACAAAACATAATTACAATTACACAAATACATAATAAAAATGATAATACTTATTCTAAATGTTTTCATTGCACCAGCCACAGCATTGCCAAATGTAGAATGTCACATGTCTCTGGCTGTGGCTGGGCAAATTGTCTCCTGATGACAAAACAAATTATAAATGAATTACACACTGACATTATTTACAAATACACTGACGAAATAAACTGAATAAATAATAAACACTAATGCACTCGTGCCCACAAGCCTGTCGGTGTGGTGCATCTGGTGTGGGCATACTGCGGCAGTCAGTGGGCAAAAGGACTCGTGAGCGTGCGGTTCACGTCAAACATGAGCAAGTGGAAACTGTCAGTCAGTAGGTCAAGCCAAGCATGATACAAATACATACAACTAGACAAAATATTTAAACATAAAAGGCTGGAAGTTTTCTTGTACATTCACTTCTAACTTTGCAGTTTTCACTTTACAGACTTGCTGGAGATTGTGCGTACAAGACTTTTGTTAAATGGCAGATGTTTACCTTTTGAAGTGATTAATAATAATTCATTTAAAAACCTGTGATTTTTGAGATAGAGGCGAATAAGTACTGTCAGTAAGATTAGTTTTTTTATGAACTTCAATAATAAGTAATTCAAAAAATCCTCTGATTTTTTATTTACCACTTGGCATGTGCTGTTAAGTTACAGGCAATCGTGCTAACACATTATATAATGACGTGCTGTATGTGTCCTTCCATATTTCAGAAACAAATCTTCCAATTTTCATAAAAGAAATCATTTGAAAATGGACTTCACAGTCAGAAATACTTATGTGCTATGCCATACTTTAACATTTTTAATGAAAAGGGAAAGTAAAGTGCACATGTCTCGGATATCATTTATTCTGAAGATGTGTCACTACTAAATTTAATTAATATTTTATTCATAAATAATCTTGCTTTTATGCGAGACGATTAAACATGGACTTAAAATGCTTGCTAAAACTTATGACTATTTGAATGTTACTAACTTTCTTGGTGAAAAATGGAGGTTAAATATAGTCAACTCTCAACACTACTACCTTTCATGGTTCCCAAAAAAATTGTCATTATTTCGAAGACATTATTATTGAAATCTGGACAGATTCTGACCGCCCCACATCCTAAATGCCAAATTTGCATTTAAATATTACCTAGGCTGTTTCTGCATGGCTTTAGCAGTAAAATAACCTATTATAGTTGTTAAATATAGTCAAATGTTAATCTTACAAGTCTCATATTACCCATGAAACGATTTGAAGTAGCTATGCAGTAGTACAAAATCAAATCTGACCTATTTTGATTGACTTTAACTCCCAAAAACACAAAAATTGTGTCCATGTTCAGTTGTTTCTAGAAAGAAAATTACTTGCTGTTTAAATTATATATTAATTTATTTGAAAATTTTAAACCTTCCGAGAGAAATTATACCCTATATGGACCTATAGATCCTTCCCTAGTCACAAAAAAAACCCAAGCACAGAAGCATAACTTTAAGTGAGCGTGAAGCCCATTTTCACTGGCTTCTTGCAGGAAAATAAGAGGTATTATTTTTAAAAGTTAAGTTAATATCAAAGGTCCATTACCCAGTTCTTTAGATATGTGAAACATAAGGGTGGTAAAAGATATAAATATGTCATGAAGCAGAAACAGTTTATTAGCATGGCTTTCTCTGCTCTAAACAAGCCGTTGCAATGGCACCAAGTGTCCTTGGCAAGGTGACACATGAGGGGAAAGCTTGCTCTTCCTCAGCAGAAGAGCTATGTGCACACCTGCCCGGTTGGCACTGCTTTTCCTGGCATCTAGTGACCATTGAGCAAGGACTCTTTGCCTTGTACTCGTACACTGGCAAGCAACGTAAAATATGGCAAGTCTCACTTTAAATATCTCACACTAAAATAAAACATTTTATCTTATCAATTTTTTGTTGCCTTGCCTTAAAAATTATATTTGCTTGTTAATGTAATTTATTATAAGATGGGAACAATTCCTGTTTAAAATATAATTGTTTAAGAAGTTAGCTCATAAATTTTAAATGGGTATCCATGAGCAACTCACACAATATACAACAATTTCAAAACCTAAATATGAAAAATTACAGAATCCACCATTGCAACAGATGTGACAAGTAGTATTCCACTTGGAAACACACAGAAGCAGAATTATTTTCTTGTTTTTGTACGTAGATATGTAAATTCATTTTTTAACAAAAACTTCTTCCCTGTTTAATTAAATCCACTAAAAATGCTCCAAATATAACTAATGTTTTTATGCTTTACATTTTTTTCCCAACTAGAACGGTTACTACATATTTTGTGAGATTGCATTCTGTTTTGCAAAAGAGTTATTTGAAGGGCTGAGAAGCCAAGAGGTACACGTGACTTTATTTGTCACATGGAGTTATATGCAGAAACTGGTTCCTCAATACGTTTAAAGTTTTGTGGCCAAGGGATATAATTGTAACTCTATCTGGTGCTGCAATCTAGCTGCAGAAAACAAACCACATTGAGCAACAACAGTTTCACAAAGTAGCCAAGGGATACAAGTCACTTGTACTTCTTGTCTTGAGACCGAAAGCTAATATTTTTGTTCTTAAGCTATACTTGAAAAATGTCAAAAGAGTATTTGGTGGTAAATTGTATATTTTATTATTTTATAATACTTTTTAATAACATCATTTAAATTATTATCAGTTTTATATTAAGAATGCTAATAGTGAAGCATTTCTCTGATGAGTGTTTTAGGTTAACTCTACCCCGTACTGCAATTTGTTAAGCCTACTAATTTGCTATGTAGGAGACATGAGGCTAAATTATTTTGTTCTATTTTCAGACAACACCGACGACGATGATGATTATAACCCTGAACTAGCTAACAGTGTTACAAAGGACAGTTTCCAAGAAGGTAGGATATGTAGGACTAAAATAACTTTACAAAAGGGATAATGTTTAATGTTCTTTAAAAGATCTATGGACTGGTTCACTATTGTAATTTGAACCTTAATTATATTGTTTATTGATATTTTAACTATAACCTAGTGGGAAAATACTATGGTGTAAACTAAATTTATCTTGAATAAAGTTTAAAATGTTTGCACTTTAATAAATGTACCCTTATACTTTTATCAAATCTAACCTAACCTAATACTAAGTTTTACTGTTATTTTTCAGGTGGAGTTAATGAAGGACGTGGAGCATAAGGTGACCTTGAACCACCTGCAAAGCGGCCAAAACATTGTGGTAAGAAAAAAACAAGACGGATGCATAAATGGAAAAGGTATAAATCATTAAAATTACGTAACGAGGGTAAAAAAGTACACAGACAGAAAAGGTCAAACCCATGAAGGAAAAAAAAAATTAAGGTTTATTATCACGAATGCACATACAAATGCAATAAGAAAATAAGTAAAGCAAAGGAGCAAGAATTTTTTAATCATTACTGGGACATTGGTAACTGGCAATTGCAATCATCTTATTTGAATTCCGCAATTCTACTGGAGCAGCCATGTAAGAATATAGCAAATGCAGTTCGTGGGAAATCCTTTTCTTGTCAGTATCACTTGGGGAACACAAGGGTTTACAAAAAGTTCTTTTTAAAGATGCTTGATATTTCCAATAAGCAAATCACTAGCATCGCTTCTAAAAAAAAGGTCTGAAACATGTATTTCACCTCGAGAGAAACGAGGCCGCAATGTTCCTGTTAATAAAATTGTAAAGGAAAAAATGGATCTGGTTAAAGAGCACATTACACTATTTCCTAGATATAGCAGCCACTATTCCAGACAGCAAGCTCCAAACCAGAAATACCTTAATGTTGACTAAAATAATGCATGACTTGTATAAGCAGTTTTGTGAAGAACAAGGCAAGGAACCTGTAACTCTGTCTTACTAGACATACATGTATCACTTCCTTCAATCTACGTTTCCACCGACCGCATACAGACACTTTTAATAATTGTGATAAATTTAAACAGACTATTGAGCATCGAGCTCCTGAAGCCAAACAAGCTGCAGTCATAGCTAAGGAACTTCATCTTCGCAGGGAAGAAAAAGCTAAAAAGAAAAGGGACAAAGCCAAACGGGAAGTAAAAAATCACCACAGCCTTTAAGCTGTATGCTTTGATCTGCAAAAGATGCTACCCACACCAGTGTTAACATGTACCACAGCATATTACTCAAGGCAGCTTTGGACATACCATTTTTGTGACTATGACATTAGAACTGGCAATGCTTGTATGTTTCTCTGGCACAAGGACCAAGCATCAAGAGACTATGCAGAAATTCCATCGTGTTTGATGCAGTTCATAAATTCGTTGCCTCGCACAGTTACCCACTTGACGGTATTTAGTGATAATTGTGGAGGGCAAAATAAAAGCCACTTGACAGTCAAATTTTGGCTTTATGTTGTGAAAAAGACACACATCGAAACAGTGGATCACAAATTCCTGCTTCTGGTCATTTATATAACCATTGTGATAGGGATTTCGCTATTACTGAAAATAAAAAGAGGATCTCGAAGAGAGGTATGTTTGTACCAAATGACAGGTCAGATATTTTTGTTCAAAGCATTAGGAAGTTTTTAGTAAAGAACATGATGGATGATGACTTTCTTGCTACGGGTGAGATACAAACATTGTTTGTAAAGTCTGTGAAAGTAATTATAAATATGCAGAGGAAGAACGAATTTTGGACTTCGTTTTACAAAAATATGTTCTTGGCCTTTGGACACTGCGGCCAGCGTTTGGGAGTTAGTGAGACCCTTCCAGGCCGATTCAGTGAGTGCAGTTTGCTGAGGTTTCCGGAAAAGCGAGATTGTAAAACGGCGGCGGTTGTCACCTTGCCCGGAGGGTAACGGCCGGCTTTTCACAATAGTTTTGCGTTCCGACGACCGGCGAACTGCTTTTGGTGTCCGAACACTGACCATCCTTTCACGGCACCAGCGGGCCTGGTAATAAGGAGCGGGGGGGACTGTGCCCACCCACTGCAGTTGTTAGGTGTTGCAGGGAAATGGAAAGTCAGTAAGTCAGTCAGTCAGTCAGTGTGAGTCAGTGTGTAAGTGCGCATTGAGACTGTGTGTGTGGCTTATGTGAATTTTCACCACGGTTAAGGCCAGGTCGCCTAGGAAGGCAGAATGTGTTTCGGGTACTGGAGAAGCAAGGAGACCGTCAGCATGTTGGAGTCGGTGCTAGACCATCTATGAAGTATTCCTTTAATTATTTTGTTATTTTAAGTTAAAGCTGAATTAGATATATTGTCTTGTATGAGTTAGTCTAAATAAAAACTTTGAGAAATTAGAGCTTGAATGCAGGATGCCCGGAATGGAAACAAAATTTAAATGTAATTACATAGAGAAATTGCAGTCTATGAATGTCCATTAGTTTCTAACCTGATTTGAAATGTGAGATAGTTAATGGATTTTAAATGTTAAGAAGTGTCAACAAAGTATTTCAATTTTTTTTTTTATTTTCATTAATGACAGTTCTAAAAAGTTTACTTTAGTTATTTCTCTAAGCCATTTAGTTAATGAGTCAAAGTGTCTTATTCATTATCTAGGTGTGTATTTTGTCTCTTGATGCCAAGCGAAGTGCATAGGTCTTTAATAGTATAAGCCCCTTACTTAAACTGAATTGTTTTTATTTGAACAGCCTGGTTTCAGTCCCGTGGTCCTGCAGAATGGGAGGGTAGAAGTGAACATGGAAAACTGTTTGAGTCAGTTGACTGCTACCGGCGTTTTCCTCCCAGTCATGACACATTTAAATTGGTGTTAGGCCCCGGACACAGGGTAGGTCCCTGTTATTTAATAGTTTTGATTATAGGGTGATCACTCTGGCATAGAAACTGCAAACATTGTAAAGAAGGACATGTGTTACAAAGGTAATTCTAGCTTAGCAAGGCTAGGAAGTTTAAGTATATGTTAATTAATTTATTTTTAGCCTTGGTAATTTATGTAAGTTTTGAGCTTGTTGATAGATAGAAACTTGATAGAAAATATAAGTGGTTCGAGTTCAGTTGAAGTAGTTGGCACTGAAAGGGATTACATTGTAGGTTCGGATGACAAAACATTAGATAGGATAAAACAGAAAATACTAGAGTGTATGAGCTCTAACCAAGCTGTGGAAAACAATTGAAGTCACAGGTTTTGTAATAAATTCTGAATGTTATAATGGGCAGCCAGATGAAGACTTGAATGAGTTTGTATTGGGATTCAAATGTGTGGCGCAAGTGAAAAGATGTACTGAAAAACACTGTATTACATACTTGCCTACATGTTTAAGAGGTGCTGTTCCCAGATGTTATGTGAGTAATGAACAGACAGTGGAAAAAGTTGAATCCGGTAATGAGGTGGTTGCGGCATTTAAAACGGCTTTTGAAACACCAGTGTTTGCAGAAGAACTTTAAACGCGGTTGTGGAAGAAAACACAGGGAAATGACGTGCCATTTGAGAATTTTTTGTACAATGTGTTGTGGTTATGAAAATGTCAGAGACAGAAAAGGTGCGTTTCCTGCTACGGGGCTTGAAACCCGATTTAGTTGAAAAACTGTGTATGTTCGAAAATAAGACTGTGTATCAGTTCGTAAGAAACATCAGGAGAATAGAGTTGGGCTTATACTACACCGCGCAGAAAAGGCGGTCGTTAGAATCTGAAGTTAAGTTCCCAGTCTAAGCCCAGTAATGGCACTGTTAGTTGTTAGTTAAAAACGACGTGCACGATAGAAGGGAAGATGAGATTAATAGGTAATACAAGTGTCTGGAAACGTTACAGGAGGAAATTAAACAATTAAGTGCCGAGGTGGATTGTCTCGGTGAGCAAGGCACGCTCGGGAAATGTGAGGCAAAGAACCGGCACATCTTTCCATGGTATCAGCTCACAGCGCAGGGAAGTTCGCGCACTAAGAATCTGTCAACGCAGCAGGGGTACCCAAACAATTCGGGAAAGATGTTTGTAGCACGAGATTCCGTAGACAATGTAAGGGCTGTACAGAGTGCATGGATAAGTGCAGACAACCAGTCAATATGCTATAAATGCAGGTAGCCAGAACACATGTGGCATTACTTTAAGACTAAGAACAAACATGACGTGACCCCAGAGAGTAAGCAAAAACCAAATGACGGGTCTCTAAAAATAAATTGCCCCTAAAATTGCATGATGGTGTGTTAAAACTTGTCCACCAGGATTTTGACAACCAATACCCTCCGTATTTATTAACACTGGAGCGGCTGTACCTCTGGTAGATGACCAGTTGATCCCGAGGCAATATTGAAAAGAGGAATAGGCTAAGCAAATTACCAGAGTTACAGGTCGAAACAAACAAGTTAAATACAAGATAGATTTGTGGTTTCCACTGGAGATAAACAGATATCAGCACCTGGTAGGTCTGTTGTCAGCACCGATAAAAGCAGTTATCCTTGGTTGTGACTTTCTGACTATTTTTAGTGCATCTGTTTCTTGTGATTTGGAAAGTGGCCTATCTTTGTGCTTGGATGCCCTAGATAGAAACAAAAGTTGTAAGTTTCGACACTGAGAAAGGCGGTGGAAAATCATAGACGTGAGGTACAGGGAAAAACTGGGAAAGATGAAACATCGGCAGTGCGGAATTCAGACTCGGAGACAAATTCAAGGAAGACTGAAGCTGATTCAGTATGTGAGATTATAGTAATTACTACTGCCTGGGTAAGGCGCATAGCCGTTCTTGGGCAAGGCATGACGCACTGCAAATGTGTCAAGGAAGGCTTAGGAAATTAAAAATCAATGAGTGGCAGAATAATGAAACATTGAAACGGATGAGAGAATTAAACATCCTATTTTGTCTTCTGGGAGTTTAGGTAACGTGAATCAACAGGGTCAGCTACGAGGCTAAGGGCAAAGAGTTGCAAGTCGCAGACACACCAGCAAGTGCAAAAGGAAGGCAGCCCTGGCGATGCTGACTGGCAGAAGGCGACAGCAGTGCAGTGTGGCTGACGACTTTGGGTAACAGTTGACAGCCGCACATCAGCACGAGTGGAATGAACATTAGTATCATCACATGTGGGGCAGGAGGGCATTAAATACATAAATGCAGATACTTCTATGAACAAAGTCCTAGAAATTTTGTAAAATAAAAAAACACAGATAAAATTTTTAAACCTATAGCTTTCCTACATATTTAATTAGAATGAAGACTGCGGAAATAATTGAAATAGCTACTTGGTAGCTGATAAGCAGCATAAAGGTATAATTTCAGACACAGTTTTGTTGATGAGAATTAAGAAACTTAATAGATAGTGGT
Organism: Clitarchus hookeri; assembly: GCA_002778355.1. Taxonomy (NCBI): domain Eukaryota; kingdom Metazoa; phylum Arthropoda; class Insecta; order Phasmatodea; family Phasmatidae; genus Clitarchus; species Clitarchus hookeri. The sequence goes on from NQII01003072.1 coordinate 144,921, forward strand.
AAATTTCTCTTAGATGACTAAATTATTTAAAGTAATAAAATTTTTGTGGGTTTAAAACAAAATTTGCTGGTTTAAAAAATATAATAATGGCTTGCTCCACATACAGTCAAAATGGCGATGAGTGGTAATGTTCAATTACCGCCAGACCTGGACTTTCAAAGCCAGATGGCGTATATAGACTGAAAATTTTGGAAAACACAATTTGAGGACGATTTAATCGGTACGAGACAAGATCAATCACATGACAAAGTGAAGGTATCACTACTTTGCAACATGATGGGAAGTGAGTCAGTGGGCTTACTATCGTTATTGTCAATCTTGGACGCAGATTGTAACAAATACATGGAGGACAAAACGGCAATAGAAAAATATGCCAATTGCTGTGTGAATGAGGTTTTTTAACGATAAGTATTTAATAAACAAGAAGGCAGCATCTCACTGCAGGGCATGTGAGCAAAGTAGAACAGGGTGGACAAAATAAATAAACAAGCCAAGTCAGAGAAGAAAAACAAGTTTGACTGGCAGGATCAGAGTATGAAGGAGCTCAAGTGTGGTAGGTGTCAATCTACATATGGTCCCAGGGCGTGCCCAGCATATGGGAAAAAATGTGCAAAGTGCGGCATCCTCAACCATTTTGCAAAATCGTGCAGAGTGAAGAATGAAAAAATTGTTGAGCAGTGTTATGAAACAAGTTCAGAGGAGTCGCTGCATTGTGATAATATTCAGGTTTACCTAAATGTTAAAGCTAAAATGGCAAAGGCTAAAAATATTGGGGAAGGCCTAACCTACCAAAACGAGTGACATGAAAATGTAGTGATAGAAAACAGAAGCCTAAAAGTGAAATTGGATACTGGAGCCCAGGTGAGTGTGTTGCCCCTTAAGATCATCAAGAAAGTGAACAGTCAGTTTAAAGTAGACTCTACAAAACGTAAATTGAAAACATTAGATGGAATTGTCAAACCATGGGGTAAAGTTAATCTATGCTGTAAAGTCAAAGACAAGGTGGCCTAGATAGATTTAATGGTTGTAGATGTAGATGTTATGTCACTGTTGGGTTTGTCAGGTTGTTTGGCATTCAATTTAGTTCAGAGAGTTTGCTCAGTGGACACTGTAGAGACTGAAAATTATGGGTTTGTGGCAGACAATCAAGATGTATTTGAGGGTCTTGACTGTTTTACACAAGCTTGCAAGATTCTAACCAAGTTGAGTACAGAGCNTCTCAAGAAACAGCTCAAAGAGGAACTGGATAGACTTGTAACAAAAAATGTTGTAACATAAGACGATAAAGCTGATGTCAAAGCATGGATTAGCAATCTTTTCATACTAGAGAAGCCAAATGACAAGCTGAGATTATGTTTGGATCCATCAGACTTGAACCAAGAGATTGTTAGACAGCTATATGGTGTGCCTATAGTAGGAGAAACCTGCGCAAAAATGGCTGGTAAGAAATACTTCACAATATTTTACTTAGAGGCAGGGTTTCATCAGGTCTTATTAGATACAGCATCATTACTTAAATGTTGCTTTTCCAGCCCTTATGGTCCTTACAAACATCTCAGTTTGCCACAATAGTCCAGTCATTTTAGAAAGAAAAAAAAAAGTCTCATACAAGCAAGGTAATTTGTAGACATTTTCTCTGTATCCTTCGTATTGAAAATTTATAGATTCCCCCAAAATAAGTTGGGCTCAAGTTGCTATCTTGGAAAAAAAGATGCCCAAATGTGGTTTATGGTATTTATTTTGAAAACCATCCACTTTAGAACAAAAATTGGTTTAATAAAATTTCTTTAACAAGTGATTATCTACAACTTTTGTCATTACCCTTTTTTGGTCAGACAAACCCTGTAGGTACAAAATGACAGCATATGTTTTGTTCACAGGAATATCACTATACATGTCCTCATGTTGAGCTTGTTATACTTAATATCTTTTCCTATAGCCAAACCGGTTGTTGTATTGTTTGAAGTAGGAACATGTAGAATGTGTTTTACTGTGCTTCTTGGAGTCACCAATTTTGTTATTGTTTCAGATTTTCAGTAAACTCAGATGTGAAAGAGTAATGCAATGAATGAAGAAAGGTGTTATTTCTGTGATGGACATTTAGAGAAAGGCTACACTGTGGTTACTTAAAAAGGTTTACAAACTATTGTATGAACTAGCAAAACAATAAGAGATGATCTTTGGGAAAAAAGTTGCCTATCTTGAAGAGATAAAAGTACACGAGACTTGTATGAATTATTATACTAAGCCAAACACCATTAGAGCTCAATAAAGAGTAATTGATAAGAAGGAAAACGACGAATCTTGTTCAAGTAAATCCCTCACGAGATTGCTGTTTTCAAAATTTGATTACAAAACTGGCTGCAATTTTTGCGATGTTGGAGTTACAGTACCTGAAGTAAAATTGCCATGGTACACACATTTGAAATAAAAAATAAGATTTTGAAAATATGTGATCAGTAAAAAGATGATTTCAATGAGCTTGTTAAGAATAGGGTGGAACATGTAGATTTGCCAGCAGCAGAAGCAAGATATCATCATGAGTGGTTATCAGCTTCAGAAATGTGCCAAAAGGAAAAGCAGGAAGGCCAGCCAAGGGTAATGAAGGAAACATTTTTAACCTTTTCTTCGAGCATCTATAGAAAGGAGATGATTGTCAGTAGTACTCCTTACTCAAACTGAAAGAAATAATTAAAAATTTTGAGACAGAAGAAGATACTTAAGAGCTACTTCCATGGTAACTCGATTGTTACTAAACCAAAAGACGGGCTTGCGTCAGACTTTATTTAGCTTCTTAGGAACTAAGAGAAACCTAATACTGTATACTACCAGTGGTACTTAGATACAAATGAAAGATTAAGGATTATGGAAAAAGCTGCAGAAATAATCCGACAAGACATTCGTGCAAAAATATATGATATGTCAACGTATCCATCTATACAGGACATGGGGAATACTGAACCAGATATTCTGCCGGAGTCATTGGCGCTCTTTATGCAAACGATTGTAGAAGGTAAATCAAGAATTCCAACAAAAAAAAAAAGCTGCATTAATTATGCTATTATATCAGCCTGGCATACTAGATCATTTACTTCTCCTATACAATTAATACTAGCAGTCCACCTTCACTGTAAGTATGCTTCAAAGTATCTCATAGATGTTCTCCATTCTCTGTCAGTGTGCTTCGTAAAACGAGACTGTTGGTTACCTGAAATGTGCAAGTGAAAGTGCTAAACCTGACATAGAAGACAGTGTTATTATGCAATTTGTTTTTGACAACGCAGATGTCAACATGAGAACTCTTGATGGAAAAGGAACAGTTCATATTCTTGGTGACATAAAGTGCATAACACAAGCTGAAGCAGTTTCAACTCCGTTGCCTCTTATTCGAGATGCAAAGAAGAAATTAAACCCAAAAACCAATAGTATACCAATTATANAGTTTCAACTCCGTTGCCTCTTATTCGAGATGCAAAGAAGAAATTAAACCCAAAAACCAATAGTATACCAATTATACATTACACGAAACCAGCTACATCTGCATTGAAATGAATGCCAATAGAAATAAATGCAGAACTTATAAAACAAGGAATCTAGTTAAAACTACCATGGATTTGTGGATTTTTGTTCTCAGAAAACCAAATAAAATTTTGTAGTGGATACATGACATCAGCTCATCAGGGGGCAGGAGATCATCAACATACAAAAGTATTACCAGCGCCTTTCATAAATTTAGAGGCAAGTAACATGAGTGCGATAAACTCTGCATTGATGTATGCTGCTTCAGAAAGCAAAGTTAAGAACAAAGCCTGTGTTGTTACTTTTGAACCGCCACTTTTTTTTTAAAGCCACTGAAATATTGATGTCAGCAGAAGCATGCAGCCCTCTTTCAAAATAAATGTACGAATGGGTATTTTCATTTACTAATGAGTTTCTTTTAGACTCAATTGGATACATCATGAAAGGAAGTGGAATAAAGGAACTTTGGTCTCCTGTATGGCCATGCTTTCTCTCGATCATTGAGAGCACATTTTCTCACATTGTGTGCTTTATTTAAGTGCTTAACTGAAAGGTATCCTGAAGTTAAAAGTGACTCTTTTAAGACACTGATAGGCCAAAGTGAGGAGTTACTTAGGAATGAAATATTATGTGATGAAGTAGTATCATCAAAAGTATGTGCCCAAGTGATGCAGGACTTACACAAAATTTGTGAAGAAGCAAAAGAAAAGAGTAGATGGCCAAATTGTGGCTTTAGANCCAAGTGATGCAGGACTTACACAAAATTTGTGAAGAAGCAAAAGAAAAGAGTAGATGGCCAAATTGTGGCTTTAGAATATAAATAAAATTGTACTAATAATTGAATTCATCACTGCAGAAAGAACCAGAAACTGGAAGAAGCATACTAAAATAATTAAACTCATGATTTCTACATTCCATGCTGCAGGTCACACATTATACACCAAGTGTGCTCACATCTATTTTCAAGTGATACTTAAATATGAAAACCAAATGCCACCAGCTGAATGATAAATTCACAAAAGATGAGTTTTTCTCAGTTTGTTACTCAGACAGATTTTGGTCGAGAGTGTGGATCGACAAGGTCATAGAGGAGTCATTGAACCGCCCCATGAAATCCATCAGAGGGCTTACGCATGGTCGAGGCATAACAGAAGAGACTGCCATTGTGTACAGAGATATCAAAAGTTGTTGAAAGATTAACAAATGTTACATTTAGATCAACTGAGCAGCATAAAGAAGAGAGCACTAGTCACCAGATACATGACCATAAGGATGTGAAAATTTTCTGCCAATGGTTGTTGGAACGTAATCCTTCTAATCAAGAATCGGGAGAACTAATTAACAATACTTTGGGTCTAGTTGCAGATGATTCAGTTACCTGTGACCAAGGCACAGAGAAGGGCATGGCTTCCTTAGCAGCAAAGAAAGTAAAGATTTTGGTACCATTGTTATTCACAGAAAAGATAAAGTAATGCCACTAGCAGAAATGAAATATGGGATTATCATAAACAATGAGGTAGTACCTGTCAACACGCAGCAACTATTCAACAGAATAACTGTTCTTGTACATGACCCTAAGGAGTTAAAAAGATGCTTCCAGTATGAGCTNAAAGAATAACTGTTCTTGTACATGACCCTAAGGAGTTAAAAAGATGCTTCCAGTATGAGCTTGCACCAAAACCACCATCTTTGTTTAATAGCGTGTATTTAAGGAAAAATAAAAAAAACCATCACCTGTCAAAATCTTTGAAGTCAGGACTCATCTTCTGTTCTTAGTGATTGTCTATACCTCATTGCCGGTGGTCACTTACTTCACTGTGTTATTTGGCCATGACCTGCTACTTATGAGGATGTGTTCAATTGCTATATCATAAGTGAAATCACATTATGGAGAAAAGTGCACTATTATATTCTATGGATACCCGAACAAGACTTCCATAAAGAATTGTGAGCAGAAAAGGAGAGCTGCTAAGAGAACTTCTGCTAACATAACAACAAATGAAAAGTCTCCCACAACCACAAGACAGGCAGATTTTTTTGACAAATATCAACAACAAGAGACAACTCGTAAACATTTTACCACGCTGTTGCCTAGAATCAAACATAGAAGTCTATCAAGCTGAATCTGATGCAGAATGCCTCATTGTTTCAACAGCTATTAATAAAGCAAGAGGAGGAAAAAATGTTGTAGTTGGCCGAGACACTGATCTCTTTGATCTTCTTACATCAAATATATCCATCTCTGAAAATATTTTCTTATTTTGTCCAGCTTCAAAACCAAGCGAAGAGACCTTGTTTAACATTTCTCGGCAGAAAGATATTCTGGGTGAAATCTGCAATGTTCTTCTTTTTGCACATGCAGCTTCGGGATGCGACACTACTTCAGGTCTCGTCAATCAAGGTAAAGTGAAAGCTATTACTAACGTTCAGAAAGATCCTGAACTGAGGTCAACTGTTAAAGTTTTATATCAACCTTCAGTATCAAAAAAGAACATCACTTCTGCAGGAGAGTAATTTTTACTAGGTACATAAGTATGGTTACAAGATGAGTGTAAGTCTTGATGAACTGAGGTGTTATATCCAAACAGAAAGTGAATCAGGCATTCGATCTTGCAGCACTTCCTCCGACGAGTAATGCAGCAACACAATACTCCTACCATGTATACCTCCAAGTGCAACACTGGATTGAAAATATCTTGGAGCAAACATCATTAAGGTGGACTAATAAAAATTATATGGTAGTTCCTGCGATTTCTTCCAAAAAGCCTGCACCACCCAAACTATTAAAACTAGTGTACTGCGCTTGCAAAAGATCATGCTCTCAGAAGCACTGTGAATGTGTGAAAGTAGGACTGCGATGTTCACCAATGTATACCATATTTAAAGGACTATCTTGTGAAAACAAAGCAGAATATTTTGAAGATAGCATTGATGCTGAGTCATAGTTTGAGTGTATTTTATGTTAATGAAGAACTCACGAAGGTGGCATTTATAATGATATTCGTGTGGAAAAAAACATATGCTGCCATTTTGTACCTACAGGGTTGGACCAACAAAAAATGGTAACAACTAAAGTTGTAGATAATCCAACGAGATACTGGCGAATAGCCATTGGAAATGGGGAAACTAGCCCTGACCGAAGTGGAAACCCCGGGGTGACCATGTGGATGGATAATGAAGCATAATTGAAATGGAAGGAAGACTCTATGCTAATCACAACAACATGCACAGGGGTGTACTGCAAAATATGTACATAATAACCTTACTTGCTAGTTTACAAGAACATGTACAGGAATGCACGGTAAAACAAATGCAAAAAGCCTTAATAGTAACAGGACCCTTTTCTGGTGACTTCGACCATCGGCCAACCTTTGATGCACATTGTTCATGCATCACTGTACTGAACACACTTAACACAAGCATCACATGCATTGCACGACCCTGCGCTTTGCATGCAAGCCACCCTCAATGGGCTTACGCTGACCCGAGGAACAAGGTCGGATGACAAATACACCACCCCTCACCAACTGGGCATCTTTGTTGTGAGCGCATGAGACTAGACTATGCTTATCCTGACGTACGGGGGCGGTATGGCACTATGCGCCATCAGCTAGTGTGTGACATAGGCATGAAGAGGGTGTGTGTCGCAGCAGAAGCCTGCCGTGGTGGTTGTGTAAGTTGTAGCGTCTTGGTGTTGATCATCGGAGGGGTAGGGGATGGGGTGTCCTTTCCGCACTGCATACGCCACCTGTAAATTNTAGCGTCTTGGTGTTGATCATCGGAGGGGTAGGGGATGGGGTGTCCTTTCCGCACTGCATACGCCACCTGTAAATTCTCCTAGTCCTGCATGGGAGCAGGATTGCGTTCGTACCGGGTGTCCCTAGCCTGGGTTTCCCCTCATCACTGGACGCACTATCCCTTGAGAAGTCCAAGATGTAGATACCCTGTGCCTCGCCAGCCTTATCCGTGGAAACAGGCTCGCTGTCTGCCTCGATGGAGTCATCCAGGACACATCTGTTGGCCAATAGAACCAGGATGTCTCAGGCGTTTCCAGTTGTGAAAGGGATTGCTCGACAATAAACTCTGTGTCTGCTAGCAGAAAGCTCATGAACTCTGGGGATGTCTGCTCGGCGCTAAATTCTGAGTCCTCTGGCGGAACACCCGCAAAATTCGAGAATGAGGTCGAGGATCAGTTCACACCCCACAGGGTCTCTGTGCAGGTGGTGGTGGAAGACCCAATGTTCCCAGGTATAGAGCCTCTGAGAGGAAACCCTGCAAAGTCTGTTGGCGTAATGGGTGTATCAACCCTGCAAGGGGGAGGGAAGAATTATTTGGGTAATTTGCTGCGTACAGATCATTGCAAGGGATTTTTTGTAGTCTGCTGCCACCAGTCTCTGGCACCGTTGCAGAACTGACTTGCCGCACGGCTTTTCCACTGTTACGTCGGGATACCAAGTCCGGAGAACTTATCCTAACACTGTTTCATCAACTCTCTGAGGGCTTTCCATTGTTGGCCCGCAAATGTTGGCAATTCTGATTTCGGTACTGCGGTGTCTAGGTGAGTATGCTCTGAAAAACAGGTTTCAGAAGTAAAGAACCTGTCGATGAAGGATAGGTGTGTTTACAGCGATGGTACCCCCCACAGCACGCTGCTTCGTCAGTTGGATTAATGCACACGATGGAGCACTGGCAACATTGTTCGGGGGCCTGAATGAAGCACAGTCTGGAAACCA
>NQII01003072.1:153237-163503 GCA_002778355.1 Clitarchus hookeri
GAGAGAGAGAGAGAGAGAGAGAGAGAGAGAGAGAGAGAGAGAGAGAGAGAGAGCAAAGTAAAAAATAAAGTCAGTGTACACACAACATAGCTTGATCACTTTACGCAGTTCACAGGTTCACTGTACTCACATTTTAAGGTGTTGATTGAAGTCAGCCACACGTTGCCAGGTGCTACTTTGTTATTGGGGTTAACTAGTATGGTGGTAGATGGTAGTAGATGTGCAGAAGTAATTCCAGGACACCAGACTGTGATTTTGCACAAAGCCAAGCAGTGAGCAGAAACTCTTACCAGGGTTGTTAAGTCGCCACGCGACTGGAGGGTTAATGCAGACACACACTCTTCTACTTTGCTATTGGCCATGTAGCACACCATATTCAAGTACAGTAGGTTGGTTACTTAACTTAGGAGACAAGTGTGACAACAAGCTGTAACATAGATTCAGCAACTTCTCCTTCTTCTTCTTAACTTCCTTTCTGCAGAGCCTTTTTAAGACTTTCATTTGCTTCTTCAAGCAGCGTATTACAGACATTACATTTTCTTTCCTCATCTTGTCGTTTACGTTTAAGTTGTTCTTTATGCTCTAATGCATTACATTCTCTCTGTAATTCCTGTTTGTTTTCAACTTCTAACACTTATATTTTCTCTTTCTCAATCTTCCTATTCACTTCTAATTCTTTGTCTTTTTTGTTCCTCTAAGTAGTTGTTATACCTTCTGTGTGCAGTTCTTGCCATAGAAAGAAGGTTTTTAGCGATGAGTACATATTCTGGATTGTTTTTTGTACTATTTTAATGCATCTTCTATTGTCAATACAGCATTTAAAGTCCTTTCCAACATTGATGCTTTCTCAACTGTCAATATTTTACCAGATACTGAAAATCAACTTTCAATATCAGTGTTTTCATACGAATGTGACAGTGAGGCTTTTACTACTTTTGCTGTATTAGGATATTTCAAATTTCTCAACTCATAAGTCTTTTCAAAAAACTGTTTCCAGAATACATCAATCCTCTGTTCCTTGCTTCCTCCTTCTTCATTTTTCAGCAGAAGCAGTTTCTATTCACCCATTATTTCATCTCCAGGAACATCTATTGGAAGATACTGAGCAAAATGTACATCTTGACAATTCCTCTCACCTAGGTGCATGCAGCAGAAATACTTAGCAAGGTGAGATGGTGAGACAGGAGCTTTGTTCATGATGTGCTTACAAGCATTTACATAGTGTCTTTGTACATGTTTCAAGAAACAAAGTTGATCTTTTTCAGGTGCACTTTTAATACTTCTCTAACACCATCTCCACAAACAATGTTCTTCAGTGGGAGAAGGTTTGGCTCATCAAAGATGTCAGAGGTGAGACTTTTCTTACTAGAATTTACCACTACTGGTTTGCCTGCTTACTAGAGCCTGCAGCAATGCAACAAGTACACTGTGAAGAACATGCATCAGAGGCACATATTTCTGGAATGATATAGTGAATTGTGTGAACATTTTGGCACTAGAACAAATGAAAACCAATTCTGCTTTAATTGATGGTGATTTTAGGACTCCTACTATTCTCTTGAATACACTACTATAATTAGATATGCCAGGTCTCTTTCGTGGGACAAATTTAAGAAAATATGACAAAACAAAATACCACTGTTCTAATAACCTGGTTGCAGCATTTTCAATGTTAAGCCACCCTGACATGCGGTGTTTGATAAACTGATGATCGGAGAGGTTAAGGTCTTTTGAACTGTCTTAAAGTCTTTGCACCTTGCAGGCCATCCATCAAAAAATAGATCCTCCAAAGTAATCAAATATGAAGTATCTTCTTCTACTTGCACATTCTTTTTAAAAAAGCATTTAGTACTGTATGGATAATGCATGATCCAATATCAACAAGACTTTTTCTACGAGTTAACTTTATCACTTCATTTTTTGTTCAGATTTGGCCCGTCACTGCCAAGCATGAGCAAATTCTGAAGAGGAAGGCTTCCTCCATTCACAGTATTTATCAACTTGTGACGAATATCTTCTGCAGTGGCTCTCCCGATGGAAAAAAGTTTCCAAATTTTGTGAAATGATTTGCTGTTGAGATTCCGACCAATATCTAACATTAATTTGAAGCTCCTTCTTGCCACCACTGTTAGTCGTTTCATCATAGCACAATGTATACNCGACCAATATCTAACATTAATTTGAAGCTCCTTCTTGCCACCACTGTTAGTCGTTTCATCATAGCACAATGTATACAAAGAACATTCCATATGACACAATCCCTAAAATATGATCCTAGTGCATCAGTGATGAGGTAGTGCACATTTGGACAGCTTAATGAATAACCCTCAGGCACAGCACCAGAAAACATTGCGTTGAAAACCGCAGCAATATGATCACGTGATGAGAATGAATAATTACTAGTAACTGCCTTCATTGTCCAAACCAGATCAGATATCAAATTAGGATTATTAATGAAAGTGATACCCTTGCTTGTACTGGGTACACTATGTGAAGAGCTAAGATGTAACTGTCCAGATGAAAGTTACATACAGTTATCATCATTATGCTTCACTGCACTGGCATGTTGCGTTATTGCTTGGAAACATTTACCTGAAACACTAATTGTCTTGTTTAGAATTTACAAAAAATTTCACAGTCACTATGTTTTACTGCTCACCCACACACTTTATACCACTGTCCATCCCATTTTTGAAGCCACTCGTCTTTCACTGAACACTTCCCCATGTCATAGAACTTATTCAGTTTTCCAAGACAACAAACATCTATCTGTAACATACAGTAAATGAAAAATGTTAAAGCACTCAAAATTAATTAGAAATACAAGAGCTGGTGTGCTTTTTGTTTTGTATGTTTACATGTGTTTATGTTTTGTATGTACATACACATTTGTGCAGACTACCCAAGGCTGACCAAGACATTATGGCGGTATTCATACACTGATTTATCGCAGACCTATGTCAAAGAGATATGGTAGGTTGCACAATGTATTTATAACTTAAAACATGAAATGGCCAATGATTTTCAGGAATGAATCTTGATGAGATCAACTTTCCCTAGTTTACCTGATATTGCTCAATTATTTTCCAAAATGGCATGTTGATTTATACCACATCATAAGTAACACTACAGTGGGGAGGGCTACGGACATCAGGAACATTAGTTAAAAAAAAACAGACAGTTAGTGGTTGACTGCAACACATATAAGTGCAATGTGCTGGGCGATGATGGAATCACCACATCCCAACACCGGAAATTAAAATGGGTGAACTTGATGTAGTGAAAGGTGAATGATTGAAATGCAGTAGAGGAAAAAGTTACTTAAGTAACTGAATTAAAAAAAAGTAACTAAAAGTGACTACGTGACTTATTTACCATCCATGAGTGCCTGGTCTGATAGGAAACAAGAGGAAAAGGAAAGAAATAAGAGGAAAAAATATGCATTGGACTAATAGCATTTCTTTACAGTATCGAGTTTCGCATGAGAATATCTGAAAGTATCAAATTATAACATTGTGCTAAGGGTATTTACNATTTCTTTACAGTATCGAGTTTCGCATGAGAATATCTGAAAGTATCAAATTATAACATTGTGCTAAGGGTATTTACAATGCACATTTTTTTCCAGAAGTACAAAATCACAAAATTCCCACAATATTTGCATACTGCGTTTTATTGCATAATTATTGCCACTGCATAACAGTTGCAAAATAATTTTTAAATACTGAAAAGTGAAAATCCATCAACGAGTCATTTGTACCTCCAGCTGCTTCACAACACGTGGAACAGGCGAGAGGGGAAGAACCAAAGCTGTATGCACCCTGACGAGTTGTACCTCCTCTCCTTCAAGAAGAAACAATTAAGTGGGAAGAGTGCCACTGTAGCTGCTAGGCAACCATTTCCCTTATTGCCAAGTGTGTAAGGTGAGGAAGCGACATTCAGCCTGGCCATGATGAACTACAGCCGAGCATACCTGACATCTGCTGACCTAGAGACAGAGAATGTGAAGATGCCACTTTAGCTGCTAGACAATCACTTCCCCTCTTGTTAGGTGTGTACAGGGAGAGTGACATTGATCCTGGCCGTGACGAACTACAGCCGAGCGTACCCGAGGGTAGCAGACATCTGCCGACAGAGAGAGAGATACAGAGAGATTGTAAGGGGAGGAAGCAAAGCTACACCTTGCACTGAGCACTGGACTGGCCCAAAAGAGAAAAACAATAGCATTGGTTGCTGTGCTTGTTACTCATTTCACTCTAGGTTAACCGTTTAGTTAAATAAGCATTAAAGATTTTTCTAAGTCACAAAATAAAATAAAATACTATGCAATCAAAAATAATTGTGTACTGAGCTATCATTTTTTTCAAAGTTTGATTGCAGCTGTCACTGTGGAAACGAGATTCTATAGAATACAATGAGATGGTGTTGATGCTTTGTCATTGGTTAAGGACATTTTAATTACTGGAGGNAAACGAGATTCTATAGAATACAATGAGATGGTGTTGATGCTTTGTCATTGGTTAAGGACATTTTAATTACTGGAGGCTCACCATTTGTTTCAAGTGCAATGCCAATTTATACTGTATAGTAAAATGAGCAATTTCCTTAGTCAAGTTGTTTGGTGTTCATGTACTGTGGTTAGTATTATTCAAATACTGAAAGGTGGTGTCAAATTTGTAGCCAAGTTGTTTTATTTTCATGCAGTTTTATTAAGTTAGTCTTCTAAAAATTTAAAATATTGCAAATAATGCAAAATATTGTAGCAGTGCAACTAAGTCAACTTGTATTGGTACTTTAAAGGTTGGTTTTCTTAACATATTAAAATACTACAAGTCTAAGTAAAATTTGCAGATGTGTTGTTTTGTGTTCATGTACTTATGGTCCTATTAAAACATAGGTATAAATATTACAAGGCATAAAAATTTTTTTGTGCAAAGTGTAGTTGTTTTGTGGTCATGCAATTTTAAGAAAATTTGCAAGGCACTGCAAAATTTGCAGGTAAGTCAAGTTGTTCTGAAACACCCAAAGACAAAGTAAAAATTGTATCCACTTCAAGTAGTTTTCTATTTATGAGATAGATTACCTGAGAACACAATTTTAATTTATAATCAAGAAAAGTATCTATATTGAGTACCGTGATAATGTTTTGGTATCAATATAAGTATCGAGTATCGAGAAAATGTGGTATAGACCCATCTCTAAACCATTCTAAGGTCTCCCAATTCCTTTCTGACCCTCATCCCCAGGAACACAATGGGTTGTGCATTCCCCCTGTACCTGTAAGATTTTACCTATAGTAGCCAGCAAAGCAATGACAAATGCAGCAAACTTATTGCCATCTAGTGTGTAACTTAAGAAATATTAGCAACTGATTCCCCCAATACTTCATAGTGTATAGAACTCAAGGAGCCATATAAATAAAAGAGGAATAAATGTTTGTGAGTATAAACATAACGTAAAAGCATTCGCTTGTGACTAAATTGGTGAAGTAAAAGCATTTGCACCCATTCCATATAATTCCATATAAATTACCTTTACCTTATAATCCATGCTTACACTCATTCCTATGAAGCATTTGCTCAAGCATTTTCACATAACACCACATCCACCTATTACACTTGTTTGGCAGCACATCACACAACATCCAACCTTTTGCGATTGATTGGTAACACATCATACCACACCCATTCCTTGCAATTGTTTGGAAACAAACCACACCCCTCTTGTGGCAATTATTTGGTAGCATGTACACCACACCCACCTCTTGCAATAATTTGGTTGCATGTCACACCACGTCCACCTCTAGCATTTGTTTGGTAGCATTTAGTCATTTGTGTTATTTGTTATGGTGCATGTCAAGGAGTGTTGTTGGGAGATACCGTATTTCAACGTGTATAGGCCGCATATTTTAAAAAAAAAAACTACAAAAAAAGGGGTGCAGCTTATTTACTAGAGATTGGCATTAAAAGAAAAATTTTTCCCCAAAGAATGTTTAAAAATTGTTAACATAGAGTATGCATCTTTTTTTTAACTAAAATTCTACGGGGGCCAAAAAAATTATAACAAATGAATAGCTCATCACTCACATGTATAAAAAACTACTTTACGCATGGGCCACATATAATGTAAACAAACNATAACAAATGAATAGCTCATCACTCACATGTATAAAAAACTACTTTACGCATGGGCCACATATAATGTAAACAAACACGCTCGCTTGGTAGACACGTTAACACCAGCACATTATTGCACAACAGCACGACTCTAAACTCTCATTAAGAATACAGATAACTGACTGAAAACGGCAAACAGAAAGCTATACAATGGCAGAAAGGGGAGGAAACAAGTGACATGTGAGCGACACTGATAAGTGAAAACGACAAGAAAAGGGGCTGGAGGGTTTGTGGCGACAGGGGGTACGACAAGGCCAAAGTCCTCTCCCCTGAAGCTACTCAAGCTCTTTGTTCTGTCTGGCGGAATACTGCACTGTTGCCACTTTTCAGCAAGCAGAGGCCAGCTGGCGCGGCGACAACACACTCAATGGAAAACTAATTAGTTTGACGTTGCCATAATTTGCCTGTTGCCGTGCTGGTTGGTCTCTGCACTAGCACGACGAGGCCCAGCAATATTTAAGAGAAAACTAAAATTCAGTGCAGTCTATACTTGAAATATTAATTACGGCTAATTTTTCATCAAAAACTTTTGGTGTGGCCTATACATGCCAAAATACGGTACCTTAATATTTCTAGCAACATATTAAAAAAAACATTGTGATATACTACGAAAATCACAATTACCATAGGCAAAAAGAAGAAAGGATGCACATGTTCAGGCTGTTAATAAATTTTACAGTGACAACTTTGGCATACTGATGACAGTAAAACTATTTCTGAAGAAAATTAACAATATGAAGACAGGACTGAAGAGAAAACGGACGAGAATGAAATGGGACAAGCTACTTTAGGAACAATGATAAATATTCCAAGTAAGCATATTTTCTTATAATTGTTCTGACCAGGTAAACTTTTGGCTGGAAAATAGATTTCAGCATCGCAACACACAGGTATTGTTTAAGATATTATTGTATTTGGGCTGCACAGCTGTTAACTGGGTATAATAGATATAAGTTCATCATATGACTGTTGCACTGAATAATGTTTAAAAAATTTTATGTTGAAATGTACAGTATTTGATTAGATGGGTGCAAGTTGGTTGTAAGTAATCCATCAACAATACCAGATTACAAACACACAAGTAAATAAATGGAAAGAAAAAAATTTGCAGTGTAGTGTTTTAGCTAGTCAAATGAAATACCAACCATAGCGTAACAGTATGCACACCTGTGTTTGGTGCATGAGTTCTGGCTTTCAATGCTAGGTAAGGCACTGATGTTAGGGTTATGTAATACTTACTTCATAGGTCCTTTCATCCCTTTTTTAGTCTTAGTGTATAATACTGTATGGTGCAAATAGTCCATTTATAAAATTTAATGAATTACTGTGATGTGCATAATCAACAATTCCAATTTAACACGAGGCCGCAGTTGGTGGAGTAGCTAGAACACTCGCCTCCTACCAAGGTGAATCGGGTTCGATTCCGAGCGGAGATATGATTGAATTTTTGCTCTTGGCAACGCCTGGATATTTGCATATGGCCATCATGCTGGACAATACTGCTGGTTGGCAGGTTAACTCAAGGATCTCCAGTTTCTCAGCCGAGGTAGCTGAGTGGTTAGACTGCTCACCTTCCACTAAGGGAAACCAGGATCAATCCCCGACCGTGTCACTCCCAGATTTTTGCAAGTGGGAATCGTACCGGTTGATGCCGTTGGTCCACGGGTTTTCTCGGAGGTATCCCATTACCCCACCCTTGCATTCCAACGCTGCTCCATTCTCACCTCAGTTCACCCTCATCGGCTCTCATGACCTCATTGTTAAGAGCAGCCCAAATCTATCAACTATACCACTCCAGTTTCTCCCCACCCTTGCGTTCCAGCGCTGCTCCGTAGCCACCTAATTTCAGCCTCATCAGCTCTCAAAACCTCATTTTTAAGAGCCACCCAAACCTCTCCATTCCACTCCAACTAACCATGTGTGTTTGAATGGCTACAAGAGCAATGTGTGGGGTTGTTTATTGTCATTTCAGAAAGTTAAACATGTTCTACATATATTGAAATATGGCAAAAAATTTGAGAGGCACCTTGTTTTCCCCACAAAAAAACATTTTGTAGGCAATAGGAAGAATGCTGTCAACAAACACGAGACAGACGTAACTAGAGGTTTAACGAAAGCAGAATTAAATAGACTGGTTATCATACAATAGCTGCATAATGCACAGCTCAAAAGGATGTTGCAAGAGATAAATTATCTAAAATGCCAAATTACAACAAACAATACAGGTACTCATGATTGATACACTGAAAAAACACAGAGTACATTAGCACATCATATCAAATGAGAACCTGTAGTTTTTAATTCCTATTGTAATTTATTTGTTATTGGAACAAAGACATATAAAAATGTTGAATTTTTTTGTAATATATACGAATAGCATTGGTTACCAAAAGAAAACATCTACGGTTTAAAATTACATTAAACAATTGTGATTTATTTTGCACAAATGCAACAATGTAAGCATTCAAAATTGTACTAATTATAATACTCTTTCTAGTTTCCTATACATTAATACAGTTCAAGTAAATTTATTCATTTAATGTAGCCAGATCATCTAGTTTTGGTTTTCCCAGAACAGTTAAGTCTTAGTCAATTACACCATTTCCATGATCAAAGTTTTCTCTTTATTCTTTTTCTCCATGAATCCTCATCCTGAAGATGTTGGCCATGTTTGTAGGACAGGTATCGGGGCAAGCTAAGGTCAAACCCTGACCACAAAGAGGCTGTAATTAACAACTGAGATCTGAAAAAACTGGACCCTACCATTGGGAACAAAGCTGTGGTACAAAATTTGGCTGTGGGACTGACTACATACCATCAGGGGTCGATTTTAAGGAATTTTAGTGTCTGTCTGACGGACAGATTCTCATCTCTTCAAGCCTAAAATTAAAATGAAGATAATAGTTCTGTTTCTGCATATTGTTGACGCACTACAAAATAATAAAAAAAAAATTGACACTGCAAACTAAGTAGAATATATTCAACACAAAATTTTGTATTCATTATACTCTTCAATCTTAATCCCATTGGGGTAAGCAGCCGTTTCCTCTTTCGTTTTTGCATATGATGCTTAGAACAGATGGCGTTTCCTTTGACTGCTGTGCAACCAGAGGTTGATAGCTTCATCTGTGTCATAGTACAGATACTTGGTGACTTCATTTGAATCCACATCAGTGATGATAGAAAGTTGTCCCGAATCCGATTTCACCAATCAGATCACTTTCACAGTCTGCTCTATGAGCTGGCAAAGACAGCAGGACATCAACAAGGCCAAGAGCATTAGGGTATTCAGCTTTATGTTTTTCATTCACAGCACTCCAACTTGTTTTGTGACAGGCCTATTTTCATTATAGATACAGTGGAACCGCATTATTGCGAGTGTGGCCTATAGGGTCACGTCCGCTATTGCGAGTGTGGCCTATACCGTCACGTCCGCTATTGCGATAGTTTTTAAATGCACTGTTATTTGCTCTATCATTTGAAAGGTACTTAATTTTGTTTATAACGCAAATCTGTTAATGAAGCCTTTCGCTATAGCGATACAAACATTTGTAAAACTCGTATTTTTTAAACGTTTAAACTAGGGATGGGTCGGTTCGGTTCTTCGGTTCCAATTTATACCGGTTCTTGAGGTTTGACTCGGAACCGGTTTTAGGTTAACAACAATTACTCGGTTTTTGGTTCTACACAGCAATGGCAAAACTCTATTGTTACAAAAATAACTATGGTATTTACTTATGTATAGCGCGCCGTTTCTTCCCCAACATAAAGGAAAAAATTTCTGGGGTGCGTGCTTTACACGGAAAAACAATTACAGAGTGGTAGTCGTAAACTGTTCGGTGATGTTTGGAGGGAAGTGTATGGGATTAGTCTGTTATCTCATCTCTCGCTCTTACATCAACACTCCTCTCCTTCTATCTCTCTGTCTCTTTATTTCTGCCTTACCCGTAAACAACACTGCTAGCCGATCGATACATTCCTCCAAGCCTTCTTTGATTGGCAGGATGGCCATGGGCCTTGAGTAAGAGAGGTAGAAGAGACTTTTTTTTTGAGGTGTCACATTCCAGAACGGCAAAAAAAAAAAAAAAAA
>NQII01003072.1:163737-188207 GCA_002778355.1 Clitarchus hookeri
TAAAAAAAGAATAATTTTTTACATATTCACTAACCTTTAATAAATTTAATACAAGTTTATCTGTATACATTAAAACTTATCTTCACACTTTATTATTGTTCAATTCTTCCATATAACGGTTAAATAAAACATTTAATGAATTTTACCTGCATTGGTTTAATAAAGTTGCAAGCAAAAGGCAAGTATTCAAAATACATAGAACCGAATACTGGAACCGATATTTAAATTGTAGAATCGGCACCGGAACCGGAATCAACATTTTTGGTTATTCGACCCATCCCTAATTTAAACACGTCGTATCGCAAGTGACATCCATCCATTTGCTATGCTCAAGCCAGCCTTTGTTAGTTTGTCGCATGGCGTCACTCGCGTTGGAGGAGCATGGGAAGAAGTGCATGTGGGTGTTGTAGGGAGGGATAAGGAAGAGGGTATGGATGGCTTCCTTTTCTTTTTGCTTCTTTTACGCAGTGGCATGCTGGTTATTTTTGCAGTGCTGGAATGTGACATCTCTAAAAAAAACAGTGTCGCCTCTTCCCTTCTCCTCGCCCCTGGCCATGGTTGGCTATCCTCTGCTTTACACGGAAACAAAGAAGGCTTGGAGGAATTAACTATCGACAACATGACTGAAAAGAGGAAGTGGAGGGGAAACGTAAACATGTGTAAGTACTGCTTTGCGGCAAGACAGGATGCAAGCTTTGAGGATGCACATAACTGCCATGGATGGTGGAATGGGGCTGCGACCTACACGTAACCTTGACATGAGGACTGAACACATCACGTAGTTTCTGCGCGCAGTTCAGGTTACATTACTGATTGTTAACTTTTTTAAGGACACAAAGTGAAACACTGCAAGCAGCGTTTACTAATTAAACACCAATAATGCATTATCACTGTTAAGAGAAATATTTACTTGCAAGTTATGTTATAATTATTTAAAATAAACGTTTTATCACTTATTTTATTTACCAATAAAAAATAGTCACAGCTACTGGAAACAGCCACGTCAAATTGCCGAGCCGCAGCACGATTTACACGAGTAAATACGGTATGCAATAGTGAAGTACAATCTATGAGATGTTATTACAAGTGTACAAAACCGTGAATTCTGCATGCTAAAAGTAGTGGAAAAATAAAGGAAATGTCAATTTTGTGTCTAAGTAGGTAAACAAATTGTAAACATATGACGGTAATTCTCACTTTTCTATAGTAAAACAAGTTCAAATCATAAGTTTTTCATTTGTTGTAGGTGTGTGTTTTCAAAGTTCCTTCAAAATACTATTCCTGATTATCAAAATATTTTTCTAACCTACATAAAGCTACATTTGTTTACGTTTTAACAGATGCACGAGTTGTCCGCGAGTTGGAACAAAAGGCTACGAAAATGTACAGTGTCTAAACATCGGACTGGAGAAAGTCTGCTGTTTGCTTTGTGAGCACAAGAGACAAGTGTGGTGTGGCGAGCTAAGATAGGAGTGATGAGGGATAGGAGAAGAAAGGATGCAGACAGAGGGGTGAGAGACAGGAGTTAAGAGGGGGGCGAAGTAGCGTGGAGAGTCGAGAAAGAGGGGCTACAGACAGGAGGAGAAAGAGAATAGAACAGAGGGGTGAGACAGGAGTCAAGGCTGAAGGCGGCAGAGGGAAGTCGACTATCGTTATAACGCGGTTCCACTGTAGTTCTATTGAGGTATGATCATTGTTGGAATGTTGTGGTTTTTCAAGTTTTTATTTTTGTCTTTTGGTTTCAGATTATCTAGTTGTGGTGCTGAGCCATTAATATAATGTTGAGATTAAGATTTGGTGGATTATTTAAGCATGCATTGTATTTTTTGTCATTTTACAAGTTTTGGGTGTAGAGGTCAGCTGGAGGTTATTTGTTTATTAGCCCTTAGAGGGTAGTAAGTAATACATATGAAGGTACATATAGGGTAGAAGGGAGTGTAGGACACAATGTGTATAGAGTAAAGGATGCAAATTGGCACATAACCCTACTCGGGACCTAGAAATCAGAATAATAACAACCTATGGAAATAATTGTGTTGATGTATGTAGTGCTATGTAAAGAAGTGTATGTATGTAACTGGGTTTCGCTTGGCTATAATGCTACAGGCAAAAAGTGTATTTTCATTGCAATGATATTTTT
The DNA here is from genome assembly GCA_002778355.1 of Clitarchus hookeri. Taxonomy (NCBI): domain Eukaryota; kingdom Metazoa; phylum Arthropoda; class Insecta; order Phasmatodea; family Phasmatidae; genus Clitarchus; species Clitarchus hookeri. The sequence goes on from NQII01003072.1 coordinate 165,878, forward strand.
TTTTAGGTAAGGAATGAAACACAAGCAAGTTTCGATAATCACCCAGGAATTAATTAAAGTAATGAAAAAAAAAAAAAAAAAAAAAAAAAAAAAAAAAAAAAAAAAAAAAAANAAAACAAGAAATAATGGTATTCATAAATGTTATGACAGTGCAATTTTGAAATGTAGTATGTGTACAAAGAGTGAGTTTTTGGGTATTGAGTAAGGTTCATGAGAAAAAATCTTTTCTTGTTTCAAGAATGTTAAAAAGGTTTAGCCAATGGCATGGCAGTGTATCTATGGTTGCAGAAGATGACTAGACTTTGTATTAATAGTGTGAGGCAGGGATGTCATGTATTAAAGTATTCAGTGTGATGTAATGTTCCACACAAATTCCCAAGGTTTTATTTATCTCACTGGCCTTATGTTTTGGGTAGTAAAGATTGTTTGCATTGAGCGTGTTTGTCTGACCCAGAAAGAGATTGGGCAGTAATCATGCAGTGTAATATGTTGTGTAACTTAAATGTAAAATGTTCCCTGGTTGTTCAAAATGACAAAATTCTCAAGGATTATTAATTTATGTGCTGCAGAGAAGAAAAAGGTTTTGAAGAAATAATGAATTATAAAAGGAAAAATTATGCTGTTGTACATGTTTTAAATTTTGAAATTTCTAGGATTTAACTGAATTAATGTCTCACACTAAGTAATTAAAGGAAAATGATGTTACTGGTAAACAAACTGATTTACATTAATAATAAAAACTGCATAAGAACAGTTGTTGGGAGACCATGTTTGTATGTTATATAAAATGAGGATAGGATGTGTTGTGCAAGGAGTAATACAACAGATGACGTCCCTGTAAAATTGACTTGTTAAAAATAGATCAGTTGTTTTGTCGTAACAAAAGCATTTAAGTTTGCTGAGAAAAAAAAACTTTTGCGAAGTGTTATGGATGGAAAAAAAGAAAGTAACTTAATGAATAATATGGAAAATGTTCTAAACCAATGATTTTTTTTTCTTTTCAGTGTGCTGTAGTAATGTTAAAACCTATAGATAATGATTGTAAATTTTCTTGAAAATAAGTGGAAAAAATGTTATGCAGCAATTTTAGTAAATCAACATAGAAGTCATGAAGCAATGAGGTATACTGTGCCCCAATAGCATTGCGTAGAGATGGGACAGGTTCGTCCTGGCAGATTGTTGTGGTGGCAGGGTGTACGGCGCCCCGATGGAGTGGCAAGGAGGTGTGGGAGACAGCACCACGGCAAAGTCAGGTAGAGGCGGGGCTACATCCGCAGTCAAGCTGTAGAGTGGCAGGGTATGCGGTGTGTCATAGGAGTGATGTAGAGGCTGGGTGACGTCCCTGACTAAGTTGTGGAGTCGCGAGGCTTAAGGCAACCCGACAGTGTTGTGTGGAGGCAGGGCAGGCTACAACCACGCAGAGTCTGCTCCGGCAGAGTGAGGCAGAGGTTGGGTGTGATTACCATGCTGCAATGCAGTGTCGAGCTCCGGAGACACCTTGGAAATCGGTGGATTGGGCAGCCTACTCTCGGGACAGGCAGGCACTCCAATTAGGTCAAGGAGGCATGAGCTACCCTCGCTGTGGGGCTCAGGTTGGCTGGCATCAGGCAGAGCAAAGGTCTGTCATGGAGGCGAGCGGCGACTTTTGGCAGGGTAGCGTTGGTGGTAGGGCACCAGTCTTGTGGAGTGGCAAACCAACAGTCTTGATTGACTTGTCTCGGTTGGCACTTCGTAATTTGTTGACCCTGATACACTCTGCAGTGGTGCGGTATCTCAGTGACTGTCTTTGGGCTGCTGCATGGTGGAGAAACAGGCTGGAAAGATCTCTACTTGCGATTCCCCCATTTCTCCATCGTTGAGGTTGGCTTCTGAATTTGCCAGTTGACTAGGCATATGTAGAAGAACCCCTTTTGTGAGGTTATGTAGCCCAAACCAGGCAGTGATGATGGTAGGAGTGTACGCAATGTGCGTATGTCATCTGTAGCAGCAAAGTCTTGGGCATAGTCACACCCATTGTCTTCTGTAGCAGTGGAGGCAGTAGAATTGAAGACCTTCTGTTTTTCTGTTAATCAGCATTCATGTCTCCATTTGTCAGGAATCCTTTTCTAAATATTTACATTTCTTTAATGAAAAATGTGTTGTTTTCTTTTGTTAACAGTAAAAACAGTCTCGTCAGTCGCGAACTGAATAACCTGACGCTGATATAAAAGATCAAATTTTTTGAGCCTGAAAAATGTTTTAAGCCAAGCCTGAGCTGGTAGCAGGTATTCGGCTCGACCTCAAATTTTTGAGTACTTCCAGACCTGCACTGAAAGCTATGCAGTGCTCTGTTTAAACATATATTTTTGTGTCAGTGAGAGGTCATATGTATCTTTCTGGGGTATCATTTTATTCTAAAGACATCCAAATATTGAAATAATTGCACATACTTTTATAAATAACCTGGTTCTCCAGTGGAACGCAATTAAAAATGAACTTTGCAGTCACTTAAAGTGCTCAATGTTTGAATTCTTCTGGTGCCAAGTGGAGTTGTATATACGTGTTTGGCTATCACTTTATTAAGCAACATATGCATACTGAATAAAATGAATAAAAACAGCCTTCACATGAAAAAACATACTGTTATCACAATTTTTGAGTTATGGGGAGTCAAATTTGACCTGTCTCAATTTTATGAAGTAAATAATTTTACTGTCATTACAGGGAATCACGACGCCTCGTAAATCAGAGCTCTATTCAAGCTCTTAGTTTATTCTTGTGTGTTCAGGTGTGTCAAGGTCTAGCCTTTAAATGAATCTCTGATTCATTTTAAATGTTTAAGTTATAGTGTTCTAATTGTTTACTTGTTGTTTATATAATGTGTATGCTGCCCTAGATTTTGTTTCCCATGGCAACCGTTATGATAACGTTTATTGTGGACAGATTTTGTAAACCCAGTAATTTATGAATAATTACAATAAATTTCTTTAATAAACATAGTAAAACTACTCAAACGCATGTCAGTGGCCTACCAAAGTACTACTAGGCCAAGTTTTGCAAGAATCTGTTACAAAGTTACTGCAATGTCATGTATAAACTTTATTTTTTCAGGTGGTAATAGCTTACATGAAGGAGAACAAAAGAGCATTTCATTTGAAAATTCAATTCAATCTTATGTACAGCGAAAGTACCACTTTTGTTTCAAATCAGTTGAATAGTTCCTGAGACATGGAAACACTAAATATTTTTAAAGACTATCATTCTGTGGGGAAAAAAGAACCCAGAGAGAGGAAGTTGAAAGTGGGCTACAAAAACAAATGAAAATTTGAGCAATGCTGAAGTTATCACCTTACGTAAGTTGGCTTCCTTCTCCTCTAACTTGGCGACAAGTTTGGCATACTCTGCTTCAGCGATGGCAAGCCTCTCCTTTATTGGAGCCACCATCTTGATCACTCTGTCGTATACTTCCATGGCAATTACCCATAAGCATAACCCCTCACAAGCTTTTGAAGCACCCTTGATCTTCTCTGGTCTGAACTCTGGGTCAGGTATATACCTGCAAAGCATATACCACAGTACAATATAATATCATGAATGGGAATGCCTATAAAGGAAACTTTACACACCAGGTACTGTACCGTTCTCGTATCTTCTTCATGATATCTGGTGGGATATTATCCTTTGGATATTTACGTAGGTTATCAAGGAACTTGAGATCTGCCAACATCCGGAGGGAAGGGCCCCAGTAATCATCAACATATCCTCGACCCCCTGGGTCAGGCCTGCGGTCTGGCTTTATTCCCAGCATTACACACACTGCTTCCAGCACCTAGGCACAAAAAAAATTATAAAGGTGATCATCTGTTAGCTTGCAGACACAGCAAAATAGAAAATAATATGACTATTTTGGGCTTCTTATGAAATAGCAAAAATAAAAAATTACAGCAGGCAAAGGGACAACATTTCAGAGTAAAATAATTTCCTCTGACTTATACAAGAAAAAAATATTTGAGTTACATTCTTGGTGGGTAATGTGATTCCTCGCTGTTATTTTTTAATGTTATTGGCCACTCCATGAATATTTGGCAGAAACAAGGAATACTTAAGAGCCGTGCCGATTAATAAAAGTATGCCAATTTGCAGAATCACTGATGTGCCATTTCTGTAATACAGATTCACCAATGCGTTGCGGATGAGTGGAAAAGCTGTTTGCAAATATTTATGTAGTTACTATTATACTTAAGTAATGGCATTGGTGAAGTGCAGCAGAATTAAAATAAATCTTTAACTTATTTTAGTTTACAGTATGTAAAATGTATGGTATACAGTAATGCAACAAACCATGTGGGTTCAAGTGAAGACAAAAATAAAAACAATGTCTGTCTTTATTCACAAAATTACTTATTTCTGAACACAGAATACAGTAAGCATGCATAAGGTTGTTTACATGTTATGATACTGTTGACAGTCAAGTGATAGGCTTGAAAAAAATTGTGGATTGTTTTTATATATGCATTGGTTCTGCAATATATAGGATTAATGTTACTTGTAAAACATGTACGGTACTGCTAAATTTATTTATTTCAAGAAACAAAATTTAGGCTAATTTATGTTTGGTGCTTTGCAGACATTTGGGTTGGTATAAAAATATTTGTTTGTGAACAGGAAGATTAAAAATAAATACCCATCACAGAATTAATTTCTAACATGAAAATGTTACTAATGAACTTGAAAATACAGTAAAACATTTTTATAATGAATCTGAAGGGAACACTTTAGATGTTCACTATAGATGGAAAACTTCACATAATATATAAAACTGATGTACCAAATTTACATACATAGTGTATTAATAATCTGTGGGAAAACCTTTTATAGCTGAACTATATAGTTACTCAAAAAAATTTGAATATAAACCCAAGTCAAAACTGAAATACATTGTAACCTGTATAGATAGTTTTCTAAGGTACCAACATAAAAATCTGATGCATGCTGGCAAGCATTGCATGCACACTTGATCTCCATCCAGACTTCAACATCTGGTCTGCTTTGTGTCACAAAATAATAGCATCTTCTGTAGTTGATAAACTTAATATAGTCAAACTTGTAAAGAAAACACAGGCAAAGTTACAAATATTTTTTGAGACAGAAAATCTGCAATATGTTTTTAGCTTCTCATGGTCCATCACTCTCCTCTAACCCCTCCCCCTCACCTTTTGTGATGTTCATGGCTGTGAAAACAGTCTTGCATCTTCCTATCACCCTAAGACTCTGAGCCTCATCAATGTCAAGATGTTCGATTGTTATCTTACAGCAGGGTGGAACTTGGGGAAAAAACTACAAACTTTGTTTGGAAAAAACTGTGGTGTAAGTTAAGCATCATTTTCACTGATACTTTCACTTCCCAGATGCATGTATTGGTGATTGAAACTGTTTTGTTACACAAGAAAACTTTCAAAGTTCACAAAGGTAAGGCGCATCCATTATATAAAAGCCTGTTAAATTGCCTAGGAAAAATTTGTTGAACAATGACGGTTTTCAGAAGGAAATAGAGCAGAAGGGTGCCAATTTAACGCCTGTTGGCTGGGTAGTGTTGGGTTAATGGAAGTTTTGAGGGGCGGTGAAAAATATTATTAGATGGGTTTGGAGTTGGATACCCGACTAGGCGCCAGACACCGTCGTCGGCAGGCAGTGTCGATTGCTGCTAATGATTATGATAATCTCAGGGTACGGTGGGCCGTTCGCCTGGATGTGCGCAGTCCCTTGGTGAAATTGTTGGATGAGACCCTCTGGTGTTTCTTATGCCTGATACTTCATCGGAATGAAATGGACCTGTTCAGGCTGACCCACACACCTGTTACTGATAAAAGCTCAGTGTTGAGCATGTTGGTTATTCAGGTAAATTACATGAAATTACGGTGAAAGCAGGTTGTAGGGAACTGGACCCCGAAATGCCCACAGGCAGTGCTTGAAATTAACAACATTAAGTCTGAAAACTTACGTGTAATTACTCTTGCACAAAATTTTACATCACTCTAGGTGAAAACTTTACACCGGTTCTGGCCTGCAGCCTGCCAGATAAGCAAAACTGTGAAAGTACACAGGTGTGCACAACAATGAAATACTGGTGTGTTAAGCTTCCCCAGACGATGCTATCCAAGATGAAGAAGGAGGGGCATCTCCAGATGCAGAAAAGAATAGGTTCCAGTAAGTTACATCAGACTATTGTAGCTAAAGATGATTGGCACAAAAACGTGAAAGCATCCGGAGCGCAACGCGGTGCATGCCGACACGTTCAGACACTCTACAACCACTGAATCTGGCAAGCTTGCGAGGCGTGGACTATGGCGACACGCGGCTCACCCTGCATTACTTTCTGTTGAACTAAAACACTTGCATTACTAAATTGACATGAACCCTTGCATAAAACATGAATAAATAAGTACATAATATTACACTGCGCATAAACAAATACAATTTAAGGNATGTGGATGGCATGAAATGAGAGTAAAACATCTGAGTTAAAAAATACGTGAATTTTTAAATAAACATAATTAAAGCACTGAAACACTTATAGGGGCGTCCATGAGTGTCCACATGCCTTGTGTGTCTTTCTTTTGCTTTTAATTATTTGAACTTAAATTGCCATATAATTAATGTGTGCCGAGTCCACCATAATGCATCATCGCCTGCCTGGGGGGGAGGTTTAATGTATAGTATAATGCAAAGCCAAATACAGTGGACTCCCTATCTACAGTTTTTTGGGGGAATGTCAAAAAATTTCCATACATCTGTGATTTCAGCAGATGATGGTTCTGACATATACATAAATAAAATACAACTTCTGACATTCATGTTGAGTGTAATGAGAGCTGTAGATTATGTGTGAAAAAAGTTTAACTAATAAAAACAATAAAAATGGGAAGATTTAAAAATTATTACTGTATTAGTATTAATGGAAATAATACATTAATAAACATATCACCTCCCCTTGTTTCAATAAAGAATACTGTATAACATCACAAAATACAGTGTATAATTGATTGTAATCCGACACCAAATGCAAGCTGACCCAAAACATTCAAACCCTCTGAAAATGAAAATGACACCAAATGTAAGCCAAATTTTTAATTTTCCGCACGCATTCGATCAGCTGAGAGCGCAGAGAGAGAGTTTATTGATTGAGCAGTGTGTTCACTGTGACCGAGACAGAGAAGGGGAAGTACAGAAGACAGTCGAAGCTTGCGAAATCCAGGCGCAGGCCGCATATCTACACTACAGTAATCTACACTTACATTGGCGATGCTGTGCTCGCATGGAAAATGTATAGTTAAAGTAAGTAATGATATTTCACTTAAAAAAACAAGTATTTTTGAAATAGAAATAAACAAATAATGTGAATAAAATTTATTTATTTTCGGTCTCCAATAATTAATAATTCCAAACCATGTCCTCTGATTTCCCAATACACTTAAATGCCTGTCTTGAGTTATGTTGCACGCAGGCTCGGTGCTTACACGTTATTAGACAACAAAAAGTGTCGAATGGGTGCTTACAGGATATCAGTTTGTTCAAAAGACATGTTTCTATTACGCTTGGTGATACAATTCGCTCGATGTTCAAACAATTTTTGGCGACAATGGGAGGTTAAGTACATATATGCTTCTGTGCATATTTTAATTACAAAGATGCTGTCCTTCGAGTGAAATTAATATTTTGTTTTAAAATTATGTTGATTTTACGCTAGATACAACTAAACACCAACTTTACAGGAAAAAGTAACCTTCAATCCAAAAGAAAACATCTTTGCAAAAAATTATTCCTAGATGAAATGTATTACGTAACATTTACAGGCGAAACAATTTGCTTTGAAATGTTAGGTTTGAAATGTTGGTAGGTAAAACTACTTGGAGCAACTGATAATTTTAATAAAATTTCTGCGATTGGAATACTGTCACATATGTCCGGTTGCGGTGACCATGTTAGACGTCGGATCCAGCGGAGTACTTTGCCACTCTGTGGTGCAGTGCATTTTACGGGATAACCATGCGTTGTTAAACTTAAATCACATCGTTAGTTTTAATTTATACTTCATGCACTCTACCAATTTTCCTTGACAACAGGTTTCCCTCTTGAGGGCACGTTAGGAGAGGAAAAAAGGTGTGCAGCTGAAAGAGCGATGGAAAGAGAAAAAGGCAAGAGAGAAAGTCATGTGGTTGCTAGGTACCTGCTTCCCTTCTCGTCAGGTGTTTAAGGGGAGGGTGGATGCCAGACTCGCTGTGTTGCAGTCACCATCATCTGAACTGAAAAGCAATTTGTGATGAATGATGACAAACGGTACTGTATTTTATGTATTTCACATACAGTTATTAAACTTTTGCATTAACAAACAACTTAAACATGATTGTTGCAAGAAAGTTAAGTGACGGGACCGAAAGTTATTTTGATCTATGCAACATCCGATAAATGATAAAAGTGGGTAATTATATAATTATTTATATAGGAATTTTGCCGGGACCACTGAAAATTAACCATGGATACAGTTTACGGTTTATCGGTACATGTGTTTTCGGTATATTGAGAGTGCACTATAATTCTGTTATAAAATATAGTTTGTAAAACTATATTTCTTTAGGTTACTTAAGTAATAAAAATATGTATCTCTCAATACTACCAATAATAGGTACTAGCCAGAAATTTTATTTGTCACATTCAAAGTCAGACTCATGCAAAGAGTATTTATTTTTGAAGTAGTGTACACACACGTAACAATTATTAAACTAGGCCAAAATGAAAAATAATCACATAATGTAAATAATATAAACTTTTGTGAATGACAAAATTGTATAATGATAAACAGTGTTCATGTCTTGGTAATACTTACAGCCATCGGAAAAGTGTTGGATAAATAACATTTTGATTTCTTTTTTATTTGTTTACCCAATTTAAACGTGGAAAACTGAATGCAAGTATGTGTTCAAGAAGCATTACATTATTAGGCCCGCCTTGCAAAGAACATAGTCAAATTATGAGCAGAAATTACTAAAGCAGTAATTTTAAAAGAGAACTAACACATCACTGAGTCAACATGGTTGAGCGTAGGGATTGTGCTTTTATGACCCATATTTATAATTGGTCCAGTAACTCAAGCCTACAAAATAGCTTCATGTTGGAGGGTTATAATCACATCTATAAATTTGGAAGTCTATAACAAAAGCATCAAATTTTATGAAGAAATTAAAATGTATCAGGGGATTTGATGTAAGAATATTTTCAAATAAAATAGTAAGATTTGCAAATAGCATGCTAAAGTTTCAAAGTACCAAAGTTTTGAAGCTACCAGTAAACATTTCATTTCAGTTGTATATAACAGAAATAAATATATGTTCACAACAAACCACTCCTCAAAAAAAAACACTTGCTTTTTCAAAGGCAGTAAACCATAGAATTTTTACAAAATTATATTCTGCTCAAAAGTATTCTACAAAATGTAAACATATATACATATAAATAAATAAATAAATAAATACATATATAAAGTTAGTGTGAAGTATGAAGATATGAGATAGATATTGTGACAAAACTATGATAATGTGCATGGGTTAACGCCATAGGGAATAATAGACACATTTTAGTTATCAGGAAACATATCAAAGTTCTTTGCAATATGTACAAATAAACACTTTATCAGGAAAGGAATTTATTCCCTTGGTGTTGCAGTTTTACTTTCAGTGGTCCTACTGTTTTATTTTCAGTGATCATCGTTGTTTGCATAGTGGATGAAGCCATAACTTTGTATAGGCATATCTTCTTGGTTAAATTTGTAGTAGATACTGCAAACACTAAGGTTTGGTGCATGTGGTTGCAGTGTTATTTGCTAATGTAATGCAAANTTTTCAGTGGTCCTACTGTTTTATTTTCAGTGATCATCGTTGTTTGCATAGTGGATGAAGCCATAATTTTGTATAGGCATATCTTCTTGGTTAAATTTGTAGTAGATACTGCAAACACTAAGGTTTGGTGCATGTGGTTGCAGNTTTGTATAGGCATATCTTCTTGGTTAAATTTGTAGTAGATACTGCAAACACTAAGGTTTGGTGCATGTGGTTGCAGTGTTATTTGCTAATGTAATGCAAACTGTTTGTATATGTTTACAATTTCTCGTTACTGTGGTAATGATTCGGTAACAGAATGTTTTGTTGCTGTTGACAGTCAAGTGATAGGCTTGAAACAAAATAGGTGGATTGTTTTTATATATGCACTGGTTCTACAATAAAACCAAGATTAATGTTACTTGCAAAATATCTACTCTCAAAACTTAGTTCTTTTAAAAACAAAATGTAAGGTAAATTATGATATATGCTTGGGTGTTTTACAACACATTTGGGTTGGTATAAAATATTTGTTTATGAACAGGAAGATTCAAAGTAAATGTATTTCACAGAATTAATTTTTGACATGAAAATGTTACGAATGAACTTATGAATAAAATAAAACCTTTTTTCAAATAAATCTGAAGGAAACACTTTGTATGTTCACTACATAGGAGAAACTTCACACGTACACATCTTGAAATAATATACAAAACTGATATACCAGATTCACATACTTAAGAGGACTTTATAATATTAATGACCCGTGGGAAAGGTTTTATAACTGAAAAAGTAATAAAAATGTTTAAATATAATCCTAAGTCAAAATGAATTACATTGTAACCTGTACGGATAATTTTACAAGGGACCAAAATAAATAAAACTAATACATGTTGACAAACAATGCATACAGAATTGATCATCATCCAGACTTCAACATCTGGTTTGCTGGTGTGGGTGGGTGCAAAGTGTCACAGAGTAATAGCATAAGACAAGATAGCCATATTAAGATTGACACGTGATGTTGACTGACACACACACACACACACACGCGGATGCATGCACGCACATAAATAAACACGACTTCGCCTCATCTTTACGTGCCATCACGTCACCACAGGCGGGGTTTGAATCCTGGACGACTTAATACCAGAGCCTAACTGGACGCCCCTAGGCAAGGGGCACCCACAGACATGGCAGTCGAGACCATCTTTACCTTTACGTCAGACATCATGCCACCCCACCTGTGATAGAAACCAGCCAAGCGGCCCAGCACTGCACCTGAGCTCGTGCAGCCGACGCAACCCCGCATAGCAGGGAAGCCTGCTTTCGGACTCTCCCCAGAGATGACGGCCCTCGCCGCTAAGAGAGGAGCTCCAGCAGGAAGATACCAGACAGGCCGAAGGGAGCCCAAGGGTCCGCAGCCAGTCGTCGATATAGGCAAGCGCACGGCCTAGAAACGTCAGTTCATTCTTCGCAGCTCGCTCCATCACCACGTGTGCTGGAGCTCTCTGCAGACACTGACGTCCTCACGGAGGAACATCACTACCTACCAGACATCTTTGAGACCTTTCACCAGCAATCCCTAAAGAAATCTTCATTCTCTTTAACACTCACTATTCTTCTGGTACTAACATCCGAGTCCCTTCTGGACAACAGCATTGAGTTCGTTAGGGTCGGTTAGTATAATAGCTACCTATTACCTGCATCTGCTCTTGTCTAGCTTAAAACCAGGTCCCCTTCACCTGGTATTATCGTAGTCTACTTCCGTTACAGTTTCTTGTTAGTTAGGAGTTAATACGGGCCACCGTGCCAGTCTATTCCTCACGGGAATAAACACTTTTTTTATCTAACCTCAGAGTACTTATTTTTAAAGTGAATGTGACTTTATCCCCAGTAGACGTCAGTCCACCAGGAAAAAGGAGGAGACTGCGTCATTGAAACCCATTTGCCAAACTTAGGACTGCAAGCTCCCTTAACCGGGTGCACGCAAGCCTCACACACATTAGACAGCCACCCATACTGTGGAGTAGATATGCCAAGGTACTTGGTGCAGACGTACGGTAGAGCCACAACCACTAGAAACTCAATCCACAAGGAAGCTAGTCAGCCAACCCAGCCAATTCACTCCATCCACCACGCTTTTATTGTTGCCAGAAAGAGTGATGAGACTGGTTCTGGAGGTCTGACCCCCTTAGGTCCACACCCACTTCACTGTCAGACATACAAGATAACCCACTGCTCTAACCCCCGTGCTGTTTGTCACCGGTTTGAGTATTTGGGTACGCCTCTGGTTGGCTTAGCCACAACAACAGGCTTTACACCTAGCTAGGGATCCTCGTCGCCTGCTCTTCCTTAGTGTGACTGACTTTAGCATCTTCTTTTATGCCATACACCCATAGGAGTGGTGCAAAGTGGTGAGCTAGGAAAGCAGCTACTGCCCTCTGCAGTCTAACCCCCCAGAAACAAGCTCAAGCCGCCAAGCAGCTGGAGAGGCCTCACATCTCAGTCCCTCCACATTCCCTATTTCAGCCACCCTACAAGACCACAGGCAAGCTGCATCCAGTCATCGTCAACTTCTGCCAGGGACTCCACATACCACTGGGTATATTGAACCTGTGGTTCCAACCCAACAGGCCCAGCAGCCCTCTGCGGACTGCTACCAGCAACGCCAGCCACAGCACCACCATCGCCCAAGGACTAGGCACGAGTTCCAGCCAGCACCAGTAGCAACAGCGGCCAAGTCAGGAGCTACCCCAGGCTATGTCCACTCCAGGTAAACCAGTGACTGTGTGTAAACCAGTGTTGCAGAGGACAGTTAAGCCAACACCCACCAGACTTTTTGCCGTGCCGCCAAACCACGCACCCCGGTTTATATACCGGCTGGGGTTTGGTTGGCAGCCAGTAAAGTCGAACCCAATAGATAGTCTGAGTCTCAGACCGGCACATTTAAAACTTTGCCCGACCATGACGTTGTCGTCAGCTTCCCCCCGACATCATGCGTCACGAAGCAACCTTTCCACTCCTGTGTGTTTGTGCGAGCAAAGTGATGTCACATCACGCCGCATCACGTCACACGTGTCCGATTCATAGGCAGCTGTTTCCACTGTCTGTCCCTTTCGACTAGGAGCATGGGTTGCTGGGTCTTTGATCTCCAGAACACCAGTTAGGAGGATTGGCTTGACACATTCTACCACACAACTGTTTCCACGGCCTGCTGTTTAACAGGCATCCCAACTGTGATGTCAGACATGTCTAAACCCTTAGCTATTATCATAGTGCTAGCTGCCTCAACTATTGTGTGCATCTCCCATTCTATCCTACCAGACTGTTCTGGACAGTAGGGGACACTTCTCTCATGAACAACACCTAGTTCTGCCAGCAATTATTTCATCTCAANGAACAACACCTAGTTCTGCCAGCAATTATTTCATCTCAATGTTAACAAGTTCTGTTCTACAATCTGTGGAAGGGTTTTGAACACTAAACATCTTACACCTCTGGTTTTTTTTTTGTTTTTAAACAATGCTGTAAGTATCTGGAAGTTTTTGACCTCATTTCTGCATTTAAAAAAAAGGGAGTTATCATCCTTCCGCAGCAGAAAATATTTAGAGCCGCCAATAGATGGGGTTTTTATGGAGCCACACAAGTCTGTATGTATTATTTCTCCAACTTTTAAAGTTTTTGAGTTACTATTTTTAAAGGAAATTCTTGTCTGCTTGCTTAAAACATAAGGTTCAAAAACACATTTGGGTCACCAGTCAACTTTTGACCATATGAATTCAATACACTTCTTACCTGCTGTATGTATTGGTGAGCCATGTTTTTCATGTCATGAGTAAAGGTCTTGATTTTTACCCACAAAGGCAGTAGTTGATACATCTGGACTAAATTTAATTTTATACAAGCTTCCATGTTCCGCAATAGCTAATATTTCACCTTCACTATTTACAATTTTTGAGACATGACTGTTTGAAACAATAGTATAACTTTTGTCAAGCACAGATCCTATTGAAACAAGATTTATTTTAATTTCTGGAAAAAACAATATATTTTGCAATATGATTTTTGAAATATCGTTACAAATATTGGATAATAACTTATTGCTACCAATGCATTCAGCTTTCAAAAATCTTCCATCTCTGAAATTTACAAACCTGTCTTCATCAAAGTACTATATGATGAGGAAAGTTCCATTTGGCAACACAGATGTTCTGAAGCTCCGGTGTCCAGGAACCAAGTATCGCAATCATGTGTAACACAGATTGGAACTGATGACAACAAAATAAATGCTTCTTCAATTATATTTTTGCTTAGATTCGGGTTTTCTGTTTTCTGTGCCTCCCTTTCGAAATGATAACAATCCCTTTTGATGTGTCCCATTTTATTGCAAAGTGATAGTGAATTACATTTCTCACCGTACCTAGTCTGAAACAATGAGCCCTAAAGTGGCCGGTTTTTCGACATTCAAAACATTTTTTAAGAGAATTGGTTTTTATTGTAGCAGTAAATGCTGTTGAGTCTTTTTCTTTTGACGATACCATCCTCTCTTCTTCCACCAATAATCTAGCTGACAGATTTCTCAAAGTTTGAACCTCCACAGAAACAGAGTCCCAAGTGCTAACAAAATGAGTATAAATTGATGGTAAGGACATAAGGATTTTGGTTATGATCATATTGTACGACGGTTTTCCTTAACTGTTTTAGGTTACTGACTCTATCTTCGACTCTGGACAAAAATTCAGACATACTTTCACCTGGAAAAAACCACAAATTGACTAACTTCTTTTGTAGTAAATGTACAGAAATTTCAGATCTCCTTTCAAACCCTGTTGGCAGTTTATTCCTAATTTCTTCAGTACTTTCACAAGTTAAAACAAGGATCTTATGTCCTTCGTCCAAACAAGTAACAATTAAATCTTGAGACAAAAAATCTTTCTGTTGCCATTCCTTCAATGTTTTATTGTAGCTTTCACTTCCCGATTCCAGTTACACATAAGCACCATTCACCACATTGTACTTTTTATCCTTAATGCAATTCCAGTCTGGAATTTTCGTGTGTTCCAATTATTTACAGAGCTTAACTTTATCACATTATCTTCCATTTTGTTAATTTTTACAAAATGTTGATCCTCTGCATCAAATTTTCCCGCACTATATTGGCTTTTAACTTCAATTTAACATGTTCCGTGTTCTAGGCCCATAAACAGTTGTAAAAATAAACTAAACTTCTTTTTAAGCCATTTAATGCGATTTGATTAGATGAAACATCACTAGAACCTTTCAAAGTTACTTTAATAAATACTCATATCATCATGCCGGTTTGCACGCTCCATCATGATGCTCAACACACTAAAGGTCGGTTTACGATGAATAATGCGTACATACTAATCATGTACAATTTAAAATTTTAAAAAGTAGGTATTCTTTATAGCACGGTTTATGATCATTGTGTACGTCAGGGCTGTTTACGTTGATGCATGACACATACAGACATAATTACTAAATATGACTCCACTTCATCTTCATGTGATGTCACATCACCCCGAGCAGGGTTTGAACCCAGGACGACTTGCTTCCAAAGCCAACCAGCACGTCCCTAGGCAAGAGGCATCCTAGGACAAAGCAGTCAAGGCCGCTTATGCTATTGTGTCAAACGTCATGTGTCTGGTAATCAGCCCAGCGTGCGACAGAAGCAAACCACGCATCCCAGCACTGCCCCATAGCTCAAGGCAGCGAAACAACCCGCACACGAGGAAAACCGCACTTCCAGTCTCCCCCGAGAGAATGTGGCCTGCGCCGCTAAGGGAGGAGCTATAGCCAAAATTATACCTGATCAGACGAAGGGAGTTGAAGGACCCGCAGCCGGCCGTCTATATACGCGAATGCACAACTCCAAAACACCAGTTGATACTCTGCAGTTCGCTCCACTACCTTGTGTGCTGGCGCTCTCTGCCTACTACCTTCCTCATGAAGTGCCACCGATACCTTCCAGAAGTTTTTAAGACCTTTGCCCAGCGACCCCCGAAGAAGTCTTCGACCTCCCTTACACTCACTACCACTTTGGTAGTAAAGTTCAAGTCCCTTCTGGACAACAGCATAGATTAGATAGGACCAGTTGTTATCATAGCTACCTAGTATTTTTCTGCTCTTGTTTATTTTAGTCCCAGGTCTGCTTCACCTGGTTTACCGTAGCTAACTTACGCCGGTTACAGTTTACTGATAGCTAGGAGATAGTACGAGCCATTGTGTCTATTACTCTGGGGAATAAACAAGTAATTTTACCTAACACCAAGTACTTATTCTAAGGTGATTGTGACTTCCATCCCCGTAGATGTCAAATCTACTAAGGAGAAGCAGGAGGCAGCGTCTTGAAACATTTTTCCTGAAACTAGTGTAAGACTGCGGGCTACCCTTAACCGGGCGCACGTAAGTCGTAAAACATAACCCATTAGACGGCCACCCATACTGTGGATCAGGTACGCAATGGTACCTGGTGCGCACGTACGGCAAAGCCCCGACCACTAAGCACACAATCCACGAAGTGGCTAGACATCCAGATAAGCTAACATACTCCAATAAAAGCGTTCTACTTCGCCAATTGGAGTGACAGGACTGATTCTGGTTGGCCTAACAACCTTCTGGAACTCACGCCACGACGCGGCTAGACATCCAGATCAGCTAACCCACTCCATCCACAGCGTTGTATTTCACCGGTTGGAGTGACAGGATTGCTTCTGGTTGCCCTAGCTCCTACTGGTTGCACTCTTAGCCAGGGAACTCGTCGCCTGCTCTTCCTTAGTGTGGTAGCCCATAGTATCTCCCCGTATGCCCTTCACCCATAGAAGTGGTGCACGGTGGAGAGCTAAGAGGGCAGATACTCCCTCAAAACCTAGTCAATTGATCTGCAACCCAGTGCCGTCTGCCCTCAGCAGCCCCTCCCCACGGGACCAAGCTCACGCAGCCCGGCAACTGGAGAGGCCTAACCTTCCAGTCACCCCTAGCTCCCTTTTCCAGCCAACCCAAAAGACCGCCGGAGAGCCACACCCACTCGTAGAGTGCATACGACTGGGACTTCCATTGCCACTAGGCATCGTCAGCCCTTACTACAGGCCTGCGAGGAATAGCAGCCCACTGCGGGAGCCAAACAGCTCAGCCAGCAGCAACACCGCAGTCCCAGGATAGGGCACCAGTTCCAGCCTGCAGCCGCAGCAGCCAAGCCAGGATCTTCCCCAAGTGAAGCGCACTGCAGGTAAAAGAGTGCCTTTGTACACAGCATCAGTCGATAGAGCAGTTATCACCACACTTGACTTTGTGCCAAGCCGTAGAGCTACTCGCCCTAACCTGTACCGCAGCAGGGTGACCAATAGGTGGCAAAATAATCCGTACTTCCCTTCAGTAAGTAGCTAGTGCCTCTGACTGGTACTACTGTCCGACTGTGATGTCGCCATCACGCGTCAACGTATATGATGAACATGAACGACGCCTTATCGAATACCTACTTTTATTTTGATATGTACACATTACTTATGTACACGTTTTCGATCGTAAACTGAGCTTAAGTAAACAAAACAGAGTACAAAGTTTTACCAACATATGGAATAAACATAAAAACAAGTAGTTTATACATACTATCCCATGAAATATTTAGCTACATTAGCAAATAATAAGAAAAAGTCACAATTACCCTTTTGTTGTTTTAATTGTTCTCAACATCACTCAGATCATAAATTTTCAAAGCATAATGAAGCAATATAGGGCATGCTAGTTATGCAAAAATTAATTTGTGTTCAAAAACCACATAATAACTTTACGCTTGATGCAGGATGGCGTCCTGTCCTCTAGACCATCTGCCATGCTGTGCGCCCCACGTCATCACATCAGCATGCACGACATGCACAATGCCCTTGTGCCAGTTCAGTGTACTGCAGTACAGTGCAAGTGCTGGCAAGGCAGTGTCACAATCTCCCCCACTCCCCTCTTCCAGAGAAGGGAGATTCGGAAGAGTTTTTACCATCAAAGTAGCGGGCAGATTAAAAGTAAAATTATGGTTATTGTCCAAAGATACGCAAGGAAACGTATAAGATGCAAGGGATGCCCCCGCAGTGTTCTTTTTCTTAATATTTATGTGAGTTCCTGTTGTTAACCTCATGACATCACCCTCATTTCATCCCACCATCCAATTGTTATTGCATGTGTTTGTATGTTCATTACATTGTTAACTTTTTCAAGCTATTTTGTCGCAAGGGTAAATCATTTTATGCCGGTAATTTGTTAATCATGTAGCACAAGCAAGTAGTTCCAGTGCACAGCTTACCGCCAAGCCGCAGCTGTGCGTGCATGCCATGATTGAGTCATTGTCCAGCAGTCCAAGGGGCTGGCATGCATCACGTCGCGCTTCGGGTGCCTTCATATTTCCGCTCCAATCACTTAACTGCAATAGTCTTATATAGTTTACCGAAACCTCTTTTTTTCGCATCCAGACATGCCACTTCTTCTTCCCTCGGATCAGTATCTCCCGGGAAACTTAATGTACAAATTATTTATTTATTACGCACTTACGTACTTAGCAGTTTAGCCTATATGACGGGCACGCGGCCAGAGTCCGGTTTAGTTTCACCTGTGGCGAGGTAATGTAATTCGTGCGAGGATAAATATATGCTAGATTGAAACTACGTGTGTTTCATTTCGAGCACCGCCTACAAGGCATTTCGGGGAACAGGTCCCCTACAACCAGTTACCAAATACATCTCAACAATAACCTAAGCATGGCTTGTTTACTTCATTCAGTGCTGATTACAGTTTAATGCGTGTGGGTCAATCTTTATAGGCCCACTTCAACCAGACGTAAGTACTCGGCACGAGGAGGTCTGCCTTCATCAGTGCCATTGGGGCAATTTCAACAATACAGCCATCGAGGGAACAGCATACATTGGGACGGTTGGCTGCACAACCCTGAGAGTACCAACAACTTCACCTTTAACATCGCCTGTCGATGGTGTCTGGCGCCTAGAAGGATAACCCTTTCCATCAATCACTCCCTTCATAGCCACAGCAATGGCGTTATGCTGCTCGTAAACAAACATCCTCAACATAGAGCATAGATGCCAAACATGAGAAAAGAATGTTGCTGCAGTATAAGAGAAAGACACTACTTAGTTCGAACACCTACCCCACCACAGTACTTAAGTGTACAGATCAAGGAGGTTATATACAGTATACATCTGGAGAGGCCCTGATGCTATGCAGCATGTAGTGCTGGCTGAAGTCAGGGGGTGGAGCTAATTCTGACTTAATATTGGAAGAAGGGCCGGTTTGAGGAAAATGTCTCTTGAAGTGTGTAAAAAAATCCCTACACTTATCATATAATTTTTCCAAAACCTCTCATTCAAACAGTGGTATATTTTGGAGATTGATGAACAGTTTCTTCTTTGTCATCAATGACAAGTTACTTTCTAGAAATAATGTAAGAGAATTTAAGAAAAAAATATTTACTGAAAGTATTTGCAAAATTCCGGAAAAGTTGTAGCATCAAAATAAAGATGCTTTAAAGATTTTTGTTTGAAGAGGTATATGGAAGATGAAAGTGTATGAAATGTAGAGAAGGGAATAAAATCTTGCATGATGGTTATGGAACTGTTGTGGTTGAGAGCAAACTGGTTTTCACATAATGGGCTGATAAGTTTAGAGAATTTTATAGACAATGTGAACTATCAGGCATCGAGTTTGACCAGTACATCAGATTAGTTACGTATTTTAAAAAATAGACCCTACAAAAGAAAATAAGTGCTCAATATATCTTTCTGTTCCTAAATTATCAGCCTAACATAGTACACTATTGCAATCAGTTGGCATGGGTTTAATTCTCTGCAGGGACATGAACTTTAAAAATTGCTTAATGACCAGATATTAACATCTAGCTGTAATATATGTTTAGAAGCATACATTTTGTTAGCTGCAACATTTTGAGTGGTTAAATGTAATATAGCATCTATTTTAAATGTATTGTTAAATAATTTCTAACAAATTAAAAATTGCAATATAAAGAGTACATAAACGAATATAAAAACGTAATCTACATTATCAGTTGGCTTCTACAGTAAACAAAGTAATTGAAAAATGAAATAATTCATACTCATAAGTATAGAATATTAAATGGCATTTCCACATAACAAAAAAATATTGGTTTCATAAATAATTTAGTTGAAAAAAACTGATAATCATGCAGATAGATTTCACAGAATAATTTGTAAATGTGACATGTTTAATCAATAATGCGATGAAAATCAAAATAGAATTTTAACTGAAAAAAAAAGTTTAATTATTTCAGGAGTCTGTAAAATTAATGAGTCCAAAATCATTATAGAGATGACAAGTGGAAGGTTTAGGAATGTCCAGTAACGTTAAGAGTAAATCTTAAAGCAAAGGATACCAAAAAAAATAACAGTTTCAACAGTTTTTATACGTAGAAATGAAACACAATGTATTAATGTATTAATAAATCTAAGAACTCTTTCTTATCCACGTATTTTCTGCTTTTCTGATGTGCATTGGCAGTGCACTCAGAATAGCCAACGTAATTTTAACTTTCCTTCGTTTGTGCATCAGCTGATACAGGATTTTGTAAATGGCACATTGTTTGTTTCGTATAGGTTAAGTTGCCACTCACTGACTGTCAGAAAGTGGCCTTCTTATACGGTATGGACCATAACAACTTAGTGTGGGTAAGTACCTTAACATCTGTGGAATAGCTGTGGTGCAATCACAACACGTTTTGTAAAAATTGCAATATTTTATGAAATGTTCAGTTTTCTTAGGGAGGGAAAAAATCTGAATATATAATGTGAGTAAAGAAGTGAGTCATAAAGTGTTTAAGTGAATATTGAAATAATATGTCTAAAGTTGTAACGTCACAATTCGTTAAAGTGGAAAAAACCCATTCTATTGCACAGGCTTTTATCGGGATCAAACAGTTGATTGTTACAATGAAATGTTCATTAACATGAAGTTTGTTTAAGTGGTGCTTAAATGTACAAAGGACTCTCTGTCTATTGAACTCGTATGTATGAACTGATTGTAATTATGGTAAACTGTCCGGCGTTCAAGAGGAAATTCCCTTATAATTAAGGCTAAAAATGACTACTACTAGTCTCAATATTTGAATACTATTTTGATTGTATACATGTTCACACCCGTTATTAAAAATGGCATTCAATAATTGTTTGAACATGAAGGAAGTGAGGAAATACTAATATCTTCCGAAGCAAACAATACTAAATACTGTAATCCCTTGTCAACTGCAGCTTCTTGAACAAAGGTTTCAATTATCAATGGATTTTTTTTTTTTTTTTTAGAAAGTTTCCTAAACCACAGTAACAGGATTATATTATGCACTGTAACTGTTTTCTTAAAAATGGGCTTCTGTGGCTCCAGTTGTGTTTCTCCAATGGTGTCATTGACTCCACTTGTTTTTTGTTTCGGGGCAGCGTAAAGCAATAAGTACAGCATGCCAGAGGGTCGACAGCGGGTAAAGGAGAGAGGGTTTCTTTGGCTCAATCAGGGTCAACTGTGCCAAGCTTGCCTTCTAGTCTACCTTTCACTCTGTCACTTCCTAACTTACTTCCTTCCTTTCTTGGCTGTCACAAGCCACTTGAAGATGATTTTTAACTTACCAACACAGCATGTTTATTAACAACAAACCATGTTCATGCTTCAAGAAAGACTGTCATTTATTTGGCAAACATCTGCCTTTTGAAGTGATAAAATAAGAATTGTGGAAATGTAACTTTTTTATCCATAAACAAAACCAAAATAAAAAGTATGTTATAAACTTTTGTGAAAATGAAATTAAATTTTAATTAATTTCATAACACAGACCTTAATGAAAGTTAAACAAATTTCATAACATTTTAGTAGGATATTGAGTATGACAAACTTGTTGCAAAACTAGGGATGGGTCGGCTCGGTTCTTCGGTTCCAATTTATACCGGTTCTTGAGGTTTGACTCGGAACCGTATTTAGGTTAACAACAATTACTCGGTTCTTGGTTCTACACGGCAATGGCAAAACTCTGTTGTTACAAAAATAACTATGGTATTTACTCATGTATAGCGCACCCTTTTTTCTCTAACATAAAGGAAAAAATTTCTGGGGTGTGTGCTTTACACGGAAAAACAATTAAGGAGTGGTAGTCGTAAACTGTTTGGCGATGTTAGCAGGGAAGTGTATGAGAATAGTCTGTTATCTCATCTCTCGCTCTTACATCAAAACTCCTCTCCCTTCTCTCTCTCTTTATCTCAGCCCTCCCCTGTAAACAACACTGCTAGCCGATCGATCCATACATCATTCCTCCAAGCCTTCTTAGGAAGAGAGAAGTTTTTTTTTTCAAGGTGTCACATTCCAGCACGGCAAAAAAAAAACCAAGGAGTCACTGTGTAAAAGATGCAAAAAAAAAAAAAAGGGCTGCCCAGACACCATAA
>NQII01003072.1:189001-206714 GCA_002778355.1 Clitarchus hookeri
CCGATAAGTTTATGAATAATTGACGTTGTTTAGGTATCAGAGATTTTTCGCATTCCAGAACATATAAAATTTACGGAGTGTTAAACAACATGTAAGTTTGTTCAACAAATTATAACATCCATAAAATTTAAATATAAGTTACTTATATTTATGCGTTAAGTGTTTATTACAGAACAATGCCACGTCTTCATGAACGAGGAGGAAATATTGGTCGATGTACATAGAATTCACAAATAGTCCAGACCCGTCGGTTAAATAGAACGGCAGAAGATTAATTGACAGACAATGCAAATTTAAGAGACCAGGTTGCAAACACATGTGCAAATGAAAGTCAAGAGCAACGCAACAAACGCCTTCAAGCTAATGCATTAAGACAAAGACAGGCACGTCAACGAGCCACCGACGCACACAGAGCACATGAACGACAGCGCCTGCAAGTAGATCACGCATTGACACGTGCATCACTTCTCCCGGACATCGACTATTCGTCACATTCACAACTTGTCATCGGCGCTATGGACAAAGAATGCCAACAGTGCCATGCATTCAAATACAAAGGTGAATCGGCCGGTTTCTGCTGCGCGTCTGGAAAAGTTGTACTGCCACCTTTGAATTAGCAGCCACAACCATTGAAAACACTATTGGCTGGAGCCACACTTCAATCAAAATTTTTTTGTGTAAAATTTGTAAATTCAATTCTTGCTTCCAAATGACATCATTTGGAGCAACAAAAATTTTTCAGAATCAGGATGGTCGCAATTTTGAATCAACGTTTAAGATTCAGGGCCAAGTATATCATCAAATTGGTTCTTTAATGTCAATGCCTGATGCTGATCGAAAATTCTTGCAAATCTACTTCATGGATGATGAGGAGCAACAAATAAACACACACTGCCAATACAACCACATCGAGTAGATGGAAGAGCGAGAAATTGTGGCGNTGATGAGGAGCAACAAATAAACACACACTGCCAATACAACCACATCGAGTAGATGGAAGAGCGAGAAATTGTGGCGTCTTTGGAACCGTTTTTGAGAAATCACAACCAGCTGATCCAGTTGTTCAATACTGTTTAAAACAAACTGCAAAACGACAGCTACATGATCGTCACAAAGCAGACAAAATCCATCTGAAGAGCAGGCAGGCCTATANAAACAAACTGCAAAACGACAGCTACATGATCGTCACAAAGCAGACAAAATCCATCTGAAGAGCAGGCAGGCCTATAAAATGCACCAACCGTTAATGAAGTTGCAGTTGTTATGGTTGGCGACCCATACGAACGTCGAGATATACGGATCCAAAGCAGAGATAACACGGTGCAGANTGGAACCGTTTTTACGAAATCACAACCAGTTGGTCCAGTTGTTCAATACTGTTTCAAACAAACTGCAAAACGACAACTACATGATCGTCATCAAAGCAGACAAAGTACCGTCTAGAGAGCACGCAGGCCGATACAATGCACCAACCGTTAATGAAGTTACNGAGAGCACGCAGGCCGATACAATGCACCAACCGTTAATGAAGTTACAGTTGTTATGGTTGGCGACGCGTACGAACGTCGAGATATACGGATCCAACGCAGAGATAACACGGTGCAGACAATTCACGACAGTCATAGTTCTTACGACGCTTTACAATATCCATTGATATTTTGGGAAGGAGAAGATGGATATCATTGCAACATTAAACAAAGAAATCCAGCGACAGGTACAGTCTACACATTATTTTTTTTTTCTGTACAATTAATTTCTTTTTGTCTTATTTATATTTTTACTTTGCAGGTGCAGAAACCAACAAGAAAGTGAGCGCGATGAACTTCTACGCATATATCGGTTGATAACTCGTGCAAATGAAGACAACAACATTCTCCGATGCCGCCAGCTGTTTCTATACATCGTTGATATGTATGCAAAAATTGAAAGCGAGTGATTATGGTACATCAAGTATAATCAAGTGAAGCTGCGTTCTGAGGAGTACATTCATTTGCATGATGCTATTGTCAGTAACATAGATGAAACAACTAATATCAACGACATCGGTACCGCATATATTCTTCCATCATCATATTTGGTAGTCTGTGTCATATGCAAGAATACATTCAAGATGCCATGACTTTCGTGCGCGCGTACGGCCGACCAGATTTGTTTATTACATTTACGTGCAATTCAAACTGGGATGAAATTAAAATTTAGTTATCGCTACATCAAACAGCAATGTATCGCCATGATATCACTGCACGTGTCTTTAAACAAAAATTAAAATCGTTGATGAACTTGATTACACATCACTATGTATTTGGCGAAACTAGTTGCTGGCTGTATTCTGTTGAATAGCAAAAACAAGGTTTGCCACATGCACATATTTTAATTTGGTTGGTCGACAAAGTACGGCCAGAAGAAATTGATAAAATTATTTTAGTAGAAATTCCGGATCGGAATATCGATCAAGAGTTGTTTGACACTGTCACCGCTAACATGATCCACGGTCCATAAGGTGATCTCAACATGACAACGCCGTGCATGGACAATGGAAAATGTACAAAACGTTTCCCAAAAATGTGTATAAACGATACTATCACTAATATCGATGGTTATCCATTGTATCGTCGTAGAGACAAAGACAATGGTGGCCAATCATATCAATTGCGCATGTAAAATGGTGGAAATACGGTTGACATTGACAATCGCTGGGTGGTTCCGTATTCGCCATTGCTGTCCAAAGCCTACAAAGCACACATAAACGTTGAGTTCTGCAGTTCGGCGAAGTCCATCAAATATATTTGTAAATACGATCATAAGGGCAGCGATATGGCTGCATTTGCTGTACAAAATGTAAATGATAATGACGAACTAACACATTATCAAATGGGCCGATACATTAGCAGCAATGAAGCAGTTTGCAGCATTTTGAGTTTTCCAATACACAACAGAGACCCTGCTGTTCTACATTTGGCCGCGCGCCTTGAAAATGGACAGAGTGTTTATTTCACTGAAGAGACTGCTATACAACAAGCATTACTGCCCCAAAAACCACACTAACTGAGTTTTTCGAACTATGCAACTGATCAGGCATTTTCGGTCAATTCGCAAGACNCAGGTACAGTCTACACATTATTTTATTTTTTATTTTTCTGTACGATTAATTTATTTTTGTATTGTTTATATTTTTACTTTGCAGGTGCAGAAACCAACAAGAAAGTGAGCGCGATGAACTTCTACGCATATCGGTTGATGATTCGTGCAAATGAACACAACAACATTCTCCGATGCCGCCAGCTGTTTCATCAATACATCGTTGATATGTATGCGAAAATTGAAAGCGAGCGATTACGGTACATCAAGTATAATCAAGTGAAGCTGCGTTCTGAGGAGTATATTTATTTGCGTGATGCTATTCTCAGTAACGTAGATGAAACAACTAATATCAATGACATCGGTACCGCATATATTCTTCCATCATCACATATTGGTAGTCCGCGTCATATGCGAGAATACATTTAAGACGCCATGACTTGAGTGCGCGTGTACGGCAGACCAGATTTGTTCATTACATCTACGTACAATCCAAACTGGGATGAAATTAAAATTTCGTTATTGCCAGGTCAAACAGCAATGCATCCCCATGATATCACTTCACGTGTCTTCAAACAAAAATTAAAATCGTTGATGAACTAGATTACACATCACTATGTATTCGGTGAAACACGTTGCTGGCTGTTTTCTGTTGAATGGCAAAAACGAGGTCTGCCACATGCACATTTTTGATTTGGTTGGTCGACAACGTAAGGCCAGAAGAAATTGATAAAATTATTTCGGCAGAAATTCCGGATCGGAATATCGATCAAGGGTTGTTTGACATTGTTACCGCTAACAATATCCATGGTCCATGCGGTGATCTCAACATGACGGCGCCGTGCATGGGCAATGGAAAATGTACGAAACGTTTCCCAAAAATTTGTATAAACGATACTTTCACTAATATCGATGGTTATTTATTGTATCGTTGTAGAGACACAGACAATGGTGGCCAATCATATCAATTGTGCATGTGAAACGGTGGAAATCCAGTTGACATTGACCATCGCTTGGTGGTTCCGTATTCACCATTGCTGTCCAAAACCTACAAAGCACATATAAATGTTGAGTTCTGCAGTTCGGTGAAGTCCATAAAATACATTTGCAAATACGTTTATAAGGGCAGCGATATGGCTGTATTTGCTGTTCAAAATGTAAATGATAACGACGAAATAACACGTTATCAAATGGACTGATACATTAGCAGCAATGAAGCAGTTTGCAGCATTTTGAGTTTTCCAATACACAACAGAGATCCTGCTGTTCTACATTGAGCCGTGCACCTTGAAAATGGACAGCGTGTTTATTTCACTGAAGAGACTGCTATACAACAAGCATTACTGCCCCAAAAACCACACTAACTGAGTTTTTCGAACTATGCAACCGACCAGGTATTTACGGTCAATTCGCAAAGACATTAATGTATACTGATGTGCCACGATTTTTCACGTGAAACAAACAGTCAAAAAAGTGGGACCAAGNGGTCAATTCGCAAGACATTAATGTATACTGATGTGCCACGATTTTTCACGTGGAACAAACAGTCAAAAAAGTGGGATCCACGAAAGCGAGGCATTCCAGTCTAAGGATATACTGCATATTTATGGGAAATACATTAGGCCGATTATACACAGTCCATCCAAAGCAACGCGACTGCTTCTTCATGCATTTGTTGTTGGTTAATGTTCCTGGACCGACGTCCTTCCAATACTTGTGAACAGTCAATGGTATTTTGCATGACGCGTACCATGATGCGTGTCGCGAATTGCATTTGCTGGAGGATGACAACCATTGGGATCTCACACTTACAAATGCAGTACTGAATTCCTCTCCTCATCAAATTCACCAATTATTCGCCATATTGTTGACGACATGTTTTCCGTCGCAAGCTTCTGCTCTCTGGAAAAAATATAAAGATTCCATGAGCGAAGACATTCTGCATCGCATTCAGTCAGATAATCAAGATCCCAATATAAATTTTTTGCAGGAAATATATAACGAGACGTTAATAAAGATTGAGGATATTTGCATTCTCATTTCGAATATGCCACTCATTCATTTAGGTATGCTATCGCCTAACCGCCCAGCAACAGACATCATTAACAGCGATGTTCAGCGCGAAATACAGTTTGATGCGGCCTCTTTGACTACTTTTGTTGCAAACAACGAGCAACTGCTCACTACTGAGTAAAAGAACATATACAATCTAATTAATTTGTCAATTACAGCACAAGGCGGTTTCTTTTTTTTGGACGCACCAGGCGGCACTGGCAAAACATTCCTCATCTCACTGATAGTTGCGCGCATTCAATTACAAAATTATATTGCGTTGGCAATTGCTTCATCAGGCATTGCAGCGACTTTGTTTGATGGTGGACGGACTGCACATTCAGCACTCAAGTTGCCATTGAACGTTCACACAAATCCAGAAGCAATGTGCAACATAAAGAAGCATTCCGACATGGTTAAAGTTTTGCAAAAATGCAAAATTATTATCTGGGATGAATGCACTATGGCCCACAAGCATTGACTTGAAGCTGTCGATAGAACGATGAAAGATCTCAACGATAATACCAGATTTTTCTGTAGCGCTCTACTGCTGTAAGGTGATTTTAGACAGACATTGTTGGTCATTCCACGCGCTACATATGCGGACGAAATTAACGCATGTTTGAAACAATCATACCTATGGAGAAATGTCAATACATTACGCCTTACCATAAATATGCCTGTTGAACTGCAAAACGATCCATTGGCACTGTCATTCTCCGAACAATTGTGCAACATTGGCAATGGAAAAATTCTACTGCAAGGAAATACAGAATGCATCAAATTGCCAGACCATTTTTGCAACATGGTAGACACGAAAGATGCTTTGATTGAAAGCATATTCCCAGGTTTGGGCGCTAATTACATTAATCATGCGTGGCTACATGAACAAGCTATTTTGGCAGCAAAACATTTCGATGTTCATGCTATTAATTTCAAAATACAAGTGTCATAGCCTGGCAATAAGATGTCGTTCAAATCGATTGACACTGTTGTCGATCCTGACGAAGCAGTCAACTATCCTGTTGAATTCTGGATTCACTGGATTTACCGGGAATGCCACCACATAACTGCGATAAAAAATTGGTTCACCAATCATTTTGCTTCGGAATTTAAATGCACCAAAGCTATGCAATGGCACGCAATTGGTCATAAAAAAAATTATGGGCAATGTTCTTGAAGCTACCATTTTGAACGGCAAGTTTCAAGATGAAGATGTTCTCCTACCACGGATCCCAATGATCCCTTCAGACTCGCCCATTCCATTCAGACGCCTGCAATTTCCAATTCGCTTGGCATTCACAATGACTATTAATAAGACACAAGGTCAAACAATGTCCATTTGTGGGTTGGATCTAGAAAATCCGTGCTTCTCACATGGCCAATTATATGTTGTGTGTTCTCGCGTTGTTAAACCATCAAGTTTGTTCATTTATACACCTCAGGGATTTACGAAAAACATTGTTCATCAACTCGCATTAAGATAAAAACAAAACAAACTTTATTTGTTTTAGTATTAAGATTCAACATTTATTTCAATATCCTTTACTTTTTTTACATTAATAAAAATATGACTGTTACATTAATTTTTTACATTAATAAAAATATGACTGTTACATTAATTTTTTACATTAATAAAAATATGACCGCTAATAGCAGTCAAGCCAAGGTTCGGGAAAAATGTCTGCCGGGTCTGCTAGTAACACTATAAATAACAGTTTACTTAAAAAAGTGCCACTTTTGAGGCAAAAATGAAGTAATAAAATAATTAGATTAGTTTATTTATGACCTACAATAATTAAAAATATTCAAAACCACATCCTTGGACTTGCAATTAGTTGCACAGTACTCGGGCTTAGAGCTTATGCATTATTTAACAACAAGGTATCTTATAATGCTGTTTGGGTATATCAGTCTATTCAGTAAACATGTACTATCTCTTGAAATAAATTAATATTACAACAACATATTTTCTAGTTTTCTCACAAGAATAAATTGAAAATGGACTTTTGGTTGGTAAAACTTAACGTCTGCCAAGTCTTGGTAATTAGTGGCAGTCTCGTTGATGTTATATGGTTGAGTGGTTGACAGCCAAATTACAGTAAATGGCCGGCCACAAATCACTATCTCTGATCAATAACATTTTAGAATCTTTACAGCCTGAAAAGTAAAGTGCCTCTACAAGTTCATCAATACTATTTTTCTGGTAAGTACAGGTTTTTAAAAAACGTAACACTGTGTTTGGCGAGGCGTTACTGTAATTGATAATGGTGTAATGAAGGCATAAAATTTTGCAATAAAAATTGACATATATTTAGCAGCACTGTTAAAGACCCAATACTAAGCTAATCATGCTCTAAAAATACATCCTGTAAATTGCACCACTCAATGGCTTAGTGCTCTATCGGATCTGACCTCTAACAAAGCCACGCAGTCAAGGAATACGTGACAGCAGTTGTCTGCTATGCACTGTGCCATTACAAATGGTTTTACCTGTAAATACAACACAATAAATATGAACAAATAATTTTTGTGTGCAAAAACATTTTATTTAAGGTGCTTTTGTGAAAGTTCCGTTCATATCTAACTAGTGGCATGCCAATGTAGTGTGATGTGTTGTCGAATACAGTGAAACTTCCATGTATTGAACCCAGAAGGATTGAAAGTTTGTATCCATGGAACATATTTTAAGGTCCCATTTTTTATTTATCTGCATTTCAAGACTGCATGCATCCAAAGTCTCATTGAAAGTCCACATGTATTGAATTTATTAGTCAGTCCCCTGTGAAACGACGGATAGAGATTATACTGTATTGACCCGCGCTGCATTGCGATAACTCCATGTGACAGCTTAAAAAATGTTTAGTTTATGTTGGCACCACACAAAACATAAACATTGCATATTCGTTGAGTGGTTGTGGCATTTTTTACGATTGTAAAAAATGTGTTTTGCACTTATTTTGGATAAACATTCAGTGTTTATTTTATTGGTCAAAATGATAACTTTTAAATGTCTTTATATATGATTTGATGGTTTACGTAACTGCTATAACAGCTTCAACTGAATTCTTTCTTTTCCCTATCAGTTCACTTTCCCTGACAACACCATATCCTTTTCACCTAGGCAAACACATAGTTTCATACCCTTCCCCCTTCTCTTTGTGCTGACGCTTTCTCTCNCACCATATCCTTTTCACCTAGGCAAACACATAGTTTCATACCCTTCCCCCTTCTCTTTGTGCTGACGCTTTCTCTCGGCTGTGTTATGTTCACTGTGAACACATTGCACGCTCCAGCTAATTGAGCGAGTGTAGGGTGTTTACAATTGGGCTTGTGCTCTGTCTCATATTATTCAGTTTTTCAGAGAGTTTTAAAGTTTGGGGTTAGTGTGTATTTGGTGTTCACTTACAATCAATTACATACATTGTTGNACCATATCCTTTTCACCTAGGCAAACACATAGTTTCATACCCTTCCCCCTTCTCTTTGTGCTGACGCTTTCTCTCTGCTGTGTTATGTTCAATGTGAACACATTGCACGCTCCAGCTAATTGAGCGAGTGTAGAGTGTTTACAATTGGGCTTGTGCTCTGTCTCATATTATTTAGTTTTTCAGAGAGTTTTAAAGTTTGGGGTTAGTGTGTATTTGGTGTTCACTTACAATCAATTACATACATTGTTGTTTATGATTTCAAACGTTCACTTTTCTATTGTTTTGTTCAAATTACTCGTCATTTTCACATGTATTGTAGAGAGAAAATCCATTGCAGGTACATCCTCTGGTCTTGTCATCAGGAGCATACCTGCTCACAATTACATCTGAATTCTTACTTATAAATGAGTCATATGAGTTAGAGTTACCAGTCGGATGCCAGCAGGAGGACTCTTCATAGACTTGATGATGGTGATGTGTTGTGCCTTCAGAGTATTCAGGGCTGCAGAGGCGTTGTCTAGGGCCGGCATAGCCTTCGCCAGCTCCTGGTCACTCTTGTCCCTCATGGCCTGTGCTGCAGCTGCAGCCTCATTGGCAGAGGCTGTTTCTGCCCCCACAATCTGACAAACAAGTCACGATACGAGGCTTTAGGACCTCACATTATCAAGAAAAATCTCAGTATAAAGTAATTCACTTTAAAGACATCTTGTAAATCCCCAGCACGTGAAATATTATTAAATACACATTCAGTTTAAAGTCTATTACAGTATTAAGTATAACATTTCAAGTCCTCTTGTGTATTTTGTATCAAGATCCTACTATACAAATGAAGAGTTCTTTAATTTGTGAACTTACCAAAATGTTTTTTGTAAATATCAATAGGCTTCCGAGATAAAATTAGATAACAGTAAGGGGACAAAATGTTTAGTTTCCTTGTCACCTTCTGATTTAAGCCACGACTGCAGGAATTCACATCCTAAGACATGACTTCTGCCTGCCTATTATAAAGATGAAGATATAAACTAAGGCATGTTTTAAGTGTTATAAATAGAAAAACAAAAAATTTTCATTTGAAAAAAAAAAAAATGAAAATTAGACTTTATGTAAAAATTAAGTTTGAAAAATTTGAGAGAATTGTGTCTAGAAAACAAATTCAGGTTTGAAATTTTTAATAACCTATTTATTACTTTGTTGTCACCTCCTATATCTTGTGGTGTGTTGGTATACACAAACCACCACATGGTAGCTTACAAAGGTGATCCACACTGCCAGCCTTTGCATGATGGGGATGCAAACATGTCTGCAGTGGCATACTGTATTGTAAACTGCCAGTGGTTCACCTTCAGGGGCCCAGGCTCAGCTGGCAATTGGCTTTCACCACTTTTTTTGAATATGCAAGCACAGAATGTGAAAAATGGGTTGGCAGCCATGACTAAATGATGGTGTCAATAGTAACTCTTTGAGTAGTTGGATGCAATTCTCTTAATTTCACACACTTGTCCATAAATGCTTATATTGTCCATAAATGTTTATAAGAGAGTTGACCAGTATTGGGCATAAAATTTCTACCTGGATACATTCTGAGATTTGTTGTTGTCGCCAGTACTTTTAGTGGCACAGTTTTTCTGCAAGGACAAGTGCCCATCCCTCACTTTTTCTGCTGTTAGGCTGTGTAACACTCATGCTTGATATGCCTATAAGGCAAAAAGGGTGAATGCTAGATGTAGTGAGTTTCAGATGGGAAAATAAAATTAATTTTACAGTCAGTTTTGTCATTTGATGATTAGGACTAGATTGTAATCCCTCCTGTCAGTTTTTCTGTTGGAGAGAGAGGCAAGTCGGTTTGTGGTTTCAACCAGAGAACACATGGCAATTTTTCCCAGGCCAAATTAAATCCTTACTATTGTATAAACAATGGCTATGGTCCAAGTGTTTCTGGTTTAAATGCTCTTGGAATAACATAGTGATGCCTTCAAAAATTACCCGACAGCCAATGTGAGCATCACCATGAGCTCCACATTTTAGCTTATAAACAATGGTTAATTCTGGAACCAAGGACTTGACATCAGAGTGGTTGATGCTTGGCTCTGGCTCCATAGCTTGTGTTCACTATTCTTGGAAAATAGCACTAACAGATGAAGTGGTTCACTGTCTGACTTCAGTCTGACAGCCGATACATCTGCCCTCCATCATATCCTGCTTCCCAAGATCCAATCCAGCTTATTTATCTCCTTAATCTGCATGAGATACTGTGCATCAATATTCGTACTAATGATGACTGAAACAACTATTGAGGTCAGCACTTTGCTAGGAACTGCTCAGAACAAAAGCACAGATGTGAATGTATGTGAATGTATTCTAGGTTCAGTTTAGTTTCAACCTGCCACTGTACCTGGATGAGCAAATTTTGGTACCTGAATGAACTCCTTAAATCACCTGCCATGAATGCTCTCTCCCCACCACAACAAGAAACTGCCTGTTGCCACCAGTCATAACCTCAACGTAGAATAAAATACAGCATAACTGCAAATTTGAGCCAGAATCACTACAGGCTTGCCACCCAAGAACACACCCAGTCCAAAGCAAAGACTAAACTTTGCGTCCAATGTTGAGGCCAAATGAAAGAACCACTTGAACCTGCAATGAATAGTTAAAACCTGGAGTAAATCAAGTCATGGTGACATATAGCCACTACCATCAACCAGAAGCAATTAAGGTGCAGTATCAGCCTGAAATTTTAAGATTATACTGTGTTCTCAGACTGGTTTATAAGTCAGTAATGATGGGAAAAAAAAACCATTTACACAAGATTCGTGACTTACGGACCGACTAAAGGGGGAGGGAGATCAAAAATATGTTCGGAGGCCTCCCTCTCCACTGGATGTTGACACACAGCAATTAAATGGAAAGTAGAACATCAATTAATTAGTCAGGAAATTAATGACAGTATATAATATCTTAGATATAAAGTAGAATAGATTGTGGAAAGTGTGGGGAACTAGGTGTGTGGCAGGTTACAGCAGCACACCACTGCTCCAGACCACCTGGATGCAGATTTACTACAATAAAATCAAAAGGGTGGAAATATTACATTGTTCCCACAGTAAGCAAAAGGACAAATGAAAGGGAAAATTAAAAGGAAAATAAAATTATACTCTTATACCTCTGCATTATTGACAAAAAGGGTACATGTGCATGGGTGATAAGAAAGTGTGTTTGACCTATGGTTGGCCATGTAAATATGAAAAAAGTGAAAAAGTATTTTACACTCTTGCTTTGAGAGGAGATAACTAGAAACAAAAGTCTTTCTTCTGCCGGTCTAGTGAATCTTTTTTCACCCTAGCGTATATGTCCTACCTGTTAGCAGAGATGTGTTACCATGATCATGTGCAGTCTCCCTGAAAACTTCTCACAATCTTGGCTGTCTAAAGCAAGCACTATATAGAGTGTTCCCTTGCCCTGATATGGAGTCATCCACTCTGTCACCCAGCTAGCAGGTTTTAGATAGCTGGCACCTAGATAGCGCTCTTCTAGCACCAGCATGTTTATTGGCTCGGAGTCTATTGATGTCTTGATGATAAACTTTACGTAGTATAAGACTCCTTTCATTTACATGTTTCATTTATACTCATTCTGAACCAACTACTGTATCTCCCTACTGTCTTCACCCTTCCACTCTTGCTAACACTCTTTAAGCACAACTGATTGGCAGTTGAATAGGACACAGAGATTATGGATATGGCTAGCATTTCACAAAAACTTAACCATTGTTCTAAACCTTAGAACTAACCTCTTTACATTTTTATCAAACACAAGTCAAGGCCATTCTTATTTTACTGTGAATAGCATATATAAATGATTTTCTTTCCTAAAAGGCAGCTGAACTGACTTCAGTGCACAATCTACAAGATTCTTTTATAGAATGATATATGTAATATTAACATTTAACATTTATTATGTATACAAATGATTTTCTTTCCAAAATGCAACTGAACTAAATTATGTGTATAATCTACGTAATTCCTTTGGTGACAGATATATGTACTTGTACTGCACACATTAGATAATGTAGCTGGGCATAATTCATTATTCGCAGAAATCATGACACAAGTGGAAAAAGGAAAACATAATGTTTTTTTATTACTGTGGGTATGCCAAATAATCAAATTAGTACTTTTGTACAAAACACATGAAAACCTTAATGATTAAAGGAATGTCATAAATAACTGTTAAAATATTTATTTTCACATTAACTACATTCGAAAAAACACAAGGGGTGTAGTGGAGCCGGAAGGTCGTCCCAGCACTGCTTTGTGAGAATTATGTTGCCCAAGCATCACGTATTTCCGGTCAATAATTATTACTGTTTATTTAGTGAACTTGTGAAAACAAAATTGCAACGACCGACAATTCATGAAGTTTTAATGTCGTACACATTTAGCTTGGAAATAAAGGCACATTATTTGGTACACAGGAAAGCCAAATTTATTAATTAAAACATTTATATGATTAACTACCATCACTGCATAATTTGCAACTCGATTAAAACTAATAATATTAAGCTAGCTTTGTTCATCTTTTATTCATTNATAAATAAATGTTAAAATATTTATTTTCACATTAACTACATTCGAAAAAACACAAGGGGTGTAGTGGAGCCGGAAAGTCGTCCCAGCACTGCTTTGTGAGAATTATGTTGCCCAAGCATCACGTATTTCCGGTCAATAATTATTACTGTTTATTTAGTGAACTTGTGAAAACAAAATTGCAACGACCGACAATTTATGAAGTTTTAATGTCGTACACATTTAGCTTGGAAATAAAGGCACATTATTTGGTACACAGGAAAGCCAAATTTATTAATTAAAACATTTATATGATTACTACCATCACTGCATAATTTGCAACTCGATTAAAACTAATAATATTAAGCTAGCTTTGTTCATCTTTTATTCATTNACTACCATCACTGCATAATTTGCAACTCGATTAAAACTAATAATATTAAGCTAGCTTTGTTCATCTTTTATTCATTTTGGTAGCTTAAGTTATTAAAGTATGCAGGTCCAAGCCTTTTAGGGTAAAATGCCTTGTAAGCAAACCTACAACGACAAATTAAATGGTGAACTGTACATTGAATGGACACTGCTAGAAACAAGAGGAAACAAAGGTAATTTCAGAATATCAAATGGAAAGATGATACAAAATTAGTATCATTGAATAGAGCTCGCAAAACTGAACATCTTTTATCTGGAAAGTATTTTGGTATGTTTTGCCATTTTGAAGATATTGAAATACTCTCTGCCTGGCACACCCGATGTTGCATCACGCCACGCCACACCAGCCCAAACGAGGCGAGCGGGAACTGATGACGGTAGGTAGCAGTACTTGCATTTCCCCTCTGTTTGCGTCATTCCTCACGTCGAACAAGAGGAATTTTGGCGGTACGTGCACTGTGAAAGGTTTCTAGTGTGGTTTGACTTTGTTTATGTTATTCGTGCAGTAATGCCGTATTCAAACAAAGAGGCATTTGACATGCTTATGGTACTCTGCGAATATCACTAGAATTACTGACAAGCAGAGCGCATTTATGCAGGGAGGTATCAATGTAAGCGACCTGTAATCAAGTCAGAAGACATGTTAGAGACAATAGAAGTGTAGATATTCTAGCTGAAATAAATATGGACCCACATCTTTCTACTCAAAGAATAGCACAAGATTCCGGGGTGAGCAGAAGTACCATCTGGAGAATCCTACATGACGGTGGTTTACATCCCTAGTACATTCATGTCCATCAGGCATTAAGCGAAGATGATTGCCAGACAAGAATCTCCTTCTCCAACTGGTTTTTAAATCAAAATTTGGACATCCCGACTATTGTATTGTGGACCGACGAGGCCACTTTCAAATCTAATGGTGATGTAAATATCCACAATGCTCACTATTGGTCAGCAGAAAACCCTCATTGGTGTCAGTAAGACAACCAGCAAATTTTGAGCATAAATATCTGGTGTGGACTCATTCATGATCAAGTTATTGGACATTATTTTTTTGATGAACAATTAAATGGTGAGCGGTACTCTGAATTTCTGCAACACGCACTGGCTGAGTTGCTAGAAGNTATTTTTTTGATGAACAATTAAATGGTGAGCGGTACTCTGAATTTCTGCAACACGCACTGGCTGAGTTGCTAGAAGATTCCACTAGCAACACGGTTGTTAATGTGGCTGCAACAAGATGGATACCCAGCCCATTTTTCCTTGGTGGCCAGGCNATTCCACTAGCAACACGGTTGTTAATGTGGCTGCAACAAGATGGATACCCAGCCCATTTTTCCTTGGTGGCCAGGCATACTGTAAATCTGAGTTTTCCTGGTCAATCGATTTGGATAGGAGGACCAGTGACTTGGCCACCATGATCGCCAGACTTAACTTCCCTTGATTATTTTTTTTGGGTGTGTATCAACACTGTGTATAAACAGAATCCTACAACAAGAAATGAAATGAAGGACCAAATTAGAGTAGCATGCCGGTGGCTGCCAGCTGCAGAGATACTTCAGAGTACCCTAAGTGCATGAAGACGGGCACGAATGTGCTTAGAACAGGGCGGAAAATAATTTNAATGTGCTTAGAACAGGGCGGAAAATAATTTGAACACCTATTAAAGTGAACAGAAAACAAGCAAATGTGTTCTTTTGTAATAATTTCTAAACAAAAACATTATTCGTAATCAATTTTTGTACTTTCAAATTGCACAAATTGCGTTTATNTTGAACACCTATTAAAGTGAACAGAAAACAAGCAAATGTGTTCTTTTGTAATAATTTCTAAACAAAAACATTATTCCTAATCAATTTTTGTACTTTCAAATTGCACAAATTGCATTTTTTTTTAAACTGGAAGTGTAAGTAAAAGTTTGTTTCCTCACAAGGCTTACAACATAAAAAAGGTATTTTTACGCACATCATCTCGTCAGTGCCAGGGAGATTTTGATATCATAGAATCGGCGGCACATACCAAAAGACTTTTCAGACAAAAAATGTTCCATTTTGCGAGCCCTATTCAAAGATAATAATTTTGTACCATCGTCTTAATTGCAATTCTGAAGTTAACTTAATTTCCTCCACAGATTCTACGCAATGAAAGGTTCACAATTCAATTCGTCCTTAAGGGTTTGCCTACAAAGCAGTTTACATGAAAAAGCTCTGACGCACCGTTTTCGAGAGAAAGGGCTGGTACGGTAGGTCTGGGACACCTGTATAATTAAATATAAACTATGTATATTAATAATTTATATATTTGTTCCATTATTTTATTTTACCCACTTGAATAATAAAACAAGTACCAGAACCCCCTTCCCCAATCTACTGACAAGGTCAAAGCGTTCCAGAACTGCTAAATGTATGAATACACAATTGGAAAAAGAATAGTTACATATTATGTATTACATTTTGCTTCTTTAGTAAGTAAATGAATTTTAAGTAAAATGCATAGGCAAACAGTCAATTATGTCTAAATAATAAATGTGTGCTTAATGCTGAAAAAGAAACTGTATCGTAACAGTGTCATGTTGATTGTTGTGAATGGCACAAGAAAGTAATTCTGCTGTATTTCCTTGGGAGACAACCTGTTTGACATAAAATTTCGTGAATCATTACATAGCTTGGTTGTGGGAGACCTAGCAGGCAGTTAACAGAGCACCAGATGCACTCTGTCAGCGCGATCATCAACTAGACTCTCCACTTTGAGCTACACTTCTACACTATTTCAAGCATTACATTGAGACTTGTTGGTGTACCAAATAACCAGAAGGGTAGAATTGAAAAGCAAACTTGGGGTAGCAAGTTTAACACAAATTTCTTAAATTTTAACTCAGAAAGGCATGTTTTGTGAGCATAGAAAGAATATCTCAAATATTAAAAATTCATAAAAAAATGTTTTTTAGGACAGGATGACTTTCAGCACAGAATTCTCAAGTATAATAATCAAACATTCAAATAAGACACAGGAACACTACAACGCGTGTATTTTACACGACAGATGCATGTAACCAGATCTTTACGTATAACTTATAAAGTGTCAAAACAAAAATATTTTAAAATTATTTGAAAAAGATTATTATGTTATATAATTGTATAAATAAACTAAAAACCTTTTTCTTTAGGTAGAAAAAGATAAACCACTTTCAACTGTGTAAACAGTTGTTTTTTCACCAATCAAATGTGCTACGAATTTCCTGTCAAAGAGTAAACAAAGCCATTAACAACTAATTGTAATAAAACATTATGGATTCTGTGAAGGTGGCCTTGTAGGCTGTTTGGCTTGTGTTGCAACTGTTTTACATGTCTGCTGTGTAAAGTGTGTGAACTACCTAACCGTCAATAAATCTCAGAGGAAAATTTACAGTTTGATTATTTTTATGACACCTTATTTGTTTACAAATACAAACTATACCGACTGAGGGAGTTGAGCGGAGTTGATGCTTCAGTAGCCACTTGGCTAACTAAATGACTGCTTCAACATCGCAACATAGCTGGCCCGCATACGGGGCTGACATTTTCTACACACCTGATAAATTAATGTCAGCCGAAACCAGAAGACAACAATGGCTGATTCAGCAGTTCCAGATGACAGCAAGCAAGAAGGTGATGAGAAAGTGAGCCCAAAGGATCCAGGGACCAGACATCGGAATGCAGTAACCAGTATGCCTGCTCCTGCAGTATAACAGCATCTTAGCACGGTAAACATCAAACATTCATGTCAAGGGAATCACCAATGAAACCATCAAATTCCAAATAAATTCATTACCAGTTGTTTAAGTTTTTCTAGGTAACGTGAATATAGACTTATGTTGTTAGAATTTCCACGCAATGTCGACACTAATTAATTCACGTTTGTTAAGTTAAAGGTAAAAATGGTTGAGTTTTCTAATAGCAGGTTAATATAATGTCTAAAAAGAAAATTCAGTTGAACAAGTTTGATATTTACAATATGTTGTTATCAAAAAACAAAATAAAATTGAAGACATGGAACAGAGGAGTGAGGGCACTGGACAGAGGTTTAAACAGATATCAGAAGAAATTGAGCAACGGGGAGAACATTTAGGTTAATTTGATACAAAATTAGAAAATAGAGGCTAGAAAACTAATTGGG
>NQII01003072.1:206858-257633 GCA_002778355.1 Clitarchus hookeri
TTTGCTTTTCTTTTGGCATTGCTACCAGCACAACTGGGACAGTACAATGTTATTTTGTGAGTGGGTTGGAGGGTGTTTGCCTATAGTAAAGTAAAAGAAAACAAGATCATGCCCCAAGTAAATCCAATACAGACAATTGTAAGAAGGTCACAGACTTTTTAACTGTCCAAAATCTGTTGTTGAGGAGGACTGTAGGGAGAAGCTACACGTGAAACACAAGGCCAGGAAGCAGTGATGAAAAAGAAAAGAAAACTGTACAATTAGGATGTGTGACATAAGTGTTGGCACTAGTTAAAGTTAATTTTGTAATATTCTTAATTTATTTCTATTTGAATAAANCTGTCCAAAATCTGTTGTTGAGGAGGACTGTAGGGAGAAGCTACACGTGAAACACAAGGCCAGGAAGCAGTGATGAGAAAGAAAAGAAAACTGTACAATTAGGATGTGTGACATAAGTGTTGGCACTAGTTAAAGTTTATTTTGTAATATTCTTAATTTATTTCTATTTGAATAAATTGGTGTCTTGCCAATTTATTTTTATGGCAACGTGCTCTAGTTCTGCTTAATAATTTTGTTTACTCACCATAAAGAAGTTTTCAAAAACCAGCTATCTTATTTGGAAGTAATGTAATGTCTGAACCTTTACTGGTTATTTTCTCATGTTTCTTGATCTAAGAATATTTTTCTTTATGTGAATTAATAATCTGTTATTTAAATCTTAATTTCCAATTGTTAATACAGAAATTAATTTTTTTTAAATATCATTTGTGATGTATTATACATCTTTCTGGATCACTACGATATTTGTATCAATTGGTTGCACAAAACAGTGAAGTCTGGAGCATGCCAGTGTGTGTGTGTATGTGTGTCTATATATATATATACACACACACACATATACATATATTATATATATATATATATATATAGACAGACANGGTTGCACAAAACAGTGAAGTCTGGAGCATGCCAGTGTGTGTGTGTGTGTGTGTCTATATATATATATATATACACACACACACATATACATATATTATATATATATATAGACAGATACACACACTTCCGCTCATGCTACATCCTTCTTCCATTTCTCTCTTTACAGCATGCAGATGCCTTGTTTTATATTTTCTTGTATCAACTTTAATATTAGGATCAAATAGTTTTCATCTGCCGTTTCACGTAAGCGTTTTTACCACTGTTATTTTCTTTTGCGATGTGGTAATGTTATTTTTTTCATAACTTTATCGTAAATTTTGTGGTTCATATTGTGTTGTAGCGATTGGCGGGATGGGCCTATGACAGAGTCATGGCCAACTGTTTTCATCTCTTGCCAGTATGAGACATACACATGGTTTTGGGATGGCCTTGTTGGCCACGGTACGCCAACGTCTTTCTTCTGACACATCGCAGTAACTTCATAAACGGAATGACTGAAAAATTGTTTTTTTCTTGTTTTGCCTTCTGCATGACCTAGACGTCGTGCGCTAGTTGTTTAAACTAAAGTACAACATTACGTGTAACTGTAACACAAAAAGAAATTCTTCTGTCAAAAAAAGACAATGAGTTTTGTTTAATAATAACAATTTAGGTTAAAAAAAGTGAGCTTTAATATATACACACATACAGTAAAAAACTGATTATCCGAACATCGATTTTACAGACGACCAGGACTCTTTTTAAAAATAAAGAGAATAGAAAAAACATGAAAGTGTCTTTGGTTACAGTGTTTCCCTTACCTGTGGAGGAGAGAGAAGCACTTGTGTCGGCTCTTGTGATGTGCCCTTTCCAGTGTTGTTCACAGTTAACTTCTTCAAGAGGGGGGTGGTCACTTGTTAACTGGTGTAATTTTTTTTATTTGATGTACAGTTTCTGTTTTGGATAAACTTATTATGTTCTATGCATGTGTAATAACTTTTACATTGTGAGGAAATTATTATTTACAAATTTTTCTAGTCTTCATTTTCTACATATTACCATTATCCTGATTTTCCGTTATCCGAATTACCTTTGGTCCCTATTAGTCCGGATAATCGGCTTTATACTGGGTGTGTATGTATATATATATATATATATATATACACACACACACACACACNGTGTATGCATATATATATACACACACACACACATGCACGCACGCACACACACACAAACACAATCACAGATCCATACACACACAGGATGGAGCTGAATTTGATGGACAACTTTCATGAAATTTTTCTTTATGCAAAATCAAGTGGCAAATATAAAGGACACTTTGTACCTAAACTAAATGTTAAGGGCAAACTAAGTCCAGGAAAATGGCAGTTTTAGAATGTATTTTTGTGAAATATTGGAAACCAGGTGAGATGAATGTACAATTCGTGGAAAATTGTTTTATGTTATCAAGATCTTCAACCAAAGAGCACTCTCACATAATAACACTCCCCATTACGAAAATAGCAAGGGTGGCCACCCTTTTATTGCTTGCCACTTCGTTACCATCAGGAATTATGACCATTTGATGCTGGTTTATTGAGCAGTAAGATCTAAGAAACAAAAATGGTCCCCTTGTTTGTTTTGGGCGACAAAAGGCACAATAATATTTTCAAGAAATGTCATTGTTAAATCGCTACTGTCTCAAAATCCAGGGTCGACAAGTCGTACGCGCAACAGGGATAGGTTAAAATGGATTTTACTAAACTTGTTCTGTTTTACAGATTGTGACCTATCAATTAAAGGTAGCACCTCCACCCCTATTATATTTTGTTGTTCCATACACACCTCAATCAGCCTCATCAGATCTCAAGACCTCGCTGTTAAGAGCGAAAGACGACTCTCGTTGTGCCGAAAACGCATGTACCAATAAAACGTATCCACAGTTTATTTTCAGTGGTTCCGGCAAAACTCTTATATAAATAATGATTAAACTACCCGCTTCTTCGTTTACCGGATGTTTCATCGATCAAAGTATATTTCGGGTACCTTTACCTAAGATTTCATGTAATGATCGTTTTTAGGCTGATTGTTTATGCAAACGTCTAGTAACTGGGTGTGAAATACGCCACGGTGCTGCCGTTAATCACAGCTCTGCGGCGTGTTGTCTGTCTTCACAACATGTCTGCGGCGTGGTGCGACATGCGAGTCTGGTTTGCTACCTCCCCTTACACGCCTGGCAAGAGGGGAAGTGGTTACCTAGCAACCAGCATGGTGACCTAGCGTCCTCTGTCTCTCTCACAACCCTCTTTCTGTCTCTCTTAGCTGCGCACCTTCCTTCCTCCACTTACATGCCTTTGAGAGGGGAAGTTGTTGCCCAGCGAAAGAAAAGCACATCCTCTCTCTTGGCCGTTACACCTTACACTCCCCGCCAGTGTGCAAGTAAAGTGTGTCTCGTGATCGTAAAAATTTTATCAAGATTTTCCATTGCTCAAAATAGTTGCACATATAATCACTAGTATTTCAAATCAAATGGTTTCGCTTGAAAATGTTACGCAATACATTTTAACAAGGAAATAATATTTGCAAAGTAGTTTAATTTTATGAATAAAAGGTCTTTTTTTGCCATAACGTTTGGTGCTTAATTGTATGTGGCATAAAATTAACATAATTTTAAAATTAAATATTTATTTACCTAAATGGACAGCATCTTTGTGAATAAAATTATATACCTAGAAGCATGTACATGAGCACCCCTTGTCACTAAAAACTGTTTGAACATCAAGCGACTTGTATTACCTAGCATAAAGTTCATTTTCAGTAACTTCCTGCAGGAAAATCAGAGGATTTATATTAAGTTATTTCAATAGACACGCATATTTTGAATAAATTGATATCCTGTAAGGGCCAATTTTACACCTTTTGTTGTTCAATAATGGGTAAGCACAGAGCCAGAGTGCAGCATAACTTGCGACAGGGAAAATCAGAGGATGTGGTTTTGAATGATTAATTTTTATTAAAGACCAGGAAGAATTAAATTTTAATCACCTTATTTATTCACTTCTATCTCAAAATTAAAGTTTTTGTGCAGTGAAATATAGTTAATTACTTTAAAAGACAGACATTTGCCATGTGTGCAAAGTGTCACCAACATGAAGCTTGGGGAGGGTTTCACTTCTCCGGCTGCTTCCCCTTCGTCATCGCGCCAGCCGTGAACACACTGCCCAATCGATAATCTCACCGCACGCTCTCAGCTGATCGAGGGCGAGCGGGACATTCTAAATTAGTATTGCATTTGGTGTTATATTATTTTCATTTTCAGACGGTTTTAGGTCGGTTTGCATTTGGTTTCTGATTACAATCATTTATATATGGTGTTTTAAGATGATATGTTCTTTATTGAAATGAGTTGAGGTGAAATGTTTTTTAATGAATTATTTACAGTTATACTAATACAGTATAGTAATTTTTTTGTTTATTAGCAAATGACAAAGACAAAAACAAAACA
The DNA here is from genome assembly GCA_002778355.1 of Clitarchus hookeri. Classification (NCBI taxonomy): domain Eukaryota; kingdom Metazoa; phylum Arthropoda; class Insecta; order Phasmatodea; family Phasmatidae; genus Clitarchus; species Clitarchus hookeri. The sequence goes on from NQII01003072.1 coordinate 211,285, forward strand.
GTGAAAAAGGATACAATCCACAAATGTAGCAACTCTAACACAGTCTAATGTACTTAATTCTAAAGCTAAGATATTATACCTCTTTCTGTTTCTCCACAATAATAGTCTCTTGCTCAATAGTGATCAGAAGCTTCTCTGCATTTGCAGATGCTTCTTCCAGGCCTGGCTGCATCTTTTTAAGTTTGTCTTGCAGCTCAAAAATCTGAGAAAAAGAAAAATAACCATGTTGGTACAAGAACTACTTGAATTTTTACAATCAAATAATACAGAAAAAAACATTTTATGACTGACATTAAATATCTAGCTATTAATATCAATAAATATGATAATAAATAATTTGATTAGTAGTTTCTTGTATGTAAAGATGGTTTTGATCTTTCTCCTCTGAATGAGTATTTTATATAGTATTTACTGGAGGTGGGATAAGCCCAATTATAGACACTGAACCACACCAGAACTAAAACTAGAATATTTTCATTGAACTGAAACTGGACAGAACCTTCAAAACTGTCTATGAACCATAACTTGAACTAAACCATAGTATAATTAATTAAAAATAAACTAAACTTGAACAAAAATAAAAAAAATTCTTTATCCACACAAATATAAAGACACTTTTACAGTTTAGTAACTAATTGTTTAATGCATATAACACAAACAATAAATATATATATATATATATATATAGAGAGAGAGAGAGAGAGAGAGAGAGAGAGAGAGAGGATGTCCCATTTATCTTGACCACCCACAATAACTCTGTACCAGAGCTCCAAATGAAAAAATCTGTCCCACAAAGGTTGTATAACTGGAAGAGGGAAATAATATTGCATTATTTAATTGTGAGATACAAGTACTAAAATGAGTATTTTAAATAACACCATGTATCTGTTCATCAAAATTTCAACGAAGCTAATATACACTTCCGTTGCTGCCATCCAAATTGTCCCAGTAAGCTGATCATAAGAGGGTGCAACAAAAGGAAAATCGCAAAACGTTTATACAGGCAAACAGGTAAAACAAGCAACATAGGGCCTGACAACTAGAGGATTTAAAAGTGGGAGAGGTAGTTTGGATTAGCAATCTGAAGGAGTATGGCAAGATTGAACAGATAGGTCGTGAGTCCGGGTCCTATATAACGATCACCAGTAGAGTGAGTGAGTGAGCTAGTGAAGAGGTTTGGGTGGCTCTTAACAGCGAGATGTTAAGAACCGATGAGAGTGACTGAGGTAAGTATGGAGCGCCGGAATGAAAGGGCGGGAGAAACTGGAGATCACTGATAAAACCCAGAGGTTAATGAGAGGGAAACATCAGCAGAAGTGAACAGGGAGAAAAAGTGAAGGTGAAGAAGAATTTAAAGGGTTTGAGATGGGTAAGGGGACCAAGTCTACAGAAATAGTACACCCCAGCAAAGGCACTTCAGAGACAGAGATACGTAGATCTGACAGGCAGGTGAAACAACCTGCACGGCTAAGTGAATTTGTTAAATAGTAAAGAGATTGTTAAAAAAAAAATAAAAAATAAAAAATGTGCATTAAGTTTAGCATTAAGTAACACTTTCGGACAGCTCAAAACTTAGGTAACCTTGGAGCAGAGATGATTTGTAAACTGTGTACTTTGCCTATTGTAGTGAATCACTGTATGGAAACTGTGTTGTGAACTATGTAATTTGTAACGGTTCTCAAAATAAAATTTACGAACAGGGATGTTTCATGAGGTTGGCAAAAGCAGTTACCAAGATGGTGCCTGTGACATGACTTTAAAAGCAATGCCTCAGTTTGTAACTTGGTATTTACCTTCCATAACAGTAGTTCCATATTTTTTTTTGGTTATCATTCGGTACTAATTTGAAAAACTGAGTTTTCTGTTCTCAATTATTTTTCTTTTTTTCCCTATAAGTATATATATGTCAGATAACCTTTTGAAACAATATTTTTTATGTAATTTCAATTATTATTATTTTTTAACTTGTGGGACTTCAAATTCTGCCATGCAAGCTTGAGCCTTCACAATGCAATGGGCCCTCCAGCATGAACGTTGGTAGCTAAGTCGGTAGGAGCAAGCCTTAGACACCATAGGTCGGAGTTATTGTGTTACAAATGGATGCATGCATCGTGGCAATAGCAGGGTTGTATGGTGTCATGGCCACAACTGTGGTTATGGACAAACCCTGGAAGATGATGAGTCTAGAAGGAAGGGCACAGGAAACAAATGCAAAGTGGAGAGAGCACTGGGAAAATCTGTGCGACATTTGTGGAGCATAAAAATATATATTCCTTTACTGGGTTGGGGTGGGGGAAAGAATGGTAATTTGTTAGTTGATGACGATAGACTTGACTGGGTTTAGTGAAGGGTAATATGAAATGAGTGAGGACTGAGCTAGGATGTCGTGCAATGCGACCCAGGTGGTGAATGACAAAACTTAGCAACTCACCTGACAGATACCAACCATCTCTCTGTAACCCAGAAAAGTGTGCTAGTTTNGCTTGAGCCTTCACAATGCAATGGGCCCTCCAGCATGAACGTTGGTAGCTAAGTCGGTAGGAGCAAGCCTTAGACACCATAGGTCGGAGTTATTGTGTTACAAATGGATGCATGCATCGTGGCAATAGCAGGGTTGTATGGTGTCATGGCCACAACTGTGGTTATGGACAAACCCTGGAAGATGATGAGTCTAGAAGGAAGGGCACAGGAAACAAATGCAAAGTGGAGAGAGCACTGGGAAAATCTGTGCGACATTTGTGGAGCATAAAAATATATATTCCTTTACTGGGTTGGGGTGGGGGAAAGAAAGGTAATTTGTTAGTTGATGACGATAGACTTGACTGGGTTTAGTGAAGGGTAATATGAAATGAGTGAGGACTGAGCTAGGATGTCGTGCAATGCGACCCAGGTGGTGAATGACAAAACTTAGCAACTCACCTGACGGATACCAACCATCTCTCTGTAACCCAGAAAAGTGTGCTAGTGTTACAGGCAAGTTAAAAAAAAGAGTAGGAATTATAACTAGGGGTAATGGGGTCATCACCTTGTTTACAACCTGATTNTTACAGGCAAGTTAAAAAAAAGAGTAGGAATTATAACTAGGGGTAATGGGGTCATCACCTTGTTTACAACCTGATTTGTTGCTTTGTGTAGAAATGTATGTATTTCTGTATGTTTGCTAGTATAAGTGTGCCTAAACACAAACAAAACCCATCAGCTGCTGCAGAGAGCACACAATACCTGTTGCCTTGGAATCAGAAGTGGCAAAGGGATTCGTCCGTCCCTCCATCCGCACGCTTGTGCACATCCATGTATACATAATGTAACATCGTAAAATTGGGCCATATGAAGATTTTAATTATTGACTTGTTTATGTATTTGTAAGATGGAATATGATTGTTAGATGTAATATGATTTCACAGATATTATTTTCATTGCCACATTAATAATGTTCATTGGTATGTAATTTCACTGCTCCCATTATTTTTATTTTGTCATAAACACATTTATATGTCTTTCTAGTCTGTTATTTTTGTAATGTGTTTAGAAGGCTCTATAAGCAGTTACTGATCCATTGCTATGGTAACTAAGTGACGTGTTGAGTATTCTGCCTTTAGCTCTCTCGTGATTGGTCAGTGTTAGAGAGTGTTATTTAATTAAGTGTTTGAAAGTGGTTATTAAGCCATCTTGGTGTTCAAAGGCAGGATGTTAGTCCGCGTAGGTTTAGCACGCACAATTTTAATTTAGTTTAAATTACAAGGACCCAAGTTCGAAGCTGAAAACAGGTCGTCTCAAAGGAGAAGAAGATGCAAGGCAAGTCTAAGGAAAAAGCAGGCATGTATCAGTCACCGCTCATGTAGATTTTTAGGGTAATANGAAGAAGATGCAAGGCAAGTCTAAGGAAAAAGCAGGCATGTATCAGTCACCGCTCATGTAGATTTTTAGGGTAATAAGTTTGAACTACCGCATCTGCTAAAATGTGCTGGGACTGTAATGGCACTACAGGCCAGAGATCNAAGCTGAAAACAGGTCGTCTCAAAGGAGAAGAAGATGCAAGGCAAGTCTAAGGAAAAAGCAGGCATGTATCAGTCACCGCTCATGTAGATTTTTAGGGTAATTAGTTTGAACTACCGCATCTGCTAAAATGTGCTGGGACTGTAATGGCACTACAGGCCAGAGATCCTGAATAGGGAAGCCCGCGATGAGAGGTCCTGCCACATCCAAGGGATGTGATTGCCAACACAGAGTTCACCACAACGCCTAGAACTTCAAGAACTCTTCGTTTTAAAAATTATATTCAGCTAAGTTTGAAAACTATTACATTAAGAAACAGAGACAAAATTATTTTTTTATCAAGTTGAACTGACTCCAAATTAATTTAACCACGGATACCTTGAAACCCAGAATATCACTCTTAAAACAGTTTATTCTAAGCGATATTTAAAATAGACATGCTAATATTTACAGCTTGATGTATTCAAACAAAATACAGTGGAACCGTGTATAGTGCACACCATGATTTTTGCAACAAGTACCAGGAAGAAATTTTTTAGAAATAAAATTGCACCAACAATATGTGGCACCTTGTTAGTATGTGTGGTGATTGTGATATATTTCGAAAATACTTTAATTAAATAACTCACGGTGCTAAAAGCCAAAACATTGTGGCGTGCTGTAAGATAACAGTACCCTACGGTCGTTAAAAGAAGAACGTCAACAACTGCGGTGGGCGGCCAGCTTCCTTTTTCTTTTTGCTTCTTTTACGCAGTGATGTGCTGGTTTTTTTTTTTGCAGTGCTGGAATGTCACCCTTCATAAAAACGTGTCGCCTCTTCCCTTCTCCTCCTCTTAGAGGTTGGTTATCCTCTGTCATAGATGGAAAAAAAGAAGGCTTGGAGGAATTTATTGATCTACAACTTGAATGGGATAGGGAGTGGAGGGGAAATGTAAACATGTGGAAGCTCTGCTTTGCGGCGAGACAGGATGCAACCTTTGAGAATGCACGTGACTGCCGAGGATGGTGGAATAGATAGGAGTGACGAGGTACAGGAGAAGAAAGGAAGCTGTCAGAGGGGCGAGACAAGAGAAGAAGAGGTAGCGAGGAGAGAGTCAAGAAGGAGGAAAAGAGCCGGAAGGAGAAAGAGTATGGGCAGAGGGGTGAGACAGGAGTCAAGGTTTGACAGCGGCAGAACGAAGTAGGAAGGGAAGTTCAGTGTTCTCCCGGCTTTGTGTGTGTGAAAGAGAGACAGACAATGAGTGAAGTAGTGCGCTGATTGGTAGGTAACTACCTCCCGCCACCCACAAATTTGGAGGAAGGGAAAAAGAATGGAGGAGGAAGCAACGTCGCGTCTGCTGGTCGTTACATAATGCCGCTGTCAGACGTAGATTTTTTTGTACTTACTTTTCACTGCATATGCGTAGTTTACTGCATTCTTTAAACACAGGATCTACAAGGGAAAATACAATTTAAAAAAATTATGGGGCACAGTAAATTATGTTATAACGATAACTCGCTATAGCGTTAATTTAAATTTCCATTGTCGACTATCGTTATAACGCGGTTCCACTGTAAATTGTTACCTTGTACTGTATAACTGAATTCCTCTCATAAAGGGACATGCATATGTAATATCTGATTGTGTAGGTTGGTAGGTGCATTTAACTAATTTCCCTTACTTTTTATTTTTATATTATTTTGCATCAGCATGTAGCAGTGTGTTCCTTATTGTTCCTAAACTTCAGAATGGAAATTTTTTTGCCGAACATAATGTACAACACTCTATGATCGGCAATATGCATTTGTTGGTAAGTGTGTACCACTATTTCTTTTATAACTTTTTTTTCTCTAAATCTGTTTGCCTTATTGCATAGCAGTGTCTTCTCTCTTGCTCGACTAATGGTTTAAATGTATGTTGTCCTGTATGGACTTACAATTCTGGTACTACAAATAGCATATATTCAAATAAGTAAATGTACATATTTGATTTAAAACGGGACAAATTGTTACCTTGTACTGCATAACTGAATTCCTCTCGTAAAGGAAAGTGCATGTGGGACTCGGCTGGTCTGCCACCCTGGAACCTGATGTGTCTCTCTCTAGGCTAGTGTTCTCTGCCATCCGTTCGACTTACAGATTCTCATGACATTAGTTGATCATGCTACTTCGGCCGGGCCAGATGTGTTCCCCTGCTAGTGTCGTGAGTGTTGCTTGTACTCTGAATGTGATGGTTTCATTTCAGTTGGTTTGTAAGAAAGTCGTTTGCTATTTTGTTGTACTGACCAAGACAGTCTGGTATTGTATAGCATCGTTTAACACACAGCGAACAGCACCTGACGCTTGTGTAATATTTTATTGCGCTGGTTGGTAAGCACTTATAAATATTTTTCCTTTACATTTGTTTTCATATCTGTTTATATTAGCGTGCAGTAATGTTGACCTTATCACTATCACACCTGTGTTTCTCGGCTTCGCAAAAGTATTTTTTTTTGACTAACATGATCTATAGCGTTCAGTGCTCGTGCAATATTCACAGGTTGTTAAATGCTTATAACTACTTGCTTTTATAACTTTTTTTTAAATATTTGTTTGCATCATCGCGTAGCAGTGATGTCTCTCTTGCACGACTAATGGTTTAAAATGTATGTTGTTTTGTGGCAAGCAAAAAATACAGTCTTTACAAGTAGCGTAATGTGTATCGCACTTGATATATTGGAGTAATTTTTGCGGTTGGCCCTTGTGATATTTAGTTTTTTCATATTTTGGCGTGCATTCTAGCTTTTTCTAAACTTCTTGGCATGATAGCAACACTGATATTACTATTATAGACTGTGGCTCCATCTGGTATTTTTGTAAGTGTGCTTAGGGCATACCTGACCCTGCGGTCCTTCTTGCCATCGGAGGTGATGCCTATGTTATGAATTTGGTGGCTGTTTCTTAAACGGTACAAAAATTACAGCCAACTATGCTGATAAGTAGGCTTGGGGCATACTTGACCCTGCATGCCTTTTCGTTGTCAGGGGTGATGTCTATGTCATGAATTTGTTGTATTTTAAACGGTTCGGAAATAACAGACAACAATGCTTATAGGTGGACATAGGACGTAATTGACGCTTGCGCTTGGTGCGACTCTAGACTAGCGTGCATGGGCAGGACTTGCTCCGTGTCACGCAGGTGGAATGACAGAGCGAAAGACTAGCCCCCGTCAGGACGCCAGGTGAAAGGAGAACAGAAGGAATATAAGAAAACCAAGGTAGAATGACTAAGCATGAGAAAACCAAGGTGGAATGACAGATCATGATATTTGTCCCCACAAGGACGCCAAATGAAAGGAAACCAGAGGGAATACGAGAAAACCAAGGTGTAATGACAGAGCATGAGACTCTGAGAAAGGAGACTCTCAGCAAACTCCAGGAGTGGAAGATTGGAGAGGGATATAGGACGTAGGAGGTATGAAGGAGACTGATAACTCTGAGAAAACCTCCAAGGGATAAAACGTGGGAAACAGGAGAGAGGTAGGAAAGCGACCAGAAGAACTCTGAGAAAACCCTTCCAAGAGATGAGGGGTAGGAAGGAATTATAGAGTGTGATGAAATAAAGGAGATTGGGAGGGCTCTGAGAAAACCCCCCACACAAAATGCAAAAGCGTGAACTAGGAGCATACAAGATTGCCACCATTAGCCAGGAATGACACGGAGGAATCCCTCCACATGCGGGAGGGATAGCATGGAGAAAACCCCGGGAACCTGGGAGGGATAGCATGAAGAAAACCCCCCACATGGAATGGAAGAGCATGAAGTGGGGGCATCCGGTAGGAAGGAATGAGAAAATAAAGGAGATCGAGATGACTCTAAGAAACCCCCCACTAAGAATGAAAGAGCATTAAGTAGGGACATTCACGATGGATGCCATTGGCCAGGAATGACAGAGCAGGATGGAAAATCCAATATGTCCAACGTCCATCTGCAAGGAATGACAGTTCAGGTTGTTGCCTCGTGACATCATCCAAGATGGCCACCGGCTTGTCCTCTTGTCCCCGCCAGGATGCCAGGTGATGGAGAACCACCTATTTATAACTACGGACACTATTTGTCATCAGCATTATCTACATCGTAATTTACACTTGGGATATTTCAATGGACTTTCTGTGGGTAGTAATATTATTATCTTCCGGTGCAGTATTGCCTTCGTACTATGTTGAATGTTGCCCTAAGGATGTTCACCCATAGTCACAACACTTATTTCTAGTTGTGTGCAAGGCAAATGGTTAAGCTTGTACAAACTTGCAACTAATAAGCCTGCTGCATCATAGATAACATGATATCAGCTCTGGGGCATGAAATCCCAGAAAATAGATACACTAAACAAACAAAAAATAAGAANCTTGCAACTAATAAGCCTGCTGCATCATAGATAACATGATATCAGCTCTGGGGCATGAAATCCCAGAAAATAGATAAGCTAAACAAACAATAGATTACTCCCAGGTACAATTTGGTATCTCAAATGTTACATTTAGACCGGGAAAAATGCTAAACGCGTCACACGCTATGTAATACTAGTAACGTGCAACAGACAGGTGAGAAATTTTCCAAGTCCATAAACCTTGAAGCATAAAATGAGAACCACTGAATAGGTTTTCATCAATTAAACTTTATTAACATTTATGCATTATATAAAAATTCTACATGACCAAGAAGATGCAAATTTCCAGTTGTAATTTTCTATAAATACACACTTCAACACCAAGCGCAACCTTCATTTTATTACAAGAGAACCAAATAGGCAATATAAAATACACACTTTGGCTGAATTGGATCCCCAAGACATTATTTATTGGATGACATTGCCAGTACATGAAGGTTTTATTAATCAGACTGCTATAATTAGTATTTATTCATCATCTGTTTTGTTCTTTCTTAAGAAGATGAAGTTTGATTTTGGTGATGAAATATGTATTTATAAAAAATTAGTTGGTACAACAGGCTATTTGCATATTCTTGGTCATGTAGAGCTTGTGTATAATGCATAAATGTCAATAAAGATTGCTTGACCAAAATCAATTCAGTGGTTCTCAGTTTGTGTTTCAAGGTTATGGACTTTGAAAATTTCTCACCTGTCTGTCGCACTGTGTTGCATGCTACTAGTATTACCTAGCGTGAGAAGCATTTAGCCTCTCTTCTAGTGCTAATTTAACATTTGATATAACACATTGTACCTGGGAGTAATCTATTGTTTGTTTAGCTTATCTCTTTTCTGGGATTTCACATCCCCTGGCTGTTATCATGTTATCTATGATGTAGCAGGCCTATCAGTTGCAAGTTTGTACAAGCTTAATCATTTTCTCTTGCAACTTTGCATGAAAGAGCCGTACACAGACCCTGCTCCTTTCGTGCTTGTGTTAACTGTGGTTGTAAACAGATGTAATGGAAGAAAAGAAAACATNCGTACACAGACCCTGCTCCTTTCGTGCTTGTGTTAACTGTGGTTGTAAACAGATGTAATGGAAGAAAAGAAAACAGTTAACTTTGTGTACACAGTAATTAAATTACATAATCACCATATTTTTATCTGAGGTTTTGCATTAAAATCTGCAAAACACACAAAAACAATGTATAAATAAGCTCTGTGGTATGAAAATATAATATGAATTCACGAACACACAACATTATTTTATGCAGATCGTAATTTGTAACTTGAAATAAGAAAAATCTTATTTTTGGTTCTATAAATGAAAATATGCATTATTTTTTTGTTTNTCGTAATTTGTAACTTGAAATAAGAAAAATCTTATTTTTGGTTCTATAAATGAAAATATGCATTATTTTTTTGTTTGCAATCACAACATTTTCTGGCCTTTACAAATTAGTAACACCAAATCACTCAATATAATATATATTTCAACATTATTTGTTAGTATATTATACGTTATGTAAAACATATCAGCGTATTTCATTTTATAATTATCGTCACATCCCCTGTTAAAATTAGCATTAAACAAAACATTAATCACACATACAAATAGAGTAATAAATTATTTAATTGGAATTAAGGGCTGTACTGATAATTGGTTTTTAATACCGCAATTCCAAGTCTTTCAATTATTGATTGTACGATTTCTTAAGAATTACAGGTAGGCCTNAATTGGTTTTTAATACCGCAATTCCAAGTCTTTCAATTATTGATTGTACGATTTCTTAAGAATTACAGGTAGGCCGACATATCAATTGTGGAATTGAATTAGACATTCCAAATTTTTATCCTTACAAAAGAAATTACAAGCAATTCTGCATCTTGCAGTACAGTTTCACAACAGTCTGCAGGTATCTGGAGTGGACTACTTTTAACAATTAGCAGATATTTATGGTGCCATGATTGTTTACCTGGCCAGCAGCAAATTTGAGCTTCTCCAGGCCNCTTTTAACAATTAGCAGATATTTATGGTGCCATGATTGTTTACCTGGCCAGCAGCAAATTTGAGCTTCTCCAGGCCGACAGAATACCTGCTTCTCAAAGTCACAATTTCATCCACTTTCTTCTGATGCAGTGACTGGAATGTGTGTAAAAGCTCCAGGTATAATGTGGGTGTTACATAGTTGTGGCGATGCTGCTCCTTGTAAAACCTGCATTAGGAAACAAGGGAGAGCAACAGAAATCAAGATTTGGTATTGCCAAATGGGCTTCGTGAGTATTGGTAGTCCATGTTTAAAAGTCGCTAATGCAAAAACAACATATTTTTAAAAATTAAATATAAATTTATTTTAATAGGCAGACATTTTGTGATAATGATACCCTAGAAGCAGATACTTACCCTCCCTTTGTCACCCAAAATGTTCAAAACATTGACTGGCACAAGGTTTTACCAAGCGTTGTAAGTCAATGTTAAATTGTCTCTGGTGTAATATCAAAATAATTTTTACATGGAATATTAATTTATTTCAATAGTCAGAAGTTTCACGAATAAAATTATACAACCCCACATGTGTAACTGACCTCCTCTTGTTGTCATAAATGTTTAAATAATCCACTGCGACCGAGGGAGAAAACCATTTTCAGTGGCTTCTTGTGGAAAATCAGAGGATTTGTTATTGAAATATATATTTATTTCAATAAACACACATCTTTTGATAAACTGATATCCTGTAAGGGCACATACGAAACCCCTTTGTCGCCAAACAATGCACTAGCACCAAGCAAATATAACACATGTCAAGTGCTAAGTTTGAGTTATTAATTACTGAAGGTTGTAAATAAACTAATTTTAATGACTGTACTTATTCATCTGTGTCTCAAAAATTACAAGTTTTTAAAATATAATATTACTATTAACTTTTAAATGTGACATAGAGTTCGACAAGGTTCAATTGCAGCCAGTTGACAACATGCGTGGTCAGCATCCTGCCAGGCGCCTGCAGACCACAACATGCTTGCCTCCCTTCCTCCACCCCAGCTGACTTTGTGCACAAGCAATACTGCTCTGCACGTGCTTACAACCACATGCATGGACTGCTTGCATATTCAGTATTTCATTATTTGTATGTACATAAATGGATACACAATTGCAGTGAATATTTTGACATGTCTGAAGATATTATAACTGTCTTAATACCATGGACAAATGTAATTTTTGCACTACTTTATCAAAATTAAATACACATGTGACTTCAAAACACCCAAACATGCAAAAAATATTTTTCTTTATTTTTTTAGTACTATATGTGTTGTGAATATTCGGGACAAGCACTAGTTCAAGCATTGACCGCCAGAGGTCTTAGAGGTCTAGTGTGTGTCAGCTTGGCGCCCAGTCTGTGTTGTGTTGTGTTGTGGTTACTACATAACCTCACTCTGTTCTTGTCTCGTGATATTAGTACATACGTTTTCTTATGTGTTGTGTTTTCTATCTTCTTCCCCATATCCAACAACAGGTTATGGGCCCAGTCTATCCGCAGTAAAAGTGTCAACAGTTTGTTCAGTGACAAAAAAAAAATCCGTCGCTAAAAAAAAAAATGAGCTCCAACTCAGCTCTCCCTCCGATCGAAAAGCTAAAGGGACGCGAGAATTTTGATACCTGGAAGTTCGCGGTCAAAACTTATCTCGAGCACGAAGATTTATGGGGATCTGTGACTGAGGAAGACACAGATAAGAAGAAAAATGTCAAAGCCCGGACGAAGATAATCTTATTAATAGATCCGATCAACTATGTCCACGTTCAAGAAGCCACAACAGCCAAGGAAGCGTGGGATAAACTATCGTCAGCCTTTGAAGATAGTGGACTCGAACGAAGAGTGTCTCTCCTACGAATTTTGACCACGACCCGCCTCGAAAATTGTTCATCCGTCGAGGAGTATGTGAATAAAATTATCTCAACAGCGCACAAATTGAGAGCCGTCAAAATGGAGGTTAGTGACGAATGGGTAGGCACGATAATGCTCGCCGGTTTACCTGAAAAATACAGCCCAATGATCATGGGATTTGAGAGTGCTGGAATTCAAATCACGTCTGATTCCATTAAGATGAAATTGCTCCAGGATATTTCTGATTTTGGTCATGATTCGGGTGAAAAATCCGCTGCCATGTTCTCAAAACAGAACCGAGGTCCAAGTAAGTTCGCCACGCGAAAGCCAAACCCTTCATTCAGTTCATGCAACAACAGTTACAAACACCAACAAGGCAAAGGCCCGCGTTGTTACAAATGCAATGGGTTTTACGGTCATATCGCAAAAGATTGTGATCGGGTTCCGGATGATGATAACGGTGATAAACGTCAAAATAAAAACGAATCAGAGGGTTCAATGTTTACCGCCCTGTCAGTGCAGTGTTCTCCAGAAGAAAACGAGTGGTTTCTTGACTCTGGCTGTTCCGTTCATTTGGCCAAAAATCAGAACTGTTTTGTGAACGACCTCAGGCCCGCAAAGGTCGGCTTCAGCACCGCAAACCATCAAGGTAGTATGAACTCTAATAGTGTTGGTGACATAACATTACCAGTTAAGGTTGATGGAAACGTGCTGCCAGTAAACGTAAGAGGTGTTTATCTCGTTCCTGAGTTGAGAGTCAATTTGCTTTCGGTCAGCCAAATTGTGAACAACGGGAACTCAGTTGTTTTCGACTCTAAAGGTGCGCGAGTTCTTGATGCAAACAATGAAGTTCTGGCGTCAGCGACCTTGAAGAACAATTTGTTCAAGTTGGATTTGGATGCACCTGGCTCGACTTTTTTCACAGTTTCAAATTCAGGTATGTTGTGGCACAGTCGTTTAGCACACGTTGGTCTATCGAGTTTGGAAAAATTGAAAACTTTGGTCCATGGATTTGGATTAAACTCTAATTTGAAGGTGCCTGAAGGCTTTGTGTGTAAACCATGTGCACTAGGCAAAAGTCAGAGGTTGTCTTTTCCTGACAGTGAGTCTAGATCTACTAGAATTCTAGAGCTCATACATTCAGATATAGCAGGACCATACACAGGTTCTTTCTCTGGGTCCCGGTACATGATTACGTTTCTAGATGATTTCAGCCATAAAATTTTCGTCTATTTTCTGAAATCTAAGGACCAAGCTTTCAACTGCTTAGTTAACTTTAAGGCCTATGTTGAAAACCAGACCGGCCAAAACATTCAAATTTTGAGGACTGATAACGGTGGTGAATATTGCAGCAAGAAGATGCGTCAGCTTCTATCCTCCGCAGGTATTGAGCATCAGACTACTGTCCCGCACACCCCACAGCAAAATGGGAAGGCAGAAAGGCTCAACAGAACCATAATGGAGCGCGTCAGATGTCTACTCAATGAGTCAGAGCTACCCAACTCATTCTGGGCCGAGGCTGCTAACACCGCAGTGTATATACTCAACCGTTCTCCCACCAGATGTGTCGCAAAGACTCCAGAAGAGCTCTGGTCAGGTAAAAAACCTACAGTGAGGCATTTACGCGTGTTTGGTTGCAAAGCATATGCACATATTCCGGCGGCCACTCGCAAGAAATTGGATCCTAAATCAAAACCGTGTATTTTGATTGGTTATAGTTCCACAAGTAAAGCCTACAGATTTTTTGATCCGGAAAAATCCACAGTTTTTGTCTCGAGAGATGTCATTTTTTCTGAGAACGAAAAAGGTTCAGTTCTACTCAGCAAATCTGGTGATACTTCGAGGAATGAATTTTTTCTTCCTGATTCGTGTGGAACTGATATTTTTTCAGATAACGACCGTTCTGAAACTAATGATGAATCAATGTCTTCAGATTCCTCTACAGCCTTGACGTTCGAGGAACAAACGGAAGATTTTCCCGGGTTTCCTGATGATCCAGCTGAATCAGATCTTGACGCCGCTTCGTCAACTGCTGGGACCGACCCTGACTACATTCCTACTCGACCCGTTGTTATTGAAGAAGAAAGTACGCGGGGAGGAACCCGTGAAAGAAGACCGCCGACTCATCTACAGGATTATCTACTGAATTTCGCCTCAACCGCTACTACAAATGATCCACTCACTGTCGATGAAGCTCTCTCTCGTCCTGATGGAGATGAATGGCGCAAAGCCATGGACAGAGAGTACAAGGCGCAAATGGATAATGGAACATGGGAATTGGTGAATCTACCGCCCGGACGAAAACCCTTGAAAAGTAAGTGGGTGTTCAAAACTAAAATGGATGCTGCGAACAAGGTGACCCACAAGGCTCGGCTAGTCGTAAAGGGCTGCTCCCAGATCAAAGGTGTTGACTATGAGGAGACGTACTCCCCAGTCATTCGTTACAGTTCCATCCGATATCTTCTGACGCTAGCTGCTGAATTCGCCCTCGACATTGACCAGATGGACGCAGTCACCGCGTTTCTTCAAGGGGACTTGGCTGAAGAAATTTATATGCTGCCTCCGGAAATATATGACAAAGCAGATAAAGTCTGCCGTCTGAAGAAAAGTTTATATGGCCTGAAGCAGGCTAGCAGGGTCTGGAACATTAAGCTTGACAAATGTTTGAAAGAGGCCAACCTCCAACAATCGAGGTTCGACTCTTGCATTTACTACAGAATTGAAAATGGGAAGATTCTGATTGTGGCCGTTTATGTTGACGATCTTTTGATTTTGTCTAATGACAGCCAAATGGGGGGAGAATTGAAGAAGAAATTGACGTCAACTTTCAGGATGACTGACATGGGAAAAGTCAAATACATTCTGGGGTTTGAAATCAAACGTGATCAGAATGAGAAGAAAATTTGGATCAATCAATCTCGCTACATTGAACAAATGTTGAAAAGGTTCAACATGAAGGATTGTAATCCCTCCGAAACGCCCATGGCGCCAGGGTTGCAGCTGTCTGAGGAGCAGTGTCCGACGACATCGACAGAGAGGCTGGAGATGAATAAAATACCGTATCAAGAGGCGGTGGGAAGCCTCCTATTTGCATCTCAAGTATCTCGCCCAGACATAAGTTTTGCAGTGAGCTATGTCAGCCGATTTAACGCTAATCCAGGAAAAGTGCACTGGGGCGCCGTCAAGAGAATTTTTAGATACCTCAAGGGTACTGCTAATTTCCAGCTTGAGTTTTCTGGTCAGAAGGATAAGGTGACCAACCTGATTGGCTACTCCGACTCAGACTGGGGCAGCGACGTTGATGGAAGGCGTTCAGTGACTGGTTATGTTTTCATGAAGAATGGCTCCGCTTTGTCATGGTCAACAAAGAAGCAGCCAACAGTCGCATTTAGTACTACAGAGGCTGAATACATGGCCATGTCATCTGCCGTACAAGAAGCGCTCTGGTTACGAGGTTTTTCTTTGGAATTGTTTCCTGCATCAGCAAAGAGACCTACTGAGCTACGAGTTGACAACCAGGGAGCGCAGAACCTCGCTCTGAATGGCGCTTACCAGGCGCGAACGAAACACATAGATGTGCGCCACCATTTCCTACGTGAGCGAATCCGCGCAGGTGAAATCAGTCTCATTCACGTTGCCACGAAGGATATGGTTGCTGATTCTTTTACAAAGCCGCTCAACAGGGAAAAGCTGCTGAACTGTCTGATTCAACAGGGACTTATCCCAAATAGGGAGCATGTTGTGAATATTCGGGACAAGCACTAGTTCAAGCATTGACCGCCAGAGGTCTTAGAGGTCTAGTGTGTGTCGGCTTGGCGCCCAGTCTGTGTTGTGTTGTGGTTACTACATAACCTCACTCTGTTCTTGTCTCGTGATATTAGTACATACGTTTTCTTATGTGTTGTGTTTTCTATCTTCTTCCCCATATCCAACAACAATATGTGGTCTATGTTATTAAAGCAATGTGTTCTATAATTTATGCTGTTTATCATACATGATTACATGGTGCTTTTTTATTTATTGAGTGCAGTCTATCCTATCTTAGAATTCCACTTTTGTCATGTAGAAATAGTAACCAGTAAAAAAACAGACTACCTATCCTCCTGCCTCCAGGTGGTTTCCACCAGACTGTCAAAACATGTTTTGTTTGTAATGATTGACATCAATGAGATGTTAAGTCCTACCTACCTACAACAAAACATATCACCAATCTAACACATAGATAATGAGAAAACAATTGATTTTGTTATAGAAATTTTTAATTACTGCAATTGATATAAGTTGATTAAGATTCATAGTTTATTGGCTTAAAATTTTTTTTATTGCAAGTTGTAGCATTCTTGTCCAGCAAACAGAAATAATACATCATAGTGCTCATGAAAAATTAGCTATATTATAGTCTTAGTTAGATTTAAGATTGTAATACGTTCATAATATGTATTTTTTACTAACTTATTTTTTCTGTCAAGTAAATTTATATGGTCGCAGTATATTTCATACATTATCCATTTAGAAATTCAATATCAAAAACAACTGAAATTTTATTTTATTCAAACGACTTAACTTGTGTTTACAACTGTTGCACCTGTTTTACTGAAAGGACATATAACTAGGCCTGGTGCTGACCTTCTTGGCCACTCAGTGTCAGCCTATTTACGACAAGTACCAAGCTCTGTTGCCACATTTATCAAGCATCTATCCTATCATAATACATGTGTCATCAAATATGAATTTTAGTAATATAAATAATAATTCTATGCACAAAGAGGAACATTTGAATATGGTAGACAGAGAATATGGTAGTGAGTTTATATCTATTATGGAAATGCCTGAACAAAAGAAGTGATAAAATTTACTCACATAGCAAAAATATTATGACACTTCAACTTGCAGATTAGCAATATCTATTAAACGTAATTATAACAATTGCAATTTACTTACAATTGCATGTAGCATAGAAAAAGCAATTCATCTTCCTGCTGTAGCTAGTACTGGCAGCACAAGCTCCTTCTCTGTCCATGTAGTTTGAATGTCATTACTTCCCGTTAAAAACTTCCGCCATCATTCAATTTATTATAACAAAAATGTACACTTTTCTACAATTTTACTATGTAACTTGTTGAAATAGCACAACCTTTTTTTTTTTTTTTCCCATAAAACTACGGTAAATTTTTTGTTGGATTAATGCATTGTCTTAAAATTATAACACCTTTCTCCAGAGAATCTTTGTTCAAGCCATCAAAATCTATAACTTGTTTGTCGACAGTTTTTTTCTAGGCAACACTAAAATTACCTTTGAAGTAGATGCAATGCTGTGCTCCCCCATTCGTTGCATATCAGTTGCACAGTACGCTCATCGACATCACACGCTTTTGCTATCAAAAAGTTAATTTGTTTGGAATTTTTTACTTTCGTGAAATTCTTGTATAATAAAGTATAAAAAACTTACACTAAATATTATATATCAACACTATTTGCTAATTTTTTTCCTTTTGTGCCAGTAGGTGATAGTACAATATTTATTTAGTGCCACAATTTCAATGAAAACTTAACAAGCGAACAAATGAAAAATAGTAAGCATTGTTCAAAGCCAATCGCCATACTGGAGCTAAATGCTAGCCAACACTGGATGGAGTGAGGTAGCTATGCTATAAATTATCTTGTAGAGACTAAGCATGAGTAAGACTTTTGCCGCTCTCCACGTCCGCTGGGACGGCCTTTGGAGGCAAGGACTCCTGGGGTTCCCCCACCTCGGCTTGGTCGGGCTCCTCCCTAATGACACTTGGCGGTGTGGGAACTCGCTTCGGAGCTCGGTCCAGAAGGTTTTCCATGATATCTGCGATCCAGTCAGGGATGATCTTCCTTGCCCTTGGTTGGGTCGTTTCCATCTGATCTAGGTGGCGTGGTGTGTAATGTCCGGACGGACATTGCCCCTCATGGTGGCCGGTAAATTTTGTTGTGTTCCGCCCTTGGTTCGGCCTGGGTAGTCTCTGATGGGGCAAGGGTGCTGCTGGCTGGGGCGGTGAGTGTTCTCCAGTTCGGGGTCGTGCAGCATCTTATTCCTCAAGGTTTCAGTAGTTCGTCCCCCTCTTCCTCATCTGCGTCGACCTCCGCGTTTTGGTCTTTAGGTACCGAGAATCTTGTTTCTGCAGCTTATGGCCTCAATTGCCCATGGTGTCAGCGTGTGACCTCATGACCTCACACTCTGTCTCGGGATTCGGTGGTTCGGGGTGACGTCTGGGTTTCCTCTCCTGTCGTCTCACCCCCAGGTTTCGCTGTTGGCCCTGGTTCAGCGGGGTTAAGAACATGTAGTCAAGTATTCCTTTACTTTATGTGGTGGGGCTGTGTGCTGGGAAATGACATAACCCCTTCATTCCCATTGGACTGTCAATTGTTTATTCCCCCCGATCTGCACATGGCATTGCCCACTGTCTATGGTGCACTTTTGCTGCTGTAACCAGGGCTGTCCCAAAATTACTGTTTCCCTATTTTGGGTGTGACCAAGAAATATGCGTGGGTACCGTATTTTATTGCATATAAGTCTCCTGTGCATATAGGTCGCACCATTATTCTCAAAGGATGTTAAAAAAAAATAATATTTATCGTTTATAGGTTGTGCTCATCGTTGTTGCAAATCCTGTACAACACGGCGTGCGCCACGGGTGGCTGATGCACGCGACCTTGGTGAAGGTCTTGTGGCAGTGGCAGCTGTGTCCTTGGAAGCAAGCTGTGTTGCCAAGCGTACTTAACCATTATTTTTGCAGTTTATCTTTGTAAGTTTTAAATAAACGTGCAAAATATAGAAAGGCATTTGAATATTTCCGTTACGTAATTCCCTTTGCAATCCTTAACAGAAAAAAATATTTTAAAAGAATCAAAAGGAATCGATTTTTGCTCAATAACTGATAATTGATTATTTTCGAAAGCTTTCTGTGGAGTATATGAGATAGCAGCACATTAGCGTTGGTTCTTGAGTACCAAATGTTAGCCGTGATATACACATCTTTCTCTTATATCGTCTTTGCGCCGCACGTATTGTTGTTTTGATGTTGTGGCAGTGAAGAAGTGCGACAGTTTCTTGATGGAAAAGCGATGTACCTACACAGCAGGTTTCAAAATGAAAGTGATTTTGTTTGCTGAAGAGATTGGAAATTGAGCCGCGGGTCATGAATTCGGAGTAAATGAAAAGTTAGTGAGGGGCTGGAAGAATTTTTCTCACTTATAAGTCGCACCCCAAGTTTTCAATAAATTTTTAAAAATTAAATGTGCGACTTATATGCGATAAAATACGGTTACTTTTCTGGTTAATTTTGATGGCCAGCTTTATCTTCCCTTCCAGCTGGAGGAGGCAGTGACATCTGTACTTTCCCATCCTGGGGTGTCAGGTGGGCTCTTTGGTAGGGGGTGAGTAGGTCGCATCTAATAAAGTTCAATCATGGCAAAGGTAATTTGTTGGTTAAACCTCACTTTAGGACTGGGGGCCTCCGAAGGCCGGGACCCCTCTACTAAGGTCTATATCATGATGCTGGCCCTGTGATTAAAATTCTCCATAGCTCGGCAAAGGGGACGTGGGCTTTCTTCGCTCGCGCTCCCTTAATTTTCCGTTCTCCAGCTGGCAGGCTTTGCAGGGCTGTTATGGTTAAAATTCCTCCCACGCCAGAACCAGCACTTAGGGAGCGCCGAAGTGATAGGGGCTGAAGGTGGGGGAGAAGTAGGACTAGGGGGAGTAGGGGGTACCCCCATCCCTCTTTCTGTTTCGTTTCCTCTTCTCCATTGCCCCTTTTGTTACGCTCCAAGGCCGTCTGCTCCCGGTAGTTTCTGTCTCTCTCTTGCACACTCCACCAGCTCTTCCATTACTAGGGGCATGGGAATTTGTAGAAAATTACATGGCTGGTAGCAGCATACGTGCTATAGTGCGCACGGCACTCTCTTCGCTCCCTTCGGGATAAACTCAACGGTACATTTGCACTTTTATTCTTATGAAGATTTTAGCTTCTTTGCTGGTTTGGATTCTACTGTGAAATTAGGACATGAGTCAAGCGAGGACATATTCTCCGGAAAACTGTACGGCGAGGCAGGAACAAAGCTGAGACCAGTCAGTGGCAAACTCTCCATACCTGTTCCACCATTACGTCTTCCCTGTTAGCTGTTTCCTGGCCTTCGAAACCCATTATTGGAGGGGGGCAGGAGGGACTCCGTTGTCCTTAAATTTGTTTTCACATTCTTGCGTGAATGCTACGGCGACTTCTTGGGGTCTGCCTGCAAATTCCGGCAGCAGGGGCCTATCTGAACTCCTACTTGACGCTGTACTGTGGTGGTATCTAGGCCTACTAGGCCGGTATTCTTTGGCTCGCCTGCAAACTTTGCACCGGTAAACTAATTCTGGCTGTGTTATGCGCTCATCAGGCCACCCAACACAGAGGTGGCGAAACATTTGGGCGCAAGTCATGTACCTGATAGTGTTTACCCCTCGTCCATTACATGTTATTCAGGCACAATAAGCGTACTGACGAGTACGGCATTCTTCCCATCTGAATTCGAAGCTGTCTGTAAACCTTGGCTCGTTCATCCATCTGTTTTCACAGTGGGCACAATATATCACATGTTGCCCCGTTCCATCTCATGTAGCCGTTGTACAGAGTCGGCGCGGGCCCCAACTAAGGGCGGCTGGTCCAGGAGCCGCTGGGCTTTGGGCGGCAGCGGTGGATTCTGGCGCCTGGTAGATGGTGCTGGTGGGACCCAGTCCCACGGGCAGTCCAATCTGCAGGCAGATGATGATGGGACGCAATGTGCCAGTGATCTTCCGGTGGGGCTCAAACAAGTTACTAAAGGGGACTAAGGAGTGAGGCGCCTGCAGTCAGCGGGCGGCTTGTGCCTGATCCATAGCGGAGGAAAAACTGATGGCTGACTGGGTTGGGTTACCTGGCAATTGGTTGGCTGTAGGAACTGTAGATGCCTTCTTATCAGCCCACTTAGTCCCTCCTCGTCAATGAATGGCATTAGGTTAGGTACTAAGGGTCGTCGCAGTAAGCAAGGGGAAGGTGATAGCAATTCCCTAGCCAAGAGTACCCAGATGCGATAACGTCACACCTTGTCAGGCCTGGAGTTCCAAACAGCGAATCACATGCAGTGGATGGAGCATGTTATCTGACTTGGGGTGGTGCTAAGACATCGTCGTGTCCCATTCAGAGGCTTCTGGGTCACACCTTGTCAGGCCTTACACTCCAACCTTCGAATTGCCAGGAGTGGATGGAGTGGGTTAGCTGACTTGGGTGGTACAGTTGCTCCCTCGTGGAGTGTACCTTGTGAGGGGCTCTACCATACGTATGCACCAAGTGCCTTTGCACACTGGGCCCACAATACGGGTGGCCAGCAAATTGTGTGGTGTTTTGCGATGTACAAACTATCAAGTTAAGGGAGCCCGCGGTCCTACTCTAGTACTGGCAATGGTGTGGCAAGATCCTGTCACCTGCCACTCCCTTGGGGAAGGAGTTTACAGGGGGGTTGAGAGGTACAAATCATTTTGGAATGAGAATACAGTGTGTCGACTTGAATGTATTTATTCTCGGAAGAATAAAGAGGGTGACCTGTACTAACTCCTAGGCTTTCGTAGTTACCAAGCAATGGTGGAAGTTACGTTACAGACAGGTGAATGGGACCTGTTAAAGCAAAAACAAACCTAGAGGAAGTAATAAAGTAGTTGTGAGAATAACTCAAACCTTACTGTCGTCTAGTGCGATTACGAAGGGACGGAGTGTGACACTCCCAAGTGGAGTGCGTGTCTCTGGGTTAAAGTAAGCTTCACTGATAGTACATCAGTTGCGCAGAGAGCCCTAGCATGGCGTTGGTAGGGTGAGCTGCTGAGTTGCCAAGGCAGAGGAAGTCAATGCAATGACAACTCAGTGACAACTGGCATTCTGAGGGCTCGTCCGGCTCCTGCTCCTTCCTGTGTGGGCGGCGTCATTCCTTGCTGCGTTTTCTTGGCAAGGGTTGGAAGTAAGATAGCTCTGTGATGCGGGTGGTATAACAGCGCTTGCTTAGGGGCAGGCCGACTCTGTTCAGGTGGCGAGGCAGGGGTGCATGACTGACGTGCATATTTTATTGCTACTAGCAATGGTGGGTAGCATTCATCTCTCGGGTGTAGCAGTCCGGGTTAGTCCCCCAGTAAGGGTGCTGTGGTTTCCCACAGGCTGAGTTGAAGTCGTAGATGCTTATATAGTGCATTGCCAGCTACGTGTCATGAGATGCTTCATGTTAAACTTTTGCTTTTAATGTCAATACATATAAAGATATTTGAAATATTTATTAAAAGTCAAAATAAACAGTCAGCTAAAATACATTTCCAATCATTTTGTGGTACTGTTTTCCTATACCAAATTTCCTAATACGGGAGGTCCTTTACTTCCGAATGTCTCATTTTCATAGCCATTTCTTTGGGGATGGGGTAATGTTGTCTTATTTTGGGATTACTTTAGAGGCGTCTTATTTTCGAGTCAATTTCATGGTATGATTTTCAAGTCACTTTTTGGGCATATTGAATTTGAGTGTATATTAACTTCGGGCAGCTTGTATTCAATGAATTACATTAGGGATCTTAGATTGCAAGGCATTTTTAGTTGAGAAAACATAGTTGAGGTAATTATACTTAAGGGTGTCTTATTTTCGGAGCCATCCTATTAGATGGATTTTTATGAAAATTTAGCAAATTATAGCAGTTATTGAAAATTTTAGCATCTATTAAGCACTTATAGCAATTTGCTATTTTCATGCACATTTTATCATTATTAAAATCACTACAATAAGTAGGGTAGAGTAAATATTCAAAAATGTGAATAGTTGCGAATAGTAATTTACGAATTATTCAAATTTGAACTTTGAATATCTTATGCAAAAATTGTGAACAATTTTTCATTCCTGTTTCGAGTGGTTGTAGAGATGCGCCGACTTGAATCTGTTTCTGCCGAATGTGCCTATGTTGACAGAATCGGTGCTTCTGCAGATGTATGAATTGCAGATAATTTTCAGCCAATTTGACAAACATAAACATTGCCTTATTCTTAGGTATAAATAATTTTTCTATTGCCTTTTTGTGAACTTTAAAAGTTTTCCCATGAAGTGCATCAGGAAACAAAAGCCTCAGTGGAAAAGATACTCAAGTTTAACGGTTTCTTTAAACAAAGTTTGTAGTTTTTGTCCCAAGTTCCACATTGCTGAGATAACTATCTACCAGCTTGACATTGAGGAGGGTCTGAGCAGAAGTAGCAAGGGAAGGGAGAGATTGTTTTCCCAGCCACTGGCCGCCTTTCCATTCATTCCTTCCTTCTCTCTCTCTCTCTCTCTCTCTCTCTCTCTCTCTCTCTCCCTCCCCCATCCCCCCTCTCTCTCTATCTCTCTCTCTGAAAGTGGAAACAGCTGCCTGCATACCGGCATATGGTGTGACATCACTTTTTTCACACATAAACACACCAGTGAAAAGGCAGCTTAAGGAGGGTGACCAACCATAAGATATCACTAACACAATGTGGATTTTCTTTCTCGAAAAATTCTTGTTACTTTATCTTTCTAATCTTAATATGGCTATTTTGGCATTATGCTATTAAATTTCTATGACATTTTGCAACTACCCACACCAGCCAACCAGATGTTGAAGTGTGGATGACGATCAAGTCTGAGCACATTGCTTGTCACATGCATCAGTTTTTTATTTTGGTCTCTTCAAAAAACTATTTATGCAGGTTACAATGTATTTCAGTTTGACTTCATCTATAAAAAGCTTTCCCACAGGTCATTAAGATTTTAAAGTACTCTGAATGTGTAAATTTGGTATATCAGTTTTGTATATTATTTCAAGACATGTGTACACGTGAAGTTTCCCCTATATGGTGAACAAACAAAGTGTTCCCTTTCGATTCAATATAACAAAAGGTTCTATTGTATTTATGGCTTTATTTTTAACATTTTCATGTTAAAAATAAATTTAATGACATGCGTCTATTTTGCATTTTCCTGATCATAAAACAATCAATATTTTATATCAACTCAAATGTGTAGCAAAGGACTCCAAGCACAAAACATCAATTAGTCTACATTTATTTTAAAAAAAGTTTTGAGAGTAGATATTTTGCAACTAACAATAATCTTGTTTATTGTAGAGCATATATGAAAACAATCCACCATTTTTGTTTTAAGCCAATCACTTAACTGTCAACCACAACAAAACATTAAACAACCTTACGCAAGCTGTATGCTTACTGTTTTCTGTGTTCACTATTAGGTATTTATATAAATATAGACCAACAAATGATTTTTTTTTTAATTTTTGCCTTTGCACAAACTTACATAGTTTGTTGTATTACTTTATTTACTTTTTGGGAGATGATAAACTGAAATAACTAAAAAATTGCTTTTAATTGTACTGCACATCACCAATACCATTGTTTGAGGATTATAGTAACTTAAATTCAACTCAAATATAAGCAAGAAGCTGTTCCATTAATCTGCAGTACATCAGTGAATCAGCATTACAGAATTAGCCCATCGAAGATTCATCACATCGACTCAATTTTGTGACTCGGCACAGCTACAGTTATTTGCTTGACTTTTTATTCCTATAGGATGTTCACAGTAAAGTGAGAACTTTTGAGGCCCTAGTTACTTTTTTTATTTTAGTGAGTTTTTATCCTTTAAGTAATTTCCTAAAATAAATATATATAGTCATTTAAGTAATAAACACAGTGTGTATTTGTCACCACACTCGGAAGTTAATGTCTATGGCTGAAATAAAATATATTTATTGATGATTATTTTTAATGTCGGGGCTTTCAAAGGTGCTCACTTTACAATGAATAGCCTATACACATTTGAAGATGTTCATTTAAACTTTCATTCCACAGTTAATAGAGCTAGACCATTACTGATCATGATAACTAGTAGTTTTAATGAATGTTTGCCATTTCATGCAGCGGCAAATCAAGGATCGTTAGATCCCCTGCTGGTATGTTATAGAATAACTCATTTAAAAATGTGATAAAAATTAGAATATTAAGAAACACCAGTACACCCACATTAATTTTTACTGTAACATTTGCAGAAAGAGAACATATTTCTTCTTTATTGTTTGCAGCCCAAGAAATAGGCATGTAGGACTAAAAGTTATATTATCATGGTTGTACACTACCATTGCTTTTATTGAAATACCTCATGGCCCCGTATAACCAACACACAGACTTTTTTTGATAATTCCGGGGAAACTATTGTGTTTTATTTCCGCAAATACATTCGAAAGTATAGAATTTCAGTACATTGATGAGAGGATGAGACAGCGACATGGTGAACTACAACAATACCAACATGGTGTCGTGCCATAGATGAGCTGAAACACGAACTAACAGCGCTTGTAGTATCGCAAGCCGGTTCCAAGAGTTTACAATGAAATGTTTGCATTTACAAAGAGTTTCATCTACTATAATTTAAATTACAGTAAACAAATTCTGTTACTGAATCATGACCGTGGTAGCAAGAAATTGCAAACAGGTGCAAACTATTTGCGTTACATTAGCAAATAGCCCTGCAACTGCATGCATAAACCTCAGCGTGTGCAAAATCAACTACCAATTCAACCAAGAAGATACGTCTATTTAAACTTATGGCTTCACTCAGTATGCAAACAATGATGATTACAGAAAATAAAACAGTAAAACCACTGAAAATAAAACTGCAAGACCAAAAATTTATTCCAATCCTGATAGAGAATTTATTTTTATTGCAGAGATCTTTCAGATATTTTTTGATGACCAAAATTTATATAGTCTTCACTACGGTGATAGTGCATGCACATTATCATAGTTTTGTCATGATATCTGTCTCATATCTTCACACTGCACAGAAATTAGTTTATATACAAGCCGATTCACAGCACCCGTATCACCCCTTTTTCTCGGAGACAACACAACACCTAGGGTTCGTGAAAAAATTCTGATATCTATAAGCTATGGATTAATTGGTAGTAATTCCATTACCCTGAACATACCGGAGGTACGAGTATGGGGGTGAGCTTTGAAATTGCAAATGGAAACAGGGGTTGAATATGGTATCGTTGGATAAAGGAAACACCATTTACTAAAACAGTTGTTTTCTGATGTGCATAGTTTACGCACAATAAAGTAAATCATTTAAGCATATGGTTTGTGAAGTGCATAGTATACGTACAATGAAACTGAATGAAAACTATTTTTAATCTTACTACAATCAAATGGCAAACCAAGAAACATGTTTTTCTGGCGTGCATATCCAGTTTATGTACAATCAACAGGACGTCAGGTGTACTGTAAATGCCGGTATTGTGTGAGAGAACTACTGTGAAATGGGAACTGGGAACACTCATTCGTACACATCACTCTTCATAAGAGTTTGAAATGTCGACCACCCGGTATCAGACAAGACAAGACACTGCTCTCCTTCTTACCTTTGCGGTTGCTCGGCAGACCTCGGCACAACTGTGAGATCCAGATGCTGCTCTGATTCTGTAATTCATGTCATCCCTCATTGTTGTATGCACGCAGTAGATGATGTCTTTAATTCTCCCCCACAAAAAGAAGTCATTTGGGGACAAGTCTGGAGAACGTTGTAGTGACGCAGTATTCTTAATTTCCGGGACACATGTTTCATTTTCTTTCACTTCGGTAAGCTTCATAATATTTTTATCGGGTTTGAAATGAAAA
The DNA here is from genome assembly GCA_002778355.1 of Clitarchus hookeri. Classification (NCBI taxonomy): domain Eukaryota; kingdom Metazoa; phylum Arthropoda; class Insecta; order Phasmatodea; family Phasmatidae; genus Clitarchus; species Clitarchus hookeri. The sequence goes on from NQII01003072.1 coordinate 238,277, forward strand.
GCTGTGGTGGTTAGTTTTACAGTGATAGTTTGTTTATCGGGCATACATTTGCTGTTTTACGTTTATCAGGCGTCCGTTTGCCGTTTTGTTTAGAACGTCGCAGTTTTCAGTTTTTGTTAAGCGTCAGCATAATTTAACTTTTTTCAGACTGCGTTGACAGTTTGTTTGTATGACGTAGTTTCGATAACGCGTAGAGAGCGTGCGTGGCAGTCCACGCCAAGTCCTTATCTGGGGAGAGGGGGGTGATAGGCAGCACAAANCTGTCGCCCTTCAAGTCAGTTGGAAGTCAGTCGACACTCAGTTCAGTTGATATTGAGCAGTCGTCGGAAGCAGTCGTCATACAATGCTTGCCTAGGCCGCGTCGGGCATTACGCTAACCTCCACATCGGCAACCTTGAATTTACGAGATTATTTCTACGCCGGTGTGGGAGGTCGCTGCATTTCTTATTTCTTCGGGCCAGTTTCTAAGAAACGTAATAAACCGTAAACGACTGTGGCGCTGTTATGCACTTGTATGTTTATCTGTGAACGTTTCGTACTCTACATACTCTGAAACTTCGGATGTGAAATGTGTCACTTAACTGTTAAATAAAAGTATAGAAAAAATACTCTGGCACTTGACTTTACTTCATAATTAATTGGCGTCCATTTTAAAGAGTCTCGTGTTATTCCGTCTTGAGTTAGTCTGGTGGAAAGTTATCGCCAAGTGGCAACATAAAACCGGCTGTAACTGTAGTGGCCAACGTTACAACGTGGTGGCCAAGTTACAGGACCCATTCGTCCAATCCACTGTCTGGGGAATAAAATATCAGCAACTAGCCCAGCTGTGTGAGAATTGAGCAGGACAGCCATCCTGTAGAAGCCACAGAGTTAATATCGGAGCGCAAGGGACATCTTTGATCAGCTGATACAAAATATTCTATAGGAAGTCTGCATACGCTGTACCATTCAAATGTACTTCAACATGGTACAGATGTACGACTATCACCGAGGATTCTCCACACTGTACTTTGAGACAACCCTGAGTCGCAGCCAATCCTCCGCATAGAATCATGAAGATTAACTACCATGGCAGCAAGTACTTCAACAGCCCTCTCGTCTCTCACAGGTCGTCTGATGTGATGTTTGTTGCATGTTGGTTGCACTAGCGCGGTTGTGCGCACACAAAATACAAGATGCTGGAAGAAATTTTATGAGTGATGGATGCATTGTAGCTATCTCTCTGCGTACAAACGGGCAGCTGCTCTGCAGTTCTGACAACGTTCTCCTAGCATCATCAGTATGTCAAATGCTTCTTAGTTTGTAAACGACATTCAATTCAGAAAGCAACATCACAGACAAACAATGTCTGACACTGAAACAACACACCCGATTAATGGTTGCATTGTAAAACGAATGACTGGGTGAATGAATGACCTTTCGATTATCAGTTAACTTGCATGAAAAGCCTGCAGTTCCTGTAAATGGTAGATGGCTTATCTGCTTGCTACGTAGTGCCGCATTATTCTCCACGTTTGCACGGAAACAGTCTAATACCTACTGCACGAGTTCATGCAGTAAGCCGTAAAGGTCACTGCTAGTATCAAAGCAAGTCTTACACTCAAACCGGCAATACCGTCATGGCGCACAGCCCAATGATAATTGGAAAAACTTAACGGTTAGTATTAAACTGTTTCTGAGCAAATGCGGAGAATAAGGCAGCACAGCAGATAAGACATCTACCACTCACCGGAACTGTAGGTTTTGCATGCAAGATAATGGAGAATTGAACGTTCGTTCATTCATACAGTCATTCATTTTACATTGCATGAATGACAGAATCAGAGCAGCATGTGGATCACTCAGATGAGCTAAGGTCCGCCGAGCAACCACGAACGTAAGAAGGAGAGCAGAGTCGTGTCTGATACAGGATGGTTGACATTTTGAACACTTATGAAGAGTGATGTGTTCAAATGAGTGTTCCCAGTTCCCACTCCACAGTAGTTCTCTCAAACCATACTGGTATTTACAATACACTCAACGTCCTTTTCATTGTACATAAACGAGGTATGCACGCCAGAAAAACATGTTCCGTTGATTTCCATTTGATTGCAGTAAGAATAGCAAAGTTTCCGTTGAGTTTCATTGTGTGTAAACTACATACGTCACAAACCATATGCTTACACGATTTATTTTATTGTGCAAAAACTATGCACGTCAGAAAACAGCAATCTTAGTAACTGTGGTTTCCTTTTAGACTATCTCTTGAAAGAGAATGAATGAACTGGATGGTATATTTATAATTAAATTTTTATGTACTTCGCAATTCTTACTAAACATTTACAAATGGTCTAAAATAGTGTTAGAATCCCTTCCTACTTAAATAACTTTCTATAAGAATCCGTAAGACTGCTTTTTACAAATATTTTTGTTTGCTTACTTTTGGAGAGTAAAGACCTTCTTAGCAAAAGTGGATTCCCCCCAAAAAATTATTCGAAAAGTCACAATCAAATTAAAGGGTTTTCATAGAACCCAGTTTTCAATGTTTCGTTAGATGATAGATGATATTTGAGATAGAGATCTAAGAGCAAAACAGGCAGCACTGAATTTCTCTGTAGTAAAATTTTAGTTTTTCTTCCAATTAAAGTTATAATAGATAATTAATTTTAAGAAGTTTTCTGAATAAACACTTTTTATATATTTGTCATATCATCTAATTTTAAGCTCTGTATATCGACTGCTTTTTGAACCAAACTTCACTGAACTTGTTCTATCACTCTTTGATACTAATTTGTCCAACAAAAACCATTTATTTAAGTTACAGAATATGTAATTCCTCGGTTTTAAGTACCAGTTCCCTTAAAAAAAAAAACAATAGTATCTTCTACAAATAAAACTACTTTCACCTAATTTCCCAGGGAAACTTGGTCATTTACATAAATCAAAAACAATAAAGGATACAACAATTATCCCTAGGAAACACCCTTCTTATGACTTCAGTACTAGACATTACCTCTCTATTTGTGTCCATATCAGTTATCATTCCTTTTTTTTACAATTCGTTACAGAAAACTTTTTAAATTTATAATTAGTACATAATATTATTATTTGATAGATAGAATTGGGTGGTTGATGTAATTAAAAGTCTTAAGACATGTCAAAGAATATTCCAAGAACCAGTTCTTTATTATTTAAAATATTCAAAATAATAGTAGTAAGATCACAAGCAGCATTTTTTGTCGACGTACCCTTTTCTTAAACTAAATTGGAAAAGTGATATTATTTTGAACAAATCTAAGTGTTTTGTTAATTTTTCAAGATCCTTATAAATACCAGAAAGAAGAAATGATGGTCTGTAATTTTTTATATCCTCGTCATCACCTTTCTTAAAGATTAGTTTAATAATATCAGTTTTAATCTAATAGGAAATATAGCAGTCTGGAAAAATTAAGTTACTAAATAAGAGTTGATATGTAATTACAGTCGCTCCTCAAACTGTTGACATCAAGGTAAAAAAATAACATTTGAAAAGTGTTATTATAACTAATAGCATGGTTACACGCTATTTTGTGGTTTCCATAAGATTATATGCAGTGTACAATAGCCTCAGTCTTCCCTGTAGATAAGAATATACAGAACTATAATAGCTCCATTTGCATCAACTGTTAGCATTAAACAATGATTAACAATTTTAGAAAAAAGGTTCATTCCGTTAAATGCAATTTCTAAGTGTGGTGTTGAATCTGTTACTAAGAGTAAAGCTGTAAGAAAATGAATCGTTAAACTGATAATAATGAACCAAGGCCTTAACTCTATGAAATATCTTTAGGTATTAGTAAAATGCTAAGTAAATTATTTACAGTGAATGATGTTTTTATATTGGTACATAAATTTAGTAAGGGTTGTTCATGATATTTATTTTAAATATGATTTATTCTGAAAAATAGATACCTTGCTAGCAAAACTACTGCTTGACTTGTACTAATACTAATGACTAATAGTAGACCCTATATTTATTTGTTCAGAATTTTTCATTATTGTTAAATATGATTAGAGATGCGTACTTAAACTATTCTTTTCCTTTTGACTCCATATCATCACGTGCACGCCACATGCCACAGACAAGGTACGAACTCCGACTGACCGCCACGCTGGCCAGCATTCCAGCTCCTTAGAAACGGTGGACGCCTCGAGAGTGGGATGCACATCACGAAGAAAAGTAATGCAAATTGCCCCTGCCTAGTAAATTCCATTGAGAAGGAATACCAGTTGGCAATGCAAGTGAGTTGCCCCTAAGCGGGCGGTGGATACCGCCTGCACATGAGGAATTGGCACTGTTTCCAGCCTTCCCCGAGAGATTGCAGCCACTGTTGCACCGCTGACGAAGGGAGGAGCTACCCCGAAGGAGCCGCAAGATGGCCATAGGGACCCTAGACACACCCCGGCCAGGTGTATAAAAGGCCTCGCATCGCTGCACACCGGCAGTCTAACTCAGCAGCTCGCATTAGCACCAGTCTTGCTAATGCTCTATGCTCTCTTTTCCTCCTCATGAGGAATCACCCAAGTGATATACCGTGACCAACACCGGACGCCTTCAAGCATGCGCTGCAGCCCCGAAGAGTCAAAGTTTCCCCCCTTGACACTGCCCAACACACATCACTCCATCTCCCCCCTCAGTCCCTTCAGGACACCATGGTTTCAGTTAGAGTACAAGTTCTTTTAACGACTACCTTACTGTTGCTCTTGCTCTTCAAGTAGACATGCCCCAACCTTCTGTGATTTATTCCCATCTGTAAGTTATTCAATGTATTTATTCTAAGCAGAAGAGTACGGGTCACCATATTATATTCTCGACTGAATAAAACATGTCTATAGTCTAGGCGGCGTCTGATCCTTCTTGAGTGAACCGTTCTTATTCTCTCCTGGTGTCACCCCGCAAAGGAGCAGCATGGAATCACAGCCTGTAAAACGGATGTCTGATTCTAGAGTAGGACTGCGGCCTGTCCCCTAAAAAGGACTTGACGTATGTCTCCAAACACAACAGATTCGACGGCCACCCATACTGCGGACCAGGTACGCAAAGAAAACAAGTATTGTCTCAATTATTATAATTTTATTACCATTTTAAGTATAATTTAACAACAATGAAAATGTGATGTACTAACTTTATTACATAAACAAATAATTCTATAAAATTTAGATGTACGCTGATGCTTGACGTATATACGTCAGGACTAGAAATTTTCGCGAACCATGGAATAATGTGAAATAATGCAAAATACTGAGAAATTATGTTTATGCATGAAATTCTGTGACAATTTCCGTATATGCAATTCATTGAAGAAATTGCTTGTTTAAGTGTACAAGTGTAACTAAAACCACAGTGAGAGCTTCTTTTACCATGAAACCTCTTACAAACATTGAGTATTACAATTTTCCATTTGTTGAACAGTTATCTCTCATTTACTTCACATACGTGTGGATGACAAAACTGTTTGAATGGTGATCACTTTGATGACTATAAAAGGTAAACAAAATTTTACATCACAAAAATCATTGATAAATTGATTGGTAGTTAAGTCATAAGATTATTGTAGCTTGTACGATTCAATATATATCGAACTGAATCACTATGGCACTCATTCACTGGCAGAATCACGCATAACGTGTATTTTATTTATAAGCGAGCATCTCTAACCAAAAATGTTGGTGATATGATAAAAGCAAATAGTACATATATACAACACAGATGTATACTTTTTTTTGTGGAATGTAAAAATTACGCACTAAACGTTTGCGCCGTTTTTGTAAACAGTGCCAACTTTACTCATCTTCTGTCTCTTCTGTGCTTCATGGTAAGGTTCTTGACAATCACAAAATATGGCATTCGCAACTATTGAGATAGGGTAGTGTTTGTAGTCTGCTGCTTACGTCGCAAAACCAGTTAAGAAGGCCAATTAGTGTTTTAGTTCGTGCCCAGAAATTTTAAAGTGAAGATTTTTTTTTTAAACAAACTAAAGCGCAGCCGCGTTTTCGGAAATTCACCAATACATCCACCAGTTTCTGGTGTGCACCAGTATATACCGTTTGAGAGAATTTCCGAACATCAGGTTGTTTATATATTTTTGTTACGAATGCAAATGAATAAATGCATACATGCAAAATACCTTTATAAAACAGGAAACCCATATTAAACATTGTGCTAACGTATTTTTAAACAAGCATGCTCTTTCTTTATAAATTACAAACTAAGTCTCACACCTTTATGCAATGTTTGTGGACATTTAAAGGCATAAAATATTTCTGTTGCAGAGAACATTGCCATTTGTCATTCTTTGAATTTACCGTTCACAAATACTTTATTTAGTTACATACAAGTTTGTGAGGTTGTGTTCAAAAATTTATCAGCTGATGTTCCGGTGCACATCCACCAGTTCCACCAACGTTTCAGACCGGTTTAACGGGTGGATACATCGGTTCACCCGAACTCGACCAAATCATTAGTTTCCAAATGTCCGGTGGATGCACTGGTGAATTTCCAAAAAATGTGGCAAAATGTAAACATTACGTGGATGGGAAAAGACATGTGCTTAAACACTGCCATGCTGTATGCACAGTGATTTATTGATAGTGAAGGACATAAAAAATTAAGACAACTGCGGAAGCAGGGTAGATTTCCCTGTATGCGGGCTACATCTGCCGCTTGCTTAGGAGCAGCGCTTAGCTTACGTTGCCGGCTTTTGTTGGACGTGGAGGGCAATTAAAAATACGTGGCATCTGGCATAGTGTAGTAGACTGGACAACTGCCATTTCCTTAGGCGGTCCCTGACTAGGGAGTGTGTCAGTCGGCTCTGGAAGCAAGCAGTCTCAGGTTTACACCCAACTTGGGCAACATGATGTCCCACGCAGAAGAGGCGGATTTGAAAAAAAATCTCTGGCCAGTAAATTTCACACGTCACGGCTATAAAAAAATAAAATATGTTGCAAACCAAACTTGTTTGTATAGCACAACTATTATTGAAATAATAATTTCAGGAGAAAAAACGTCATACAAGGTACCCCACTTCCCTCTTAACATCACCCATCACCAAACAGTTTATGACTACCACTCCTTATTATTTTTTTTTTTCATGTATGGTGCACCCCAGAATTTTTTTCCTTTATTTTTGGGAAAAAGGGAGCGCTATACAGGAGATAGTTATTTTTGTAAGGACAAATTTTTGCAGTAGATTTATTGCAGTGTAGAAACGAGAACCGAGTAGCAGTTGTTAACTTAAAACCGGTTCCGAGTCAAACCTCAAGAACCTGTACAAATTGGAACCGAAGAACCAAACAGACCCATTCCTACTTTGCATAGATTTTTTCACAAAAAACAGGTGACCTTATATGTAATCTATAGGTGCACAGAACCTGAATACAATTTCACCATCTTTTAGTGGTTTTTAACAATGTATTTTTGTCATTTCGTACTCCTACATTTTTATACTAATATAATTTTATCCTGTGGGTTGGTCTTGAATCATTTTGCTGTATTATTTGCTGATAGATACTTCTTCGTGATTGTACAGATGAAAAATATACATAGTTATCTAGACAGTTGTCACAGGCTTATTTTAAAATTTGTCCCTCACATTTTATGGTAGATAATTATAGGCAAGCATTATGTGACAGGTAAAATGAAGCAAATATGTGTCAAATCATGGCTAGCCAGACCACAATGAATGGGACCAGCCCCCTGTGGGGAGATAGCCTGTCACACCACTCACTCCACAATGCATTCTTTTGTATGGTCTGCCAAGAAACCGAATGCAGGTCAATGAAGAAGCACTTCTCTCTAGCAAAGGTATTTCGAACTATGTGCAAAGACCTGTACCCAAAATAAATGGGAGATCTACACCTTAAAGTAGTAGCTCACATCTTTATTTTCTTTGCTAATTTATTTGAGTTTCAGGTAGTGACTTAAGATAACAAATGACAGGCTACCAAGTAGTTAGCATTACAGGGTTGATCAATACAGGTGATGGCTTGGTTAGAAACAGCTAAGTAACATGCATCATGCTATAAAAATTTATTTTATATGATTCCGAACTACGGGGCAAGTTATGTATGTGGATGTATGCAAGCCATATGAAAAAGAAGTAACAACAGTTATTAAAAAAATTATTTCTGCGTTACTTTATTACCAATATCTATAAAATACTTGTTTTACTAAAAATAACAGTTTAATGTGGTTTCACAAAAAATTAGTGAATTAATAATTTTAATTAATACCATATCTTTCATTCATAAAGAAATATATATTACATATTTATAATCCAATATTTAAAATCATTTTTTAAATAAAAATGAAAATTACACTATTTTTGTAAAACATACTAACGCCTAGTAGGCACTGTCTGTAAATGAAAATAAACCGCATACAGAAATAAATGACAAACACCTTTATATACACTCAAACTGGTCAAGAAAAAGTAATACATAGACTGTAAAAATTTAAAATCAAAGATAATTTGTACATTTCTATTAAACAACAAGTAGTTACCAATATATCTAATTAGCCTATTTTCCTGTACATGGATGCAAATCATTTAATGAAGTTTTTAAAAGGTTGGATGGTACATGGGTGTTGGGGTCTCGTTGATAGCAATATCATTAGAGATGGAACCAAAAATACACCGAAGAGCCAAAAAAACTGGTACACCTGCCTAATATCGTGTAGCCCCCCTCCTCTCCGAGCTCGCAGAAGTGCCGCAAGACGACGTGGCATGGACTCGACTAATGTCTGAAGATATGCAAGAAGCAATTCACACCATGAATCATGCAGGGCGGTCCACAATTCCAATCTGCACCAATTTGAGAAAGGGTTGCACATCTGTCACGTTTAATGATTCTCGTCAGTCGTCATTTGTCCCATTCTTTCACGATCTTTTTCTGGCCACAGCGATGTCGAAGATGTGATGTTTTACCGGATTCCCGATATTCACGATACACTCGTGAAATGGTCGTACGTGAACATCCAAATTTTATTGCTACCTCAGAGATGCTATGTCCCATCTCTCGTGCGCCGACTATAACACCCAATTCAAACTCACTTAAATCTTGATAACCTGCCATTGTAGCAGCAGTAACCGATCTAGCTGAAGACCGCATCGCGTTACTTTAATTGGTTCCATACCTCTGTTATTTGCATACTCACGTCTATACCAGTTTTTTTTGGCTCTTCAGTGTATATGCCATACTAGTGAGACAATTACAAATACAAATGTGCCTTACCCAGGATTTGATACAAATAGAAATGTGCCTCGCCCAGGAATCAAAACCAGGATAGCTCGTTACTGAAGATGACATGCAACCATTTGTAATATAGGATTTGTAGCATCAACCTTGGTTGTAATCCGGCTTAAGTTTAGATGGACTAGGTTTACGACTCTAAAATATTTACAGTGACATTTTGAAAACAAGTGTGAGTCACTTAAACCATGTAAGCTTACATGGCTTATCACGTATTACTTGTGTGCAGAATTTGGTGGAAATAGGTTAATTGGTTCCTGAAATGTGGTATAAAAGCTTCGTTTTCTCATTTGGGGCTATCTCACAAAAACGCTTTAAAACAGACTCTGTAAAGATACATATGGTGCTTCTAACAGATACTTTCATACAAAATTTTGTAGAATTATGTTCAATTATTTAATAGAAATGAGACTAAATTAACTTGTATTGCAGTCATCTTGAAAAAAAGTTTCTGACCCATTTAAATTATGTAAGTTTATATGTCATCCTGCAGCACTAGTTGCATGAAAAACTTGGCGAGAATTAGTTGTTATGTTACTGAGATATGGTAAAAATGTTACATTTTGTCACTTGGCAATATCTTACACGAAGGTCGACAAAAGAGGATCTCTAAGCATATTTTGTGCTTCTAATGGATACTCTCAGCATACAAAGTTTAATTGAAATTGGTTGAAATGTTGAATAGATATGACAAACTTATTTAAATTATTTCTATCGCAGCCATACCGTAAATAAGTTTACGTAACATCCTGTAGGACTATTTATGTGAAAAATTAAGTTGCAGTCGGTTGACTGGTACCCGACATATGGCATTAAATATTCAGTTTCTCACATTGTGCTATCTTCATTAATATAGGACAAAACAGTTGTGCATTGGCACATTCTATGTTTGTCATAGATACTGTTATATATTAAGTTTGGTTGAAATAGTTTGGGTCATAAGGCATACCCACCAAACAATTTTTGCATGGCTATTATTATAAATAAATTTGACTGCCTCGTTAGGTCATAAATTTAGATGGATAACAAAAGTAAAACTTTTTGGCTAAATTTGGTAGTATCAGTTAATTTTTCCCAAAATACGGCACAAAAGCTAATTTTTCATGTGGTGATATCTTCCGAAATTGCAGAAAAATGGGTTTATGCATTAGGTCTAGCTCACTTGATGTTTGCACAGATACTGCCAACGTACAAAGTGAAATTAAAAGTGGTTACATTGTTTCGTAAATATAGCATACTGTGCTAAAATGTTTATATAGCTGCTTTTTTTGGCAAATAAGTGTCCAGCCCTCTTTAAACATTGCATTTAAATTAACATAGCCTAACACAGTACTACAGTTAACTCCATATCTACAGTTTTTTAGGTGACTGTCAAAAATATTCCATACAAGAGCGATTTCATTAGATGAGGGTTGTGACATTTACATCAATAAAATATCATTTCTGAACTTATTATACTTCATTTTGAGTATACTGAGAGTGGTATATTAAAAGAGAATAAAGTTTAACCAATAAACACAATAAAAATTAGAATTAAAAAAAAAGTATTACTGTATTCGTATTAATGTAAATAATACATTAAAAAAAATTTCACCTCAGCTCATTTAAATAAAGAATATATCACCCCAAAATACCATAAATAATTATTGTAATCCAACCCAAAATGCAAACCAACCTAAAACTTTCAAACCCTCTGAAAATGAAAGTAATATGACACTGAATGAAAAACATATTTTGTGAATAATGTATCAGTCCTCTCTGTTTCATGTTAGCGACACTGCGTGCATGGCAATGTCTGTCTCTGAACGTAACTAATTATATTTCACTGAAAAAAAAAAAACTGTAATTTTGAGACATAAATGAATAAAGAAGGTGATTAAAATTTATTTCTTCACTGACTTTAATAACTAACCATTCAAAACCTTGTCCTCTGATTTTCCCTATCATGAGTTATGCTGCACTCGGGCTCGGTGCTTACAAATTATTAAAGGACAAAAGGTGTTGAATAGGCCCTTATATGATATCAGTTTATTCAAAAAATGAGAGTCTATTGAAATAAATTAAAATAAATCCACCGATATCACAGGAAGTTACTGAAAATGAACTTTACGCTTGGTAATACAAGTTGCTCAATGTTCAAACGATTTTTGGTGACAAGAGGAGGTCAAGTAAATGCTTCTAGGTAAATAATTTTATTCGAAAAGCTGCTATCCATTAAATTAAATTAATATTTTGCTTTAAAATCGTGTTGAATTTACGCCAGACACAATTCAACACCAAACTTTACGGGAAAAACATTGTTTAATCACAAAAGAAAACATCTTTGCAAATAATATTTCCTTGTTAAAATGTACTACATAACATTTTCAGGTATAACCATTTGCTCTGAAATACTAGTGATGATAGGTGCAACTATTTTAAGAGACGATAAATCTTGATAAAATTTCTACTATAGACGCACCTTTACTTGCACTGCGGCCAGGCATATAAGTGGTAGGGGGCGAATGAGAGGAGGTGTTTTATCTTTTGCTAGACAACAGTTTCTCTTCTTGAAGGCATATAAGGGAAGAAAGAAAGGTGCATGGCTGAGAGAGACAGAAAGAGGAGGGAGAGGATGCTAGGTCACTATGCAGGTTCCTAGGTAACCAATTCTCCTCTCGTCAGGCGTGTAAGGGGCGGTAAAAAGTCAGATTCGCACCACACGGCAGACGTGTTGGAAAGATTATGTGCCGCAGAGCAGTGATAAACGGCAGCACTCATAACGTATTTCACATCCAGTTATTAGACGTTTGCATAAACAACCAGCTTAAAAACGATCGTTGCAGGAAATCTTAGGTGATGGGACCGAAATATACTTTGGTTGATGCAACAGCCAATAAACAATACAAGCAAGCAGTTTTATCATTATTTATATAGGAGTTTTGCCAGGACCACTAAAAATTAACTGTAGATAAGGTTTATTGGTACATTAGGAGTCACTGTACTTGTTTGCCAACTTAAGTAGGAAATCAGTTGTTTCTTGAGATATAGCCAAACAAAACTTTATTTATTTATGGGGCCCAATCTGAGAAAATAACTGACAAAAGGAGCCCTGTGTAGACACAACTACTACTGTTGTAATACATAATGTCGGCACACAAAGTAAGTTTGAAATTGCTTATATGGTTTCGAAGATATAGAATACTAAGATATAATATTTGTATTGCTACCATTATGAAAATAAATTTCTAGGCGACTTAAAACATGCCAGTTTACATGGCCTATTGTAGTACTGCTTATATGCCACATTTGGTAGGAATCGGTTACTATTTTCACAGTGATATGATATACATAATTAAATTATTCATGTGGTGCTATCTTACAAAGTGACAGACAAAACAGGCTCAGTATCACCAAATTTGANCGAAGATATAGAATACTAAGATATAATATTTGTATTGCTACCATTACGAAAATAAATTTATACATAATTAAATTATTCATGTGGTGCTATCTTACAAAGTGACAGACAAAACAGGCTCAGTATCACCAAATTTGATTGTTGTAATAAATACTGGCTGCATAAAAAGGTAACTTACAATTTTTTACATGGTTTTGTAGATTTTGCATACTCAGCTGAATTGTTTAAGTAACCACCATTTTGAAAATAAATGTCTAAGCCGATTAAAATGAACAAATTAAATGGCCTACCATAGTACTATTTGTCTGCCAATTTTGGTAGTAATCTGTAGATTGTTTTATGAGATATCACATAAGAACATTATTTTTAATGTGATACTATTTTACAAAATGACAAACCAATAACAATTTTACATCCTAAATTCAGTGTTTACATCATGCATAGCTAACTTAGAATATTTGTTATGAATCTGTTAAATGGATCCCAGGATATAACATAGTGTCGTATTTTTTTTAATGTCACCATTTTGAAAATAAGTACCCAGGCTTGATCAAAAACTATAAAAGTTAAATATACTTGCTAAATACTATATGTGGGCCGCGTTTCGTGAAATTCTGTTAGAAGGTTTAGAAATTATATGGGGACACATACATTCGAGACAGATATTCAGGTGATTGCGTCAGCCTATCTTTCCTTCGGAATATAGGGAAAAAAAGAAATAACAGGTGAGAAACAGGAACTGTACGTACTGCAAAGTGGAGTGCTGTACGCACCTGTCAGATATGTCTTGCACTGTGATGTGGAAGTGTTTGCACAGCTCAACAAACTTCAGACTTAGGCTCTCCTGTAAATCCATTTGTTTCAGGAACACCTGGGCAACCCGCTCCAGGGCTTCTTCAGGCCACGCTGTGAACCTGCAGCAAACTTAACCTGAAATGCACAGCCATTGACACCGCAAACACAATGATCAAAGTTGAAAATAATGTAATTGTCTCAAAAACCCATAAAAAAATTCTTGCTGCATAATACACTAAACCAATGATTATCATAGCCTGACAGATATTATAATGTGGTATTTTAATTTTTTAATAAGCTTGCATGTGAAGGGCTAGTCTGTAAGGTGTAGGAAAGCATGGTTAAGACTTCAAAGTTTGCCCCTGGCTCCCAAACAGCCCCGATATCAATCCAAATTAACATTTGTGGGACCGCCTTGATCATCGTGTTCGCCGTCTGTCTCTTCCACAACATACTCTTCAACAGTTGAGGGATGCACTGCAGACAGCATGGCTCCAGATATCTCGTGGAAACCTATCAGCACCTGACTGAGTTATTGCCAGCTCGTCTAGCTGCTGTCCTTGGTGTGATGGGCAGTTACTCTGGATACTAGCAGTTGGTCATAATAATGTGATTCATTGTGTATATAAACAAGAGCGAGGATGATCATCCCCGGACGGGTTGCAGATATAATGGTGAAGCACCCCGGACCGAGTTCCGAAGCAAGTCCCGCACTGCCAAGTGTCAACAGGGAAGAGCCCTAGCCCTAGCTTCCGATGGCCACTAAGGTGCACTGGGTGCACAACCAAGCAGACGAGGTGGGAGAGCCCCAAAAACGCTCACCAACTTTGGCAACATCGGAGGAGATGGGGCCCGGTAGAACCTTGGTGCTGGACAGCCCCCAGATGATGCCTGTCCGACCCGAAGAACATGAAACCCGCAGAGCCGAGGAGGTGGGGAAGCATCATTCTCCTTCGCTTCCGATGGCTACACAAGAGCACGTGGTGCACAGCCAACCTGACGAGGTGGGGGGAGCCCCAATAGCCCTCTCCGAATTTAGCAGCACCGGAGGACGTGGGGACTGGTAGGACCTTGGCGCTGGATGGCCCTGAGATGACACCTGCTGGCCCCGAAGATGAGTCCAGCAGAGCCGAGAAGGTGGTGAAGCCCTAAGAGCCCTCTCTTCCAAAGACTACCCAAGTGTACATGGTGCACGACTGCGCTGACGAGATGGAGGAGCTCCAAGAGCCCTTGACTCTGACAGCCAACTTCACTGACGAAGGACCTAGCTGGTCCGCAGAGTCTGATGGTTTAGAGACGTCAACCACCATACCCGAAGCAGATGAGCTCAGCATTCTGCCAAGTACTAGCAGGACCTGCCAGATGTCTGCCCACGCATGTCAAACAGTCTACGAGGAGCAAGGCGGCCATTACAAAGAGTCGCCTTGGCTACCTACCAAATGCTTCATGTGGCCATATCCTCAATGCACGGCCTTACGCGGACGCCAAGGCCTATATGACCAATGAACCTGAACAGTGACTCTCCATACAAACTTTTGTATGGAAGACCCCAAGGTAAACCATGGATCATTAGTGCAGTGTTTACAAACTGCCTAAACCAACCAATCTATTACCATGCCAAAAAATGGTAAGTGGTGCGGGGAACTGAACTGTGAAGAACGCGTGCCAACAGGGACTAAACGGCACAGAAAAAACCCCTGCCAAGCTAGACGGTCAGTAAAATTGACACAAACTGCTTAAGTGAACATGCCAAGTGTAAGAGACTGCCCATAAACAACAAAGCAGAACATAGAGACATTCAAATTGTACAGAAGTTTGGTGATTATTGTATAATTTTTAGTTCAATGTTTTTTTTTTCTGTAGGTGACCCGTATACCATTGTTAAATAGGTGTGTAAATAACTTCTTTAATCCAAGGGTAACTCACATATAGCATAGGATAATTAGACACCGGCCAAGGTGACTGAAGGCTTAGATCCAGCCTAGGTTAGCTTTTGTCACACGTAACTGACCTGCCATTCAACTCGTAGGAGTGGCCGCAGAGCAAGGCCCATTGCTAGCACACCTTCAGCGACACGGCAGGTAGAGCTAGAAACTTACACACCTATTATGAGGTTGGGTTAAAAATCAGTCCTTGTTTTTCAGTGCTAAAACCATGTGGATGCATGTAATTGCAATTTTCCAGGTCAAAATGTATTGCCTAATGTAGAGTAACCAAGCCCTCAGCTGTTCTGTGTGAGCACATTTTTACGTAACTAAGAAAGACGGGTGCATTCACTCGGCACTGGTAAATGTCATGTAACACACTCTCCCCAGGGGTTTGAAGCCATTAGTGGGCTCTCGAATCACCCTACCACTGCCTGGAAGAGAGACACAGGGCTACAGGGAAAACCCGGCCGCCACACGCCAGTTCGAGAGAATGCACAGAAAAGCGGGAGCTACAGAAGGCAATGTCAGACACTTCCAGTGACAGTTATACATCCCTGCAACCCCAGAGTTCCACAAGCCGAGCTTACGTTGCTAAGGAGGGGAGGGGGGGAGGAGGCGAATTAACACATAACACATAGCTGGCGATGCAGTATGTAAGCATCTACAACTTCAACTCAGTCCGTGGCAAGCCACGACACCATCACCGGGAGACGAACCCAGACTGCTACACCAAAGAGATGACTACTACCCACTGTTGCCAGTAGCAATAAAATATGCATATAAGTCATGTGGCCCTGCCTCGCCACCTCAAAAAAGCCGGCCTGCCCCGAAGCGAGCGATGTCATACCACCCACAAAGCCATATTACCCCGCTTCCAACCCTCATCAAGAGAACGCAGCAAGAGATGATGCCGCTCACTCAGGGAGGAGCCAGCCGGCTGAAGATGCCCGAAGGAAGACACCAGTCTGTATTTAGGGCCGGATGAGCCTCCAAAATGCCACTTGATGTTAAGTTGTCATTGCATTGGCTTCCTTTGCCTTGGCAACTCAGCAGCTCACCATCATGCTAGGGCTCTCTGCCGCAACCAATCTACTACCGGCAAAGCTTGCTTCAACCCCGAGACATGCACTCCACTTGGGAGTGTTACACCCCGTACCTTCAGGACCACATTAGGTGACAGTAGGGTTTGAGTCGTTCTCACGACTACTTTATTATTAGTTGCTGTATGTTTGCTCTTGCTTCAACAGGTCCCCTTAACCTGTTCATAACGTAACTTCCGCCGGTGGCTTGGTAACTACGAAAGCCTAGACGTAAGTATGGGTCACCGTGTTTATTCTCCACAGAATAAATACGTTCAAGTCAACACACTGCACTCTAATGCCAAGGATGATATGTACCTGTCAACCCCCCTATAAACGTTGACCCCCAAGGGAGTGACAGGTGACCAGGTTTTGCCAAACCATTGCCGATACTAGGGTAGGACTGCGGCCTCCCTTAACTGGGTAGTTTGTGTGTTGCAAACTCCACACAATTCGCCGGCCACCCATACTGTGCGCCCAGTGCGCAAAGGCACTTGGTGCACACATAAGTGCCCTATACTAGGTAAACTCCACGAGGAAGTAATTAAACCACCCGAGTCAGCTAACACACTCCATCCAACGCTTGCAATTCGCTGGTTGGAGTGCCAGGTCTTACAAGGTGTCACCCGGTAGCAACTGAGCAGCTCACGATGAAGCCTTAGTGCCACCCCAAGTCAGCTAACCTGCTCCATACACAGCGTGCAATTCGACAGTTGGAGCACCAGGCCTGATGAGGTGTGACATCGCATCTAGGTACTCAGCTAGGGAACTACTGTCACCTGCCCTTGCTTACTGCGACGACCCTTGTACCTAACCTAATGCCATTCACCAAACGAGGAGGGACTATGTGAACCTGTAAGAAGGCATCTACGGCTCCTACAGTCAACCAATTGCCAAGTAACCCATCCCAGTCAGCCTTCATCCATTCCTCCGCTCGGGATCAGGAACAAAATGCCTGCCGACTGAAGGAGCCTCACTCCTCAATCCTCCTTAGCAACTTGTTCAAGCCACCCTGGAAGATCACTTGGCACACCGCATCAATTCGTCGTCCGCCTGCGGCTTGGAATGCTAGTGGGACTGGTCCTTGACAGCACCTGCCACCACCGCCGCTGCCCAGAGTCCAGCAACCCCTGGATAAGCCACCGCCAGCCGTACACCAGTCGCTCTAGCACTGGCCCCGCAGAGTTGTCTGCCGCCACCTGCCAGCGGTCAGCTACAGTGCCATAACCTTCTGCCGCCCAACCAGGCCGACTCTGTATACCGGCTACCTCAAACCCACAATAACCAGCCAATAAAGTCATCCAAGGTTCTCGCCCTGAACACACATAAAAGAGCCCCCCGTGTAGACTAGGTAACGTGGCAAACTTCCTGGCCGTCACGCGTCAAAACATCTATACATATTATAAAACTCAACGTCTCTCTGTCTGTCTGTCTGTCTGTCTGTCTATTAGTGCGCTTATCACTCAAGAACCACTTATCCGATTAACAAGTTTTTTTTTAAATTCATAGCTATGTTCTCTGGGCAGGTTTTAGTATATATTTTGTTACGTAAAGTAACATAAGGAATAAGCAGCGACTAGAATAGTGAATCAAGTCGGAAAAAAGTTAGCCGCCAGCTCGCTCTCTTACAATACACTGTCTAAACCATTATAGATGGAACAATATCATGTAGTAAAGAATTGTGTAAAATAAAAAGACCTTAAAAAAAACTCCACAGTAGCATATATCCATCTATAATAGAGAAATACTAATAAGCATTTTTGTTATTTAATTTACCACCGACAGCCATGCTTTTCACGTGGACAATTATTACTCCCAGATGGGTAAGATAAAAAATTGACAGGACGACACAGCGACCATCTCTTGTCATTGGTTTAAACATGTGTTACCAATTACTATTTAAAATAAACTTTCTTAAGCTGACCACATTCTGTTATAAATAGGACCACCTGTTTTTCGCGAAAAGATTTAGCATACATACAATTTTCCTTTGGTTATTGACCACGTGTCTTTGTCAGGAGACAGTTCCTTGCAATGTTGTATACAAAGAAATTTTCTTAACCACTATCATATGATATTTATGTCAGGATCATGGTAAATGGAGGTCCATAATATCTGCCCACTCCTCTGGGAGACAAGTGTGTGTGTGTGTGTGTGTGTGTGTGTGTTTGTGTGTATGTATGTATGTATGCATGTATATGTATGTATGTGTATGTATGTATATAGGTATGTATATATGTATATAGGTATGTATGTTATATATGATAGTAGTTTACTAATTTATTATCACATAATATTGTAATTGATTTTCCCAATTTATTAATTAATGTATTGCTGTAAAAGCTAAATTGTACCCAGGCGAAGCCAGGCCGGTTCGCTAGTATATAATATAATTGACATTTTTGCCATGAAAAACAGCAGATTCGGGCTGTCGTATAAAAATTAAGGTAACTGTTGCTTTATATACTACAAGTTCCTTATAGAACTGAGAGTTCCATGGGCCATGTGAAGTGAGTCAGTATAGTGCGGATAAATAATAATTGAACTTCCATTTGGTGGCAAAATATACAGCCTTCACGAGTCCTCCCTACTCAGATTAAGAAACGGGGATTAGTATATTTTGTTTTGAGCCTGATTCCACAACTGCATGTCTAAATACACAGACAGATAGGAAGAAATGTGGTCTTCACTGTATATAATAGTTAAAAAGGGGATATGTAATTAAAAGATATTAACAATATCTTAAAAGTAAGTTGAAGTTGTTAATAATATGGCAGGGGATGGATATACTGATTACGTTGGACACCATGAAGCATTGAAAATGTCATGCCTAGTTGAAATTGTCGCCAACCCGTATTGAAACAATTGCATTATTGCCATATATA
>NQII01003072.1:257751-277974 GCA_002778355.1 Clitarchus hookeri
GGGGGTACATAGTCTGTAGTTTCCCCTACCAACAATTTCACGCTTTGCCACTGAAAAAAAGTATTAGTTTGGGTGGAACTTGAACTTAAACAGGAATGCATTTCTTTTGTCTGTCCCTACACTGAGGTATCCATTTCATAAAACTACAGTAATACCCAGTTATTCGAACTCTGATGATTCAAAGTTCTACATAAATCAAAGTTGTAGTTAGCTCCCAAATATAAAAGAATGGGAGTTAACATGCTTTTTGGTTTGGTTAATTCAAAATCCAGTATACAAGTAAACTTTTTCCAAAGTGTATGTAAAATTCTAATAATTTTATTAGTACTGCAACAATTATTTTCTTGCTGTGTAACAAAATCAGAAGTATCACAAACAGCAGCCTTACATAAGTGCATATGTCGGCAGCAGAGGTGACTGATAATCTATATGTTGTTTTAACTCCATTAGTTCTACATACCTATGAGTGCAGTTGACTTCTCTTGGTGTTACACACATGTTAGTTGGCAGCAGGAGGCCAGGGAACAGAGATAAAATATCTCAATCTAGAGGTGCGATGCAAAATTTGCAGCTACAGTAGAACCTGTCTTTTAAACCCCCTCATTTTACACATACTTTTTTGATCCCATTTACCATTTATAGATCATAAAATTCCCTTGTTTTAAATTTTCCTGCATTTTACAATGCTTTTCCTGGTTACTTGAAAAGACTAAAAAAGGGGTTTCATTGTACATCGCTCTATGGTGGGATTAGATACATATATAAACTCATGGAGTTAAAGATGGTGCCAGCTTTCTTTGCTTTGAATTGCATCACTGCAAATGTCCGGCAATCATATTTACATAATTGGACCCAAGCCGAGCAAGCAAAAGAGCTGTCACACCATCTGAGCCAAGTTCACAAAGAACCCCCACAGTGTTGCAGCCCCTTTTCTGCTTCATAGATCCCCCNAGGTGGAATTATAGAGCAACAGATACAGAAGTTCCTGTCAGATTTTCATGTGGTGCTTGGATTTTTCTGTTGCTTTTTACTTTCAAAAGAATGTGAGTGGAAGTAAGCAAAACAATTTTGCAAAAACTATTTTAGAGATATTATAAATAATTAAGGAAGTGGATAAAAAGGAGAGGTATGAGAAGGATACTGCACAAGCTTGTGGCAACTTGCTTTCAAAGCTGTCCACTTAATTGAAAACTTTTCAATTAAAAATCAATTTGGTGGCTTTATCTGTACTGAATTACTATCCTGGTGGATGGATCTTTATTAGAAAGAAGTAAAGAGTAACAACCACGTTCCATGTTTGCATGTAGTAACAGTTCTTTTAAAAACCAGTTCAAAAATTGAACACTTTAGCTGTTTAGCAAAGGGGTAAGGGAAGAGTTAGAAGAAAATGCTATGACTTGATAACTTCTGGTCTGGTAATTAACACATAAAGCGTATCCCAGATGACGTCAGACAAAGAGTTTCTCAACTACCACTGCCTGTAGGGATAGTGTTTGAATGTTCAATGTAGATAGTTGTCACACTGTCTTTTCTATGAACAGGAGTGGAATGCCACCCCCTCTCTCGGTTCCCTTACAAACAACATCTAGGTGACTAGGAAGTGCTGCATTGGGAACCAAGGGGTTGAGGAAATGCTTTTACAGCTACAGACTGGCGATGTATGGTGTTTGGTGACGAATGCCGCTTATTTATGGGAACTGATGATCATCGTTAGGGACTAGAAATTTTTGTGAACGCAAAATTATGCCTAATAATGTAAAATACTGAGAAATTATGTTTCATTCACGGAATCCTGTAATAATTATGGAATTTGCAAAACATTAACGAAATTGCTCATTTAAGTGTATCTATAACCACAGTGCAAACTTCTTTTACTACAAAAATTCTCACAAACATTAAATTTTATAATTTTCTACCTGTTATCTCTCATTTACTTCACATATGTGTGTATAACAAAACTATTTGCGTGGTGATCATGTCGTTGACTATAAAAACGTAAATGAAAGTGCATGTCACAATAACGATTCATAAATCGATTGGTAGCAAGGTCCAGAAAATATTGTTGCACGTACAATTCGATATACAGGATGGTTCGCCTAAACTGGACACCCCCAAAATTTCCAGAATGGTTAAAGATCACGAAATGCGGTTTTTGCTAGATGAAATTATCTTCAGGAGCAAGTAATTCGCCACAAAATGACTATTCGTAACATGTGTATGGACAGAAATAACTAAACCACATATGATTTTTCCCCTGGAAACATACATTTATTTCAACGGCATCTGAAAGTACGTGCAAAGAGGAATTCAGTGATATAGCATATGAAATAAAAAGTAAAACAGAAACAAGAAGAAATAATTATAAAATATGATTAAGTTAGGTGGGCCGGTAGCATGAGGCAGTGGACCTGTACTCGCAGATGTAAGCAAGCAACATGTGGCATGACTCATCCTGGCAGAACTACTTCCTAATAGCAGCGTGTAGCCGTATGTACGTAATAAAGATCACAAATGAGGAAAAACTGGACACACTACTTGATTACGGTGAGTGTGGCAAAGATGCCAAGCAAGCCATCCAAATGTATGGTAAAAGGTATCCTACTCGGACGCCCATCTCACGGCAAACAATACAAAGAATTTGCACACTTCTCTTATCATGAAGTGATTGGAATACCACAACACGAGATTGACAAAAGACTGCTACGGGCGAGACACATCAACACAATGTGTTGGCACGTGTCGATGCAAATCCCCAAATGGGTACGCAAGAACTTTCCAGGTTCATAGGAACAAGTAAAACAAGTGTGATATGGATACTGCGCCAACAGAAATTCCATCCATATCATGTGGATCTTCATCATGCATTACATGCAGGTGATTCAGCAGCGTGCTCAGTTTTGTAGGTTTGTTCTGTTGTCTGTAATGGATGACACTTATTTTCTCAAGAACATACTATTTACCAATGAAGCAATCTTCACAAAACATGGGCACGTACATTCTACGAAATATGCACTACTGAATGACAGAGAATCCGCGTTGGGTCCGGCACGTGGAGCACCAGTGACAGTGGAAAGAGAATGTGTGGTGTGGAATCATTGGAGACTACATCATGGGGACATACTTCATTCAAGGGACAATGACTGGCTGTACGTACGCTAGCTCGCTCTCCCGATCTCACATCTCTCGAGTTTTTCCTGTTGGGAACACTGAAAGAAAGGGTGTACAACACCATTCCTACGATGCCAGAAGACATGCAGGAACGAATTATGGCAGCTTGGAGAGGCATTACGCCAGAAACAGTTCAGGCTGCTCGTCGCTCGCTGCATGTGCGTTTTTACAGATGTGTATTACTGTCGATGGTAAACACATTAAGCACATGCCATGAAAAGACCTCATGTGAAGCGTTTCAACCATAACTGTGCTCTTTTGTACTATGCATGAGGATGCGATTGCATTTCTCCTTAGGTTTGTTCTGTTCTGTTCTTGTTGTGCATTTCTATGAACTGGTTAGTGAGTACAGTTAATAACAAGGAAATAAATCTCCTGAATTACATTGGTATCTGAAAAAAAATGTAATGTATTGATATCAGACTGGAACTTACATGGCCCGTCTTCCCTCCCCTGCGGTGCTCTCCTTTGTCCAATACCGCATTCCGTGCCTCTTGCCCCATTACGGTAGGCGCTACGATTCTATAAGGAAGCGGTCCAGAAAGGTTGATTTATGGCGCGTATTGCTTGCTTACAGCTGTGAGTACAGGTCCATTGTCCCATGTTACTGGCCCACTTAATCAAATCATATTTGCACATTATTTCTTGGCGTTTCTGTATTACTTTGCATAGCTTATGCTATATCACTGAATTCCACTTTGCACGTACTTTCAGATGCCGTTGAAATAAATGTCTGTTTCTAGGGGAACAATCATATGTGGTTCAATTATTTTTGTCCATACACGTGTTAGGAATATTCACTTTAATTACTTGCCCTGTGCATAATTTCATTTTGCGAAAACCGCATGTCGTGATCTATAACCGTTTCAAATAATTTTGGGGGTGTCAACGTTATGTCAATCAACCTGTATATCAATCCGAATCGCTATGGTGCTTGTTCATGGGCAGAATTACACCCAACATGACTAGATGTATTTTATTATAAAGAACATCTCTAACAAAAAAATGTTTGTGACATGATNTACACCCAACATGACTAGATGTATTTTATTATAAAGAACATCTCTAACAAAAAAATGTTTGTGACATGATGAAAGTAAATAGTATGTATATACAAGAGATAAGTATTTTTTTTTTGTGGAGTGTAATAATTACGCACTAAACGTTAGCACAGTATTTGTAAACACTGCCACTTTACTCATCTTCTGTGCTTTGTGGTTAGGTTCTTGACAATTAGCAAANTTGGGGGTGTCAACGTTATGTCAATCAACCTGTATATCAATCCGAATCGCTATGGTGCTTGTTCATGGGCAGAATCACACCCAACATGACTAGATGTATTTTATTATAAAGAACATCTCTAACAAAAAAATGTTTGTGACATGATGAAAGTAAATAGTATGTATATACAAGAGATAAGTATTTTTTTTTTGTGGAGTGTAATAATTCCGCACTAAACATTAGCACAGTATTTGTAAACACTGCCACTTTACTCATCTTCTGTGCTTTGTGGTTAGGTTCTTGACAATTAGCAAATACAGTATTTGAAACTATTGACAAGAATGGTTATTGTAGTTGGCTGCTTATGTTGCAAAACCGGTTAAGAATGCCAGAATAGTAAGTGTTTAAGATCATTCCTGAGAGATTGAAAGTGAAGGTTTTTATTATATATATATATATATATATAATAATCTGACCAAAGTGCAAAACCGTGATGTAAGCATTGAGCGGGCGGGAAAAGACATGAGCTTAAACACTGCCGTGCCATATGCACAGTGATTTAGTAACTGTGTAGGACATAAAAAATAAAAAGACAACCACATTGGAAGCAAATTTGTGTAATTTTCATATTGCCAATAAAACATAAACAAATACGTTTCTGCCACTTGTTTGTAGAAACATTTTTACTGTGAAAGTAGTATTTATATTTTTCAAGAATAAAATTAGTAGAATTTATATTTTATCAATAATAAAATTAGTAGTATTTATATTTTATCAATAATAAAATTAGTAGTATTTATATTTTATCAATAATAAAATTAGTAGTATTTATATTTTATCAATAATAAAATTAGTAGTATTTATATTTTATCAATAATAAAATTAGTAGTATTTATATTTTATCAATAATAAAATTAGTAGTATTTATATTTTATCAATAATAAAATTAGTAGTATTTATTAGTGAGGCTGTGGATTTGTGTTTCGTGTTGGAGTAATATTGAACAAAACAGGATTTAATTAAAATATTGTTATCTACAAATGAACAGAAGCTGTATGTGGGTGATATAAAAATCTTGTAAAACTCGAACATTAGTGAATGTTTGCGCAGTTTTAAATGTCTCTATAAATTACAAGATTTATCACAGAAAAATTACTGTGATGAGACAATGTGTGTTACATGACAAGTGTGCTCTCATAAATTTGTTCTTTCATCCTTTTCGTTAAATATTTTTGAATGTTTCTACTTAAATATGTACAGGTTCAAATAATGAATATTGAATTCCATTTAGTTTGAGTGAAATTGTTACAAAAATCACAGATTCATGTTCTAATAATAATGCATGCATTTGCTTGCTATGAAATTAATTTGATGGAATGAAAACATTTTTTTCACCAAATAGTAAAATTTTAATGACTAACTCAGCTCATTTTATTTACCGTAAAAGTGGGACCTTAATCATTGTGTCTGGTTGAGGATGGCACCTGCAAAATGCCTAAATCCCAACATCATTATCAAACGGTACACTTCATCTAAAGCAGGCATTATGATCTGGGAAGCCATAGCCTACGATAGAACAATCCACTCTCNCCAACATCACTATCAAACGGTACACTTCATCTAAAGCAGGCATTATGATCTGGGAAGCCATAGCCTACGATAGAACAATCCACTCTCTCATCATGTGACGTGGAACACTAAAAGCCCCGCAGTATGTGGATAAGATCCCACAACCCCATCTGCTCCCATTTCCGGCTGGGATTCAAAGTGTGATATTCCAGCAGGATAATGGATCACCCAGGACTGCCTCCTTCATGTCCAAACACTACCATGGCCTATCTCCTCCCCTGACATATCCCCAATTGTGCATTTGTGGGACCAGTTGAAATTCCAGCTGCTGCTGTGTTACAGTATCTGGGATTCAGAACACACTGTCAAGCAATTGTAGGCCCATCTGCCTCAGCACAACATCTGGCGTCTGCTGGATTCCATGCCAGGTCATGTTGCACCGTGTATCTAAGTACTAGGGAGTGCAACACACTATTGAAGATGACAAAACGACGACATGCCATAGGTCCGTATCTAATTCCATATGTAATTATCCTGCTGCTCTGTTTTTGTGATCATGTGTATTAGTGATCTATTATATAACAACCTTTAAAAAGTTTCAGTACAATCCAATGCATCTTTCAGTGTTTGCAATGTTTACTGTCTGGCAGTGAAATTCAAAATCAAAAAAATCGGGCAGAGTATTTTGAATTAGTGAGGTTTTACTGTATAAACTAAATGCAACTTCATTTTGTCATTTTCTCTCTTCCTGTTTCAACAATCATATTACCTATATTAATCAGTCTTCTAGCCTTGTCAAAAGTGAAACTCACAAACCAAATTACAGTAATTAAACGTTTACATTACTCCAAAATTTTGAAATTTCTCCCCCTTAACTTATTTTTTAGGTGTACCTTTACAAGCAGCATTTAGTTTATACAAGTTAACTGCAAACAAAAGTAGAACTATTATTTTTATTAATAATAAAGGAAACAATTACCACCACATTAAATCAGAAATAGCAGTAACCACAATGACATTTACTGCAAAACCATGCATTACAAATATTATTACAACTGACTTACTAAAGTAACAGACAGAAAACATTTTTCAAGTGAGTGAAAACAGAATATTTCAGAGATTGCAGAAAATTAAATTCAAACAGTACCAAAGTGCTACATTTAAGGACTACAAAAAGTTAACATTTGGAGTATACACACCAGTTGATGGTGCAGCTATCGACAAGGGCAGGAAACATGCGCAGTCGGGTGCGTAGGGCATCTCCAATGGGTGACATGGCCAGTGCCACACATAAGTTGGTTCGCACTTGCTCAACAAAGAAGTTGTACAATGCCAGTGGTGTAGGGTCCACTTTCTTTCCCTGCACATACCAACAGTCCATCAAATCGCATGGAAACACTTACATATGAAATGACTGAAAAATTCACCCTCTGTCATTACTAGTCACTGAAAAAACACACAAAATAAGAGAGTGACTGTTCATGCCGAAATGTATAATACGGCACGCTTAAATTACAATTCGACAAAAAAATTCTACCATTATCTACCATAAGGTAAAACTGCTGGCAAGTAAATCAGTACACCTGACTTTTTTAGTATACAGCCTACCTGTGCTAAGAAAGAATCAGCCAAATAATAATAGCTCAACAATAATGAAAATAGTAGAGATGTGCAACAAATAGTTTTGTAGTTTTGAATTTTAACATAGATTTCCTCAATGTGCAAGTTTAAGTGATTGAGAAATATCTCACTTGAGATTCATCGGGAAGTCTACCTAGAGCAAAAGTTGCATTCAAAGTCTGTATAACTATCCACAGCTTATATACTGCTGGACTCCAATTCAGTTTCTTCCCTTTCTTGACGGTCAAAATAAGTTTGGGGATGTAAACCAATAAATATGTTTTTCCAATTGGACAATATCTTTTTATACACATGAAGATAAACAAACAACTGTATATTAGTAACATAAAAATAAATGATGTTTGGGGAAAAGAGGAGAAGCATCCTAGTGTAACATGCAACATCCACCTGCAATGAGTTTCCAATGACACCACTGTCTCTGAGGAGTGACATGGAATGGAACTTCAAGATGGAGCAATGGCAAAATGCCAAAGTGGGAAAACAAGAGTTCCCAGAGAAAAACCACCAGTCACCGGCACTGAAAGCCACATCAAACGTGAAATGCCAGGGTGACCCTGCAGGGGATTTGAACCATGACTGCTATGGTGGGAGGTTGACATAATAAATGCAAAGCCACTAATGCCCATATCTGCAGCATGTAATGTATTTTATTTTTATTGCATGATGGTTGCCGTCACATAATAGTCGCACTATCAATTTTAAGGGCTGAAAAGAGTTTATTTTTTTTAGTACATAAATGCTGCAGTCTTTTAAGCAGTGAAGTTGAGTCAAAACATGTAGGGATGCACCCTACTCCACATGCCCTTCACCAAAAAAGTCTGTGGTGACTGTGATTCTTTCACCTCCCCCGCTCCTTCACAGAGCATGAAGGGAACAGGAAAAAGCAGTTCAGACTGAGACCAGTTGCATCTGAAGATAGTTGAGAATGACCAAAGTTTATTACTAGTGCTTAGCTGATACCGATTTTTACAGATACAAGTACAAACCGATACTTCCTTGCAGATGATATCAGATACCGATATAATAGACATATGAGAAATAAACTGAAATACTTCTACTAGTACTAAAAGTATTTTGGAAAACTGATGGAAATCTGTGTTAAATTCAGTGTCACACTATGTACTATTGGATGCTTTAAGTAAACATACAAAACAATTGGTTAATTAATTTCACACAAATTCTTCAAAATTGGAAAATAAATGCAGCAATCAAAAAATACTTTAATCTCGGGTCAGGGCAACTTACACAATTTATACTTTAAATTTATCAAATAAAAAATATTAAATTTACAAGGTTGCATTCTATATTTTTCAGCATAATTCAAAATACTTTGTTTATGTTAAAAAAAATTAGAAATTATTAATATGTATAGTTTCTAAATTTAGCTCTGCTTAATTTTACTACGAGTAAAATTAAAGCACTGCCAATTGCCAAGTAAAAAATGTCAGATTTCATATTGCTTTTAAAAGATTTTAAATACTGAAACAATTCAGTAAGGTGGAGTTGCAGTGTGACACCTGCAAAGATGGCAATTCAGTGACCCGCAATATAGGCTGTTGATAATTATCTCTTACAGCACCTGTCACAGTAGACAACAGACGATATTTAATATTGGGTATCGGTATCGGCTCAGCTCTATTTATTACCTCCTCTCACAAAGGATCCAAATCTGACAATACATGATGGCTATCTGCCTTCCACCACATGACCAAGAGGAGGACGCAAGGAAGACATGCTGGTTGCTAGGCAACAACCTCTGCTCTTGCCAGGCATGAAAAGGGAGGAAGAGAGAATTCCGCCCTCACTGCCAGACAACAAGTTTTTTCCCAACAGGCATGTAAGGGGAGCACGTGATATTGCCTAGCGTACCCAAAATAGCCAAAGATAACAAAGTGCTTCCTCCACACTAGCACTGCATATACAGGGAGAAAGGAAGTTTGCACTATGCAGACTGTCAAGCAAAGGCCGGTACATGGCTTATGGTACCGCTATTGATATAATGTAGTAGATATACAGTGGGACCACGTTATAGCGATAGTCGACAATGGCAAAATAAATTATCGCTATAGCAAGTTATCGTTAGAACACAATTTTTTTTTTCTTAATAGCTTACGAAAATGTTGCGCCCAAATTTACTGTGTGTAATGGATAGTGTTGCCCTTCCGACCAGAAGGATCTTACAGGCTGCCCTTGTAGATCCTGTGTTTAAAGAATGCTGTAAACTATGCGTATGAAGTGTATGTAATGAGCAGCAGACGCGCAACGTGTCTTCCTCCGCCTTCCTTCTTCCCCACCCCAAAATTTTCGGGTTGTGGCATGGAGTTAGTTGCCTACCAATCAGCGCGCTACTTCACTCCTTGTCTCTTTCTATCACATACCTCTTCTTCGTCTGTCTCTCCCCCGCCCTCCAAACAACATTTTACAAACCTGTCTCGCCACAAAGCAGAGCTTCCACATGTTTAAGTTTCCCCTCCACTCCCTTTCACATTCATGTTA
This sequence comes from Clitarchus hookeri, assembly GCA_002778355.1. Classification (NCBI taxonomy): domain Eukaryota; kingdom Metazoa; phylum Arthropoda; class Insecta; order Phasmatodea; family Phasmatidae; genus Clitarchus; species Clitarchus hookeri. The sequence goes on from NQII01003072.1 coordinate 267,847, forward strand.
CCGATCGATAAATTCCTCCAAACCTTCTTTGTTTCCATGTAAGGCAGAGGATAGCCAGCCTCACAGGTTGAGAAGAAAGAGGCGAGATGACGTTTTTTTTAGGGGTGACATTTCACAATGGCAAATAAAGCCAACAAATCGCGAAGCCGGCCGCCCGCAGCAGTTGTTAACGGTCTTTTAAAGACCATAGGGTACCTTTCATCTTACAGCAAATCATAATTTTCTTTTTTAAGCTTTCTTTCTCAAAACTAATTATTGTTTTCAAGTATTATTGAAAGAATAATAACTAAACAAACTGTTTTAAATCATTAATTACACGCCCTCAGCGTCTTTTCGCGAGTTAAAATATTTTAAAACCAAGATTCCAAACAAACCTTTACTCGCTCGGCAGAGTGACACACCCATGGGGAAATAAGCGTAATTTAACCAAATCAAACCCTCAACATACAAAATAACATACTAGTAAACTCTCCATAGTATTTCTAATTAAAACAGCAACTTAAAATCACTTGTGAAATCATTTTTTAAATACCAGTTACTTAAAATCACAGTTTATGGAAAACTAATTTTTTATTTTCAAAACTTTTCTCGGGTCACGCCTTTACGATTTACGACACTTTTATAACAAACTCTGGCATTTAAAATCCATTTTTAATACTTTTAAAACCAGCAATATTCAAATTCCCGTTTTTGCACAACAAAAATCACAGATTATGAAATAATCTTACGATCTAAGACAACTTTATAGCAAACTTTGGCATTTAAATTTCGTTTGTAATAATATAAAAAACCTGCAATATTCAAAATTCCCGTTTTATTTAACAACTAAACTAAAGTAGTCAACCACCTAGACAGTACAGTATAATAGGAGCGGCAGGCTGCAAGCATCTTGCCACCACCATTCCCCTCCCCTCTTAGACTCTTTTTCCAGCGTACCTCTCTTTTCTTTCGTACATCTCCCCTCCCCCTCTTTCTTATCCCTCCGAACACCCGCCTGCTCCACATAGCTCCGGCCAATGCGAGTGTCGCCACACAGACTAACAAAGGCTGACTCGCGCATGGCAAGTGAGCGAATGTCACTTGCGATACAATGTATTTAAATATTTTAAAAATACTAGTTTACAAATGTTCCTATTGCTATAGCGAAAGGCTTCATTGACAGATTTTCGTTATAAACAAAGTTAAGTACCTTTAAAATGATAGGGGAAATGACAGTGCATTTAAAAACTATCGCAATAGCGGATGTGTCGCTATAGGCCATACTCGTTATAGGGCGGTTCCACTGTATGTCCAGTATCGTATTCTTGCCACTAAAGGGTGACCAGGACCTGTACTTTTATCATTTCTGACATAAAATGTGCAAGTGATGTCACACGCTCACATTCACAGCAGGAGGGGCAGGGATGGTATGGCACCAGTTTCCAATTCCAGATAATTAACTAAGCCAGAAGAAAAGAAAAGCAATAGAGTGGAAATGTTGACAAGACCGAGAAACGCTAAATAAAATAATTAAACAAACGCCACGGTGCTGGTCGCCGCAAATACTACTCATCCAAAGCCCACAAAATATGTTAATTACACAAGTTCATACTGTTCCTTTCCCTTTGACAGCTAATAGTCAGTCGTAAATTACTACAAATATTTGGGGCTCATTTTCCCTCCTGGCTACAAAAATATCTCCGCCACATTGATAAAATTAACGCTAAAGGACCCACTAAAATATTAATAACTCTACATTTTTTTGTACTTTGCCATTTACTAGACTTTCTGGTTAACATTACATTTTTTTCAGATACCAATGTAATTCAGGAGATTTGTTTCCTAGTCATTAACTGTACTGAGTAACGAGTGTGTAGAGATGCACAAAAAAAAATAGAACAAACAAACCTAAGGAGAAATACAATTGCATCTGCATGTATAGTACAAAAGAGCACAGTTATGGTCAAAATGCTTTACATGAGGTTTTTTCATGGCTTGTGATTAATGTGTTTACCATCGACAGTAATACGCATCTGTAAAAACGCACATGCAGTGAGCGACGAGTGGTCTGAAGTGTTTCTGGCGTAATGCCTCTCCTAGCGGACACAATTCGTTCCTGCATGTCTTCTGGCATCGTAGGAATGGTGTTGTACACCCTATCTTTCAGTGTTCCCAACAGGAAAAACTCGACAGATGTGAGGTCGGGAGAGTGAGCTAGCCATCTTACACCACACCACGCCCTAACCACTGGTTTGTAGAAACGTTCCATTTAACACTTGCCTCACGACCAAAGCAAAATGTGCAGGAGAACCATCATGCTGAAACCACATATCATGACGTATGTTGATATGTGTTACAGAAGTGCCGGAAATGGGCGTACATACAGCCGGTCATTGTCCCTTGAACGAAGTATGTCCCCATGACGTAGTCTCCAATGATTCCACACCACACGTTCTCTTTCCACTGTCACTGGTGCTCCACGTGCCGGACCCAACGCGGATTCTCCATCATTCAGTAGTGCATATTTCGTAGAAAGTACGCGCCCATGATTTGTGAAGATCGCTTCATTGGTAAATAGTATGTTCTTCAGAAAATAGCTGTCATCCATTACAGACAACAGAACAAACCTACAAAACTGAGCACGCTGCTGGATCACCGTCATGTAATGCATGATGAAGAGACACGTGATATGGATGGAATTTCTGTTGGCGCAGTATCCGCATCACGCTTGTTTTACTTATTACTATTCTGATTGCTCCTGGGCAAGCAGTTTAGAGATAGGAACTATAACTGGTTAAGAAATGGTGTCACAGCAGAATATTTATCACACTAAGGCGCCGTTCCCCTTAGGGCGATATAAGATAAGCGATATATCGTAAACGATACACGATACGCGACAAGAGACAGACAAATACTTGAAATCTAAAGGGAGGCGATAAAATACGTTCACAGTTGCGCGATTGCACAACATATCGCAAGTGACATATCTCTCGAAGTACCACAGGCTGGTCGCTTCAGCGATTAGTATCGTACAATATTTCGGGCTGTGAACATGACGGGACGAAGAGAAGACAAATCTCTTTGTCTTCCTTTAATTGAATTAGTGAAAGCTAACCAGTGCATCTGGAACTATTTCATTGCCGCATACAGTAAGACAGATGTGACGAGCTCCGCATGGAGGCAAATTGCATCAGAAATAAAAGACACAGGTAATTTACATTATTTATTATGTAAGACAACAAGTAACCAAAGTGTTATATTAATCAAATATATTATAGCAATCAAAGTGTTATATTGACACATCTCCATTGTGTAGGGATTACACCACTTGGTTTCGGAAAGTATTCACCTAGTTTATTTCTTAAGCGGTTTGCTGCGTTCAAATTGTTGTTTTCACTGAATGTACTGTTATCTGATAATGCTGGTACCACAGAACACTTACTAAACTGTTGTGGAACATAAGGTTCTCCTTCTCGTCTGTGTATAAAATTATGAAGCACGCATGCTGTCTTAATAGTCTGCAAAGCATTACTTCTGTTAGTATAAATTGGTCGGTCAAATAGACGAAATTTTGATGTTGGCATTCCAAAACTGCATTCCACACTTTTTCTGCCTCTTGAAAGTCGAAAATTGAATATTCTTCTGGCATNCGTCTGCGTATAAAATTATGAAGCACGCATGCTGTCTTAATAGTCTGCAAAGCATTACTTCTGTTAGTATAAATTGGTCGGTCAAATAGACAACATTTTGATGTTGGCATTCCAAAACTGCATTCCACACTTTTTCTGCCTCTTGAAAGTCGAAAATTGAATATTCTTCTGGCATCATTTAATACTCTTTATGGAAAGGGCCACATTATATGATTCTGAAGAGGGAATGCCTCATCTGCCACAAAGTAGAACGGAAAAGGATTGTCATTTGCCTCACCTGGCAAGGGAGTTGCTTCTGGTATTTTCAATTTATTATCCTGCAATAATTTGCAGATTATTGATTTGCGAAACACAGCACCGTCACTATNATTGATTTGCGAAACACAGCGCCGTCACTATTCTGTCCATAGTCTCCAACATCTATTGCGGTGAACATTTCATCTGCGTCAGACAAAGCCATTAGAACTATTGAAAAGAACCCTTTATAATTATAATCTGTGGAGCCTGTATTAGGGGAACACTGAATGCGGAAATGTTTGCCGTCAAGAGAACCAATAAAGTTAGGTAAATTCCATAACTCATAATAACGTTTTGATATTTGCTTCCAAGTTTCCTGCGTTGGTTGTGGCATGTACAGCGGTTGTAAGTGGGACCATATAGCAGCACAAGTCGAATGAACAAAAGAACTGATAGTTGATTTACCTCTGTAAAATTGCAAGCAAAGATCTTGAAAACTGCTTTCAGTAACTAGATACATGAAAAAATAATACATTAAATAAATAGAGGGTTTTAAATTGTAAATTTATTTTTTACTTAATTTAGTTGTGTAATACATGTGTTTTCATTTTAATACGCAACAGTTTTAAATAAATCCTATTAATGTCCACTTTTTTAAATTTTGTTTCAGAAAAGAACTGTTGAGAGCGGTGCAAGAACATCAGAACAGCATATGTGCGATCGCTGAAACCACGAAAGTCTGGGCTAGTCAGAATTCAAAGAAAAGTTATTAACTGACTGAGCATTTAGCTTTTCTGCAATCATATTTGAAAGGAGGAGATACGGCCAGCAATCTTCACGTTGAAGATACTGCAGTGGAGGAGTCAGATACTGATGAAAATGACGGAAGTGACACATTTGTTGCCGAGGAAATGCCTGGTGAAGCTTCTTCCATGCAATTTATGGAAAAACCCGTTCGTAATATCAGCTCAAGTGAAACACATAAAAAACTAAAGGGAAACGAGCAAGTCGACAATGCTTTTGTAAAATGGATGAACATGAAAAATCTGTTAATAAAAGTCACCAAGATGCTGAACAGCATTTCCTACTTTCTCTTGTACCTGATCTGGAAAACCTTAGCTTGCGTCCTAAGAGGACTTTCAAAATACAAACAATGTCGCTCTTACATAAGTTGTTAGAGGACAAACGAGAGAAAGTGGAATCCAGTATTTCAGTTGCTTCCAGCCCTTCTGTATGGAGTTCGTCATCCCATCATGACACCTTACAAATTCAGACTCACATGAGCAATATTGCAACAATTTCGGAATTCAATTTGATTATCCCACAGCCGCAAGAAAGTGAAACTGATTGGGACATTTCGTAACAAATTATGAAAATAAACCTGGTAAATTTTATTAATACTACTGTTTATATTCATATCTACTTACCTTATAGTAATCAGAAGTTTTTCATCTGAAGAAATAACCTTCCTGAAGTGTGTATCTTTTTTTTTAAGGGTTCGTGACACTAGGCTTTTCATAAAATGAAAGTTTTCAGGATTCATTCTATAAAACTCCCTGAATTTTGATTCATGTTGAGACAGCTCTCGAGAAACAAGAGCCGAGCTATGGTGCACGTTGGTAAGATTGTAGGGATGTACCCAGTATTTTCTTTTTCTTCTCATTCTACGCCTGAACCAATAAGCCACTATCACGTCTGCTTCACTTGAGCTCATTTTTATAACTGAAGTAGTGAGAATTGTGTTCCCACAACATTTTGTTTGCCCAGGTCGTGCCGCTTTATCGCCCGCTGTCATGAACCTTCCTGGCAATATATTCCTTACGATATATAGCTTATTTTATATCACCCTAGTGTAAACGGCGCCTAAGAATGACAGTAAGGCCATGGTCAAGTTCGTACCACATACACCTCTATTGTTTCCAGCAGTCTCAATTGGGCTGCATGACCAATATGTACATTCAGAGGGCGAAACTTTTGCTGCACCAAATTTATCATTGCTCCAAAGAACAACTGGTTCTGAGATCATGCTTGAAAAAAAAAAAGACACCAGGTACAGTGGTCAAATCACTCTTGTACCTTTATGAGGACCAAGTTAATCTGGGTCATGCAGCCACTACACATTTGAAGGTGTCACATATAGCATTGACTCTGAGTTTACAGCTTAAATTCAATTAACACATTTTCAGCCTCTATATCCAACCAGACCGTAATAGAATAATGTGTAGAAGGATCCTTCACAACAAAGATAGTTTCAGGGTTAATGCCAAACATCTTCTACTTATTACTTTGGCCGACATACTTCTTAGTTAAGTCTCTGAAATGACCCAAGTCTCAGAAATAAAGATCTAACTTACTCTAACTAGCCCAAGGCATGTCCAAACCGACACAACACGCAAACAATGTAATGTAATACAACAGCAATGCACTAGCACTAACTGTGCTATAGTAATCCTCTCTCCTGCAACTCGTATAGAGTAAACAAAGGCAAGTAGAGAGCAGATGACAGACAAACAGAATAACAGCAACAGGAGTCACATTGGGCATGATGTACACTTTTGAAGACCATGGAGACTTGTGAAGTCGAGGGTGTCCAACCACTAGGGACTTCCTGTTGCTACATCCAAGATGCAAAGAAGTGGAATCCTGTAACTGGAAAGCTGCTGAAGGAATGTAAACCAACACATAAAGCTCACCATTTGACAGGCCACCATTAACCAGTTCAAATCCCATTGCTCACTGACCACCAAAATAACAAACCTTAAATGAGATGAATCATGAAATCTTCACAAAATTTGCTTTAGTTATTTGTAATCGCAAAGTAAGTAAATGCTTCATGGAAGTACAAAATACTGAGTATGTGAAACAGTAAAATCATACCTGGTTTGTGCAATTAATTGCAATAAATGGTACTGAATAAATTTTAAGAATGTTTGATTGCAAAAGCAATTGCTTGTTGGAGTGAAATTTCAGAGTATCAAAGGAGAGATTAAAACATAAACGATGTTTGTTTAGGTTATCTGAAAATGTTTCAACCTCAACTTATTGTTAAAGTTTTCTGCTATAACCTCTCAGATGCATGCCAGATACAATTTTTCTCTTTATCCTAAATCATGCGAAAATAAATGTAAAAATGCATGATTTTTCTGATCTTAAATGCTACGTACACGAGAACCGATACTTTCCGCACTGTGTGACCATGGATTTTGAAATAGGGTCGAACACTATCTCACTCCCATTTTCATGCACATTACTTTTTGTAGGTGGGGATCACCTTATGCCCTGGTTGCTCCACCTTCATTTTTCCCTCTACTTTTACTATATCAACTGGCACATACCACTTAAGCAATCAGTTCACCGGAGACAAGAGACATGATAAGATTTCCTCCTACTTTCTCCTGCAGCAGTAACATTGCAGTGGTTCCAACAGTGCTTTCAACATCAGTTCCAGCAGCTCCAGCAGACAGTCATTATATCTTTAACGAAAGATATTCTCCTGCCTTGAATGTTCAGCTTCTAGATTTCTCCAGAATTCAGGACAACAGCACATATCAGTATGTGGCCAAGTCTCCACATCCAGTCCAGACCAGTGGACAAATCACCAATGTTGAGGCAGCCTGCCCAGAGTGACTGCTCAGCAACATCACTACCTCACCCTACACTTTACCAGCAGGGTTGAGTCCAATAGCACAGGCTGCCATCGTGAGAATCCTTCCTGCCATAGGCCGCTATCTTGTGCTACAGCCTTGTGACTACCAACTGGACTTGAGTTCTATGACCTCTTTCCACCTTGTTTCCAAACATCAACTTTCGTGCCACCCATCCTCAGCCGATTCCTGGTACTGCCTAGCCATCAGGGCCACCTTCCCTTTCTCTTTACACAGACAGGGATCCCACAGCTTCCAGAACCTTCCCCTATTGACAGGCACTAAACCAACTGACTGATCCAAGGCAGCCATTCAAGTTATGTGAATACCAGTTGACTATGTGAGGGGAACTGTTATATCTAGGTAATAAATACTACCAAAAAATCATCCTGTTACACCTGAATGTCTTAAACATATTACTCCACCTGGCACTCATAATCTCGTGTCTAAAAATCATTCTGACGACACATCTTCCCCTCCAAAGGGATATGTACCAAGGCATCACAGTTTCTATAGCACTAGCAACCAGCTTCTGGAATCCAGTTTAAACACCTGTGAGAAATGTTGTTGTTAAGCCTTTTCCTACAATAAACAACTGCTACAAACAATTAAAATGTACTGTAATTTCGAACAGAATTTTGTTTACACAGGCCATGCTTTCATAGATTGCCATGGCTATAATTAACAACCATACTTTTTAATACAGTTTTCACATCATGTTTATTTTTTTCAAGGGTATTCCTCACCTAGTACAGTATGGTGAATGACCAATAAATTGGAATTAAAAATTACAGTTTACTCTTATTGATATAATATGAAAATTGGTAAAAAGACACATTGATTAATGACTAGCAAATAATTAATATTTTCGTGCACTGGTGCACAAACATACATTGTACGAGAGTGCAGCCATCACTCATCATGTGGTATATGTAAAGAGTTTTCAGAACAGTGCATGTGATGTAACATGTAAAATGCGTACAGAAGCCATAAATGAATAATATACAAGGTGAGAAGATGTGCAAAACAGTCATAAAACAACAGATGAAATTTGACTGAGTTTGAATAATTAGCAAATTGCCAGACACATTGAATGTTTGGAATTCAGTCAGATTACAATGGGAGCAATGGACATGTGAAAGTAACTGAACACAGCGGATAAGAACTGAAAAAACTGGACAGACCACCATAAAGAAGAAAATGTGAATATCAGAGAGGCAACAACACAACCAGCAGCTTCCTTGTCCACCATCCTATAACTTGTGGTAGCTTCACAAGAGCACTGTATTTATAATATAAATATTTCTAGATGCCTAGGACTGGCAAATATGTGATCTTGATGATGTATGTGTCTCTTGTCAGTTAAACTTCATATAATCACCTTTGTTAGCTATAGTGTCAGGAGAGAGTAATGTGGAATACTAAAAAAAGGTACCTCGTAATGCATTGTGTTTAGCGACAAATCACGCTTTTCTCTGGAAAGGATGACCACTATGCCAGTGACTGGAGGACTGTAAGCAGCATTCAACTTAAACATCTGTTTGCCTATCTGAGGCAGATAGAAAACCGTACGAAAAGGTGGAAGTAATTTTTGACATGTCCATTGAACAGGTAATAAAATGGCAAAAGAACTGGATACCATATTTACTTGTGTACGGCATGTATAATTTCATCTGGCTGTGCGTTGTGCATATACTGGACCACGTAGATTATAACATTACCATCTTAAAATACAAACACCTAATTTCCAATCCTCTTGTCCTTTGTAATTTTATACCAGCAGTGTGCTGACGGTATACCATGTCTAGTGTACACGCAACACTACACTACAAATGCAGGCCGTAAATTGTTTATTTTGGGACACACAGCCCAATGCCACCTGTGGAGCAACATACCTTTCCCCTTCTCACTGTGCACCACAGACCATACATCCAAGCAAACCAAATTCAACCCCAGCCATCAGTAGTACGGCCATATAGGTTTGTTGTTTCCTTACCCTTATATAAAATTTATTCTTATTTACAATTTTTCATAGTAGGGCTCTGTGAATGGTTTGTGTGGAAATATTTGCAGTAAAAGTAAACACCATCCATTTCAAGCTCAATAAGCAATGACATACTACAAAATGCATGCTTAAGGCAGATGAAAGTGACAGCAATGAAGAGTGTGATAAAAAATTAAATTAAGTTACAGTTAATAAAGTTCAAGTAAATTTCCAGTGTCACTTTGCTTTATATTAATTTCCAGTGTGACAAAAATTTAGAGAATACTCTTTCTTTAATATTTTCATAGCTTCTTAATTACATTTTAGTAGGGCAAGTTGTAAGTGTTATGGACAGGCATTAGAAAATATGAACTTGTCCATCAGACACGCACTAAAATTCCTTCAAATCGATCCTTGACTACAAATGAGTACTACACCCTCTGTTTCACTGTTCAGTAGTACTGGTCCCCTACTACTGGCATAATGGTCTGGGGTGATATTGCATAATGTTAACATTCACTTATGACAGTAATACTAAAGATAATAAATGAACACACAATAATAAGGTAAAGAAATCCTACAGTACTACACTGAAGAGCCAAAAAAACTGGTACACCTGCCTAATATTGTCTAG
>NQII01003072.1:278026-332259 GCA_002778355.1 Clitarchus hookeri
CCTATCTAAATGTTATCGCTACCTTGGAGATGCTATGTCCCATCTTTCGTGTGGCGACTATAACACCATGTTCAAGCTCACTTAAATCTTAATAACCTGCCATTGTAGCAGCAGTAACCGATCTAGCTGCCGACTGCATCGTGTTACTGTGATTGGTTCCATACCTCTGTTATTTGCATACGCACGCCTATAAAAGATTTTTTTTGGCTCTTCAGTGTATGTGTTACCTCTCTTAAATAATTGCCCAGTAAACGGTTAGGAAAGAGATAATGCTCACCCACTACAGCTATTGATTGCCAGAAGTATTTACATCACGTTTTGCCATCGTACTTCCTACCCTCAATTTTAGCCCAATACTGGTGGCTACACAGCAGCACTCAGAGAACAACCACATGCATGAGTGTGAGTGTAATGGTAAGGAGACAGTAGGACTAACAGTAAAGAAAAGTAGTGGAGTCCATTTAAAGTGCATGGCAGAAAAGCGGGTAGGCCTTCCCCCTTCCTGCTAACTTAATACATTTCCCTGCAGACATCCACAAAAACAAAACCATAAATTTATCAAATCACATAAAACTTACCCAATACCATGACATACATTCCAAACATCTCGAAAAACAAATATTTAAAAAAAAATTCTGAAATCAACATAAAATTTTAATACATTTTATTATAAACTATTATATGACTTGAAGGAATTCCCCTATGGCATCTGGCTTCTCACTGGCTGGCCAGAACGTTTTTAATGTGGGTGACCCTTCTAAATGTGGTCATTTAAAAAAAAAAATGAGTCCTCTCCTGAGCTGCCTTTTGTTTGCAGTTCTGATTCTGTGCAAAATGTTGTAGCCGCATTCACTCTGGGAGACAGACAGCTCTTCAAAGAAACCATTTCCAAACAACCTTTTTGTGTTGAGCGGGCATCCCCCAGCGTTCTGCATCTTTCTTTCAATTAAGAAAACATTAATTTTACATTTACTGACGATAAGAGAAAAAGACGTTCAAAATTAATAGTATTCTATTTGTACTGTATGCATGATGGCAATCAAAATGATACCTCACATCCAGGGTGCAAATTAAATATTTTGCTGAGAGAGAGAGAGAGAGAGGAAACTTTTTCGAGCCTTTTGTAGATTTGATACAAACATTACTATAATGTATGTGATTGCAAGCTAAAATCACATGCACATCATTTGTAAAGATTTACGAAAAGAGATACATTAAGTTAAAATTAGGGATGGGTCGGTTCGGTTCTTCGGTTCCAATTTTTACCGGTTCTTGAGGTTTGACTCGGAACCGATTTTAGGTTAACAACAATTACTCCGTTCTTGGTTCTACACTGCAATGGCAAAACTTTGTTGTTGCAGAAATAACTATGGTATTTACTCATGAATAGCGCGCCCTTTTTTCCCCAACATAAAGGAAAAAATTTCTGGGGTGAGTGCTTTACATGGAAAAACAATTAAGGAGTGGTAGTCGTAAACTATTCCGCGATGTTTAGAGGAAAGTGTAAGGGAAGTCTGTTATCTCATCTCTGCTCTTACATCAACAAACACTCCTCTCCCTTCTCACTCACTCTCACTCTCTCTCTCAGCCCTTCCCTGTAAACAACACTGCTAGCCGATCAATACATTCCTCCAAACCTTCTTTGTTTGGCAGGGCGGCCATGGGCCATGTGTAAAAGAGGGAGGAGAGACTTTTTTTTTTCAAGGTGTCACATTCCAGCACAGCAAGAAAAAACCAGTAACTCACTGTGTAAAAGACGAAAAAAAAAAAAGGGCCCCCCAGACACCATAAAAGAAGTAAAAAAAGATAAGGAATCCAGCTGCCCCCCATGCTGTTGACGGTTTTTTAAGGAACCTTTGTAGGTTACCATTATCATACAGCATGCCACAATGGTTTGGTTTGAGGGCCATGAGTTATTTNATGTTTAAGTTTCCCCTCCACTCCCTTTCACATTCATGTTACCGATCGATAAATTCCTCCAAACCTTCTTTGTTTGGTAGGGCGGCCATGGGCCATGTGTAAAAGAGGGAGGAGAGACGTTTTTTTTTTTCAAGGTGTCACATTCCACAACCGCAAAAAAAAACCAGTTACTCACTGTGTAAAAGACGAAAAAAAAAAAAAGGGCCCCCCAGACACCATAAAAGAAGTAAAAAAAGATAAGGAATCCAGCCGCCCCCCATGCTGTTGACGGTTTTTTAAGGAACCTTTGTAGGTTACCTTTATCATACAGCACGCCACAATGTTTTTGTTTGGGGGCCATGAGTTATTTAATTAAAGTATTTTCCAAACATATCACAATCACCACATATTAATGTAAAAAAAGAATAATTTTTTACATATTTACTAACCTTAAATAAATTTAATACAACAAGTTTATCTGTATACATTAAAACTTATCTTCACACTTTGTTATTGTTCAATTCTTCCATATAACGGTTAAATAAAACATTTAATGAATTTTACCTGCATTGGTTTAATAAAGTTGCAAGCAAAAGGCAAGTATTCAAAATACGTAGAACCGAATACTGGAACCGATATTTAAATTGTAGAATCGGCACCGGAACCGGAATCGACATTTTTGGTTATTCGACCCATCCCTAGTTAAAATATTCAAAACCAATTACACAACCAATGAGAGAAGTTATTTTCACAATAGATATTTAGCACCACAAATTATGGCAGATAATTGAAGGAAATCCAAGAATAATAACTGCACTAACACATCTAGGAGAGAAAAAAAAAATTTACAAAACCCATTATTTAATTTTATTATTATGCATTATTACTCTTCAGAGAGGAAAATAATTTTCCCTAAAGGGAAAATCCTTTTTCTACCATGATCCTGAAATATATATATATGCACTGATATGCACACTGCTCAAGCGATATATTAACATTGACAATTAAAATTATTATTATTCTCATGTCAGAAACATGACTGAAATACAACTACAACTCAGAAAATCACTATACATACAACTTTTGACCAAAATTTGGCCACATTCAAAATAATAAACATATATTGAGTACAAGATATAAATATGATATAGCTGTACGTATAACATGATAAAGAAAGTGTCAATAATTTACCACTTCCACGATGAAAGGACAGGTAAATGTGTACTTTGGAAATGAGAATTTTCTATTTCACACAACTTCAAAAGCGACGTGAAACAACACATATGAGACTGTTGCATGAAAACCTGATTCAACAGGTGAACAAAAGTGAAACAGCTAAGATAAACCGGTTTTTTTTTTTTTGGCAAAACAAGGATCTAAGGAACAGAATTCATTTATAGCATGTAAAGTAGTTATGTCATAACAGTAAGCATGGCTTCACTTGTTATAAAAGNTTTTTTTTTTGGCAAAACAAGGATCTAAGGAACAGAATTCATTTATAGCATGTAAAGTAGTTATGTCATAACAGTAAGCATGGCTTCACTTGTTATAAAAGTTTTGTTTGCAATATCAAATTGTTCCCTTACATTTTTGGTAATGAATCAGAAAGAACAGATAGCATTTCAAACTGTTTTTTTAACAANTGGTAATGAATCAGAAAGAACAGATAGCATTTCAAACTATAATTTTCCCTGAACATTTCATGGAGGTCAGGTGTGTAGAGTTGCTGGACGTGTCCCTTAAGGCAAATATGAAAAAAGTCAGCAACCTTAGGTTTTGGTTGTAGAAAGTGTCCACCAGGCATAAAAGCAACACATCAAGAACTTTTGTATCACCCAACACTACAAAGCGTCCTTGGAATACATAGTTGTTTGGATGGCAGGGAATTTTTTTGGGATCAAACAATTACAATCTTAAATTATGATATTGATCTTTGAGATCTAGAGAAAGACATTTACATTTTAGATAAGAGTGATTTTAAAAATATTAATAAACAATTTACCTTTTTAAAATTATTTTTTAACAGTGACATGAGAACATTGGGTGTAGGAACTAATTGAAATAAGAGAATTACCATTTGCGTGGCCATAGTCTGTGCCTTTTCAAGAATTTCAGCCTTCTCTTCTGATGGGAAGAGGTTGGGTACATTGCCAGTGTTAAGAATCATGCTGATGTCTTCCACAAACATCTCGTCCTTGATCTGGGTGTCCGTGAACAAGAAAACGGTCTTCTTGCCTTCTGTACCTGCCTTCTTGAGCAGCTTGCAAAGGTCTTCCCTCCACTCAGTCTGGCCGTACACACGAGATATTTCTATCTGTGGGAAAGCATTTCAACATTTCCTGTTACCTAATGGAAGTTCAGTGAAGGTGTGAATTTTACACAGCAGCTACACGCAATCACAAAATATAAGTATCACCACCTCTATGCAGACTTGTAAGGAATTCTGCCTGAGACAGGGTCAACATACTTGAAGTTCCAATGGAGTACAGACAGATGAACTTCTTGCAGGGCTGTTCTGTCATTCCCAGAAAGCAAAATAATGGCTTATGTAGGATTGAGTATTGGAATGGAGAAGCATCAAAAACAAAAGTACTCCCACAAAAAGCCATTAGCAATAAGCAACAACCATCAAATTTTCTAGCAATAAAAATCAAAATTTCACTTAATTGGTAACAAAAGAGAAAAATGTATTATTTTATATTTAAGTTTGGTACTAACTTTGTAATAAGCTTTCAGGTAGTTACATCTTAATTGTACCATACTCGAGGTCCAGCAGAACTTGTGTTCTCTCTGGGTCTGTACAGCTGGTAAATGGTTAATTAAATTTCAGTAAAGCCTCTGTTTTCTGGACTAATTGGTGGTGGAGGGGGGTGGGATATAGTATGATAAACCAGAAAGGCCGGTACATAGCAAAGTAAAGTCTACAATCAATGTTTCCAACGTGGCAAAGATGTTTGTGCAGCCAAGAAGGATCACGAGCTGCAGGTATTTCTGGTAATTAACATCATACTGTTAGATGTCCACAGGAAAGGAAAGAACAGCGTGAGCATATGCCATTAACATATTTTCTGGGTCTTGGCTCAGTAGTATTATTTGCACTGTGACGTTCTTTTATTTTATTTAGCGTCCCCCTGACGTGTCAACATTCCCACTCCTCTGCCTTTCTATATTTTTTTTTTTATAACTTCCTCGAGCTTAGATGATAATCTGGAAATGGAAACTGGCAGTATACCATCCCTACCTCCTACTGTGAATGAGAGCGTATGACAGATAAATCCCTTGCTTATTATGTATGACATGCACATTATTTCTCAGAAAAGAGAAANTGCTTATTATGTATGACATGCACATTATTTCTCAGAAAAGAGAAAAGTAAAGGTGCTGGTTGCCCTTTTGCGACAAGAATACAATAATAGGCATATATGTACATTATATAAATAGCGGTACCATCAGCCATGTACCGGGCTGTGAAACACTTCACTACGTTTGGTAAGCTCCAACTGCATGTGCCAACCTTGATGACGTTTCCGGTCATGTTATCGTTTGCTCGCCTGCTATAGTATATCTTTCTTATGCCTCACACAGCTACCAGATGGCTAAAAATGATGCATCACAACTGGCAGAAATTCTGTTCTGTCTTTATCATTGCTCGCTTTAAGTTAATTTTAAGAACTTTTGCCACTTTTCAATAAATTGTGGCATTTTGAGTGATGTGATGTGGCATGCAGCTTGCAACTGAAACACCTGCTTCTAGTTTTTCTCCTGAGGTGGAAGTTATTTCACACAACAAGCATGCACAATCTTCAGCTAAAATATAGCATTGACTATAATAAGTTGCAGGTGATATTTCTCTAAAAAACGTAGACTATGATCCACGTGAACAACACCATGCTCAATGACCATTCAACCACGCAGTTCCATGATTCTAAAAAATAACTTCCTTCCCCTGCCTTTCAAGTGCAATTGCTTATCTCACTTGTGTACAGCAACAATGCATTTCTCGTCCCACAAGCGGTAAGTACACACATTTGATAAAAACCATTTACATTGTAGAATAAAATCCCATAATTACGTCTGTATGATGTACAAAAGTAAGGTAAGAATACACTTTCAAAATAAATTCAATTTCCAAAAAATGTTACAATTTAGGTGTAGTTAAGTACATTTCTGTTGAAAATGAATGTTGTACTATGAAAGAAAACAAATGACTAAAAACACGTAAATTTATTTATGCGAAAAACCAATCAAGAATTGTTTTCTTAAATTTTACACACTATTTTTTTATGAAAGAACTTCCCGCTTGCTGTAAAGTAGTAAAGTCATATAAAGACATGTTAAAATACCAACAGACTGGAACACTTTAGCAAATTTATTACCTGCAGTTCATAGTAATCAAAATAATAAATACCAGAATATATCACTAATTTCAACATCTAGGTTGTAAACATTATAAGGAAACAAAACAATTGATAGGAATGTTCTTTGTAAAACATATGAAATTGCTGCAAGTAAACAGAAACAGACATATTCTGCGAGGCACATTCAAGAGTTATACACACACACACACACATAGAGAGCAGATCCTACACAGCAAAGAATGCCATTCATTCTTACTCAAAGGGTAATCACATTTTCATCTGTTTAATATTTCAAACACAAACCCTGACAATCAGCATCACACAACGAGGAAATGTTACATGTGTCATAAATTATGGTTACAGCTATAGCAGACGCTCACAGCCAAGCCATTACACAGTTCAAAAAATAACTTCCACCTNGTCATAAATTATGGTTACAGCTATAGCAGACGCTCACAGCCAAGCCATTACACAGTTCAAAAAATAACTTCCACCCACCTACCTAACACAGCTGTTCTTGCGTGCGCATATCTCGCTGCTGAGCAACGCTTTTCACACCTTACAAACGGCAGGTGGATACAGCAATAAAAATAATTTTGGCTTCGGATTTTGTATGGTAAATACTTAATACGAAGTCTGCTGATTAAAGTTCTGGTAAACAGAGGCATTACTGTATTCTGAAATATTTTGTCATGTAGAGTCATAAAGNAAGTCTGCTGATTAAAGTTCTGGTAAACAGAGGCATTACTGTATTCTGAAATATTTTGTCATGTAGAGTCATAAAGTTTAACTGAATATCATCTCAGTGGTAACAAAAACTAACTTTGGCTTTTAACCATTTTACAGGATGATAAGAGCAGCACATAGATACTAATAAGCAGATATATGGCAACATTTTCACACTGTTGCTTAATGTTTTTCTGGTGGGTGTTCCCTGGGGAAGTTGTTTGTGGGTTCTTTTTTGTTCTGGTCAGGAAATGCTGTCACTTCTATAGTGAGGGTTTTCATAGACTAGTAAAGGGTAGCTCGCTGGCTATTCAACATGACACCCACTGAAAATACATGCACAAATATGCATACACATGCACACACACACACACACCTGAGCTGATCAATAGATTCGCTGGTGATAAGGTAATATGGATAATGATATAAAAGGGAGAGAAAAGGCGGTGGGGCGCTGGGTGGCGAAAAGTACCAAACAATAAGATTAACCCACCACAACACCTTGTATCACTAAAACCTGGGACGGTATGAAGGCACTGTTTTTTACAGTTCTTGGAAGGTGATTAACACACGACTTTTAGGGATCTGGTTCACATTGAGAACCACTCATGCTGGCCATACTATTGCTACCTGAGGTAAATTGGTTGAATGTGTGGCTGGTATGTATTAATGTGCTAAAGGTGGGTTCAGGTATTCCAGTATGATGAAGTATGTGTTCAGCTTGATTCCTGTTGATATTTTCAGTTAGACGACCAGTGAAATCATTATCACACCAGGGCAACAGAAATTTTCACCCCATTAGCACCTTTTGTAGAGTGGAACCACATTATGAGTATAGACTACAACACATTTGCTACAGTATGTAAACATTTTTCAATGTATTATTGTGTTCCATGCTGAGTATGAGGTTAATACACTAATTTAAAACAATAACCTGTTTGTGTTCTTGCTTGCTAAAATTGTTGTATTACTGTTTCCATGAGCTCGAACATTGTAGGAGCAAACACATCACATATATGAAAGTACAAAAAAAATTCACTAACTTTTCCTATTCTT
Organism: Clitarchus hookeri; assembly: GCA_002778355.1. Taxonomy (NCBI): domain Eukaryota; kingdom Metazoa; phylum Arthropoda; class Insecta; order Phasmatodea; family Phasmatidae; genus Clitarchus; species Clitarchus hookeri. Next base: position 286,066 of record NQII01003072.1, read on the forward strand.
TCTCTGTTGTTGGTATGCATGAAAGAAAAATAATGGTTATGAATGTGTTGCATCCCATTTTTCCCCTTATAATATGGTCCCACCACTTCCTCCCCTTGGTTAGCTAATGTCTGACTCCTAGGATAGTGGAAAATATATAAAGGACAGGAATCCAAGTATGCACAGTCTAGTACTTGAATTCAGTCCTTTTAAATAATTTTGGTAGCCTAGTGGCTTACTTGCAACTTTAACTTCGAATGGATAGTTGCACAGTGATGACAAGGGGAAGTAACAAATTATAGAGGAAGAAAATTTATATTACTCAGCAGTCAGTTTGATGTACGGTACTGTGTTACTATCATTGAGTAAAAAAAGTGATCAGTATTTTGAGTTATGCTTCAGCTTACTTGTGGTTATGGAGGCAAAGTCGGCCAGTTTAGATTGAGAAGCTGTGAAAGATGTCTTATTTATTCTGTTCAGCAGCACACCAGCCAATCTATCTACAAGTGAACCTAATAAAGATCCCTATGCCCATAGTGACCCAGCTCAAAATGTTTGAGACAACACCCTTACCTAAGCCAGAAGTAGCATACATTCTTTAGCTTCAGAGTTGTGTGGCTAAGTGAATAGGGAATAAATTTGCCTTCCTTCATATGTCCAGACAAACTGTTGGTTGGAAGCTGATCATCTAACTTCCACACAATTGCACAGCTCCTCATGACTGCAAAACTGATATATCAGCACTGCCACAATGTATACTGAGATGGGGATGTTGAGCTGGATTCACAATCCTAGTTACTACACATGCACACACACACAGCACACATTCCGCTGTAAGCATGGAAAAATGTGCATGTTTATGCACAGACACAAAGAGGTAGAATGGGGCAATGAGTAGACTGGTGCAGTAGTAAAAGTATTATTGGCATAATGAAAGTAACTCCTCCAATAAAATCAATAACAGCTCATTTTTAGTCTTAAGCAAAGGATCTTAATCATCACTGTATTACTTTCACTGCAACAGAAATATTCTCTTGATTTGCATGCTATTTTCTTTCATAATGAAATTGCATGATATGCATCAGGTAATAAAATATTATTTTTTTTGGTCTTACATTGAAATGTGAATACAAAAGCACTTAAACACTAACAACTAGAGTAGAGTAAATTAAATTTTGGCAAGAAAATACTTTTTAGTAAACTAAAATCTGGGCTTCCTTTCTCATTCAGCACAACTATTTAGTTAGTCCACATCCTACTTTCACTGAAACATAGAACAGTCTAGAATGCAACAATATGCAATAAAGTTATAACTACAGTTTAAGTTAAAGAATATCAGGCTAATAGTAATTGATACCACAACAAGGTGTGAAGTGGTACTAAGGATGCAAAAACCTTTTTCGGCAAAAATAATCTGACTCGAACATAATGATTTGTAGACAGAACACTGGTACTCAAAGAGTGAAATGTGTGCGACAGAGGACGCTTGCCTGAAAGAGGGAGCACTCCATGATGGAGGCAGCCAACCTGGTGAGGCTCTGGCGTCCGCTGCCTCCGACACCCACCAGCATCACGTGACCTTGCTCTTGCTGCAGCACGCGGCTGATGCGCGAGATATGTTCCACTGCGTAACGGAAAATCACCAGGTGCATGGGTGTACGCGACAGCATGTTGTACTCCTCCAGGTAGTAGTGCATCTTGTCCTCCAGCAGCCCTAGGTCTGTCACCTGCAATCATTACTACATATATGCACCTGTCAAGCCCTATCTGCACTGCCTAGCCATGCTCTTCCTTGGAGGGGTACTTCCCTTTGCCAGTTAGTACTGTGGTCTATGCAGCAAGATCCCAACATCTCCCCTCTAAGATTATTCATAGGGCCATACAAAGAGTTTTTCTGTGGTGGAGTTAAAGCAACAACCAGATTCTAACTGGTAATATTGGAAACTTAGGAAAGCCTTAACCAAGAAAGCAGGTAAGATGCTGTTAAGTTTACAATTATGTTTACTGTTGAGAACAGAAGATCCTGTCTCAGCCTTAATAAGATTCCTGAAAAAAAAAATCTACCATGCTGAGACTTAATAGTAAAAAGAAGCTCAGGCAATTATGACGGTCTTTGAAGTAGTCTCCCTTCCAACTTCACAGTTTGCTATGTAGTGCAGGAAAATGGCATTAAAGGTTAAAATCTAACAGAACATAAATATACCAGCAGTGGATCTAGGTTTGGAAAAGACAGTCCGAGTGAAATAAAGAAGAAATTCTTGGCAGAGTCGAGATGGTTGGTCCGGCCAAGTAGGAAAAGCTGATTGCTCTACCAACACTATCATGCCCTAAATACATGTTCATACAGTGTGGAAGAAGGGGCAAGTGAGGTGTTGGAAGAAAGATGTACCACAAGTCTATTGATGTACTTTGCAGCGAGATTATAATTTATATAAATCCTTCTAACAATGTTCTAAACCATGTATTCTTGGCTTGTAAAAATAGTCTGCATTAAAAAGAATGCTGACCACATCAAAAGATTAAACACTAAACTTTTTATGGCCACCATCTTGGATCCCAACATGAAGGCTGGTCTTGAACGGGTAGCTAGTCACTCCTGTCCTCTGAACTGTTGTGAACCTGACTGGGACCTATAATTACCTGGTCCCCTTGTCATCTACATTTGTCCTGCGATGATAGTGGTGAACGTTGTTAGCTCTGTGTAGACACCTATGTTAGAGCATGAGTGAACATGGAAACCTGTTACATCCCCATATCAGATAAGCCAAGTGTGTTGCCCCTGCAGACTACTCTTACTGATAGGGTTTGGGGACACTTTTCTACACTGGCCTCTTGCACATGGGCCTCACAATCCAGCATTCTGGTTGTTCGAGGCCGCTACTAGTACAGGTCCAGCATGCCAAAAGCACCAGGATACAAAAGCACCACCTGAGCACGATATTGCNTCGAGGCCGCTACTAGTACAGGTCCAGCATGCCAAAAGCACCAGGATACAAAAGCACCACCTGAGCACGATATTGCTGCCTGGCCTAACAGAGGGTACCCATCAACCCTTCTTTTATGGGACAAGCTGGAACTTCTTTCCTTTCCCTGTTCTGATGGGGATGCGCACAAACACTCCCAGAGTCCACACATGAAATCTAACTACAAGTAAGTAAATCACGAACAGCCAGAGCACAGTGTTTACTAACAACATCGCCCCTGGCTACACCAACTCCCTGTTACCTTGCTTCCGTATGTGCCGTATCTGGGGACACCCTACACCAGGACCATAACAATCTGACTGCATGGTACCAAGTTGATAACATGTAAAGTCATGGTACATATGCTACCAAGCAAAGAGTTAAAAGACAACATAAACAATGGCAAAAATTACAACCAAGGGTTAGCTTGCTGGTCCTTCAATACCCAGTGGTCAGGGGTGGCGCATAAGAGGTTGATGTGTAACAATTGACCGACCGATCATAGGGACACATGAAGCACATGCTGAGCATGGAGTGTACAAAACAAGTGTGAGAGACCCAGAACCCTGATGACGTCACAGACTCTGCTCGGGTGGCCATGAAGTATACCCGGTGAGGCACGTGGGCGACACATCACTCTGCAATGCACGACAGGCAGGAGGAGTTGAAAACAAACAACAGCCATGAAAAGGCAAGTCCGATCACAACAGACTTAAACACATATGAGAAGTTTACAGGGGAGACCAAAACCATCTTGTTAAATAGTTTTCATTTTAACCTATATAAAATAAATTTTAACAAACCAGTAGATTNGGGGAGACCAAAACCATCTTGTTAAATAGTTTTCATTTTAACCTATATAAAATAAATTTTAACAAACCAGTAGATTTAAAAATTTTTAAATTTAAAGTTGAAAAAAATAAAAAACTACATTAATTGATAAAAAAAGGTTTGAAATAATAAAACAAAAAACTTTTTATTTACCTTAAAAATAAAATTCATGCTGCTATGTCTACCCAATCCCCCTCTGCCGGGATGCATGCCCCTTTGCACGGATTCCCTACCCTGTAAGCATGAGGGGCTCAGCCCTGAGATGCATTTAGCACCCATCCCTACCTCCGATGTACATCTAACACTTAGATTAGGGTAGGTTAGGAAAGAAAAAAACATTTAATTGTCAATATATAGCGTTGACCCAATCCCTTAGGCTTTCTGATGCAAGTCTAAATAGGTATTACTCTTCATCTTCACAAGCAGAGAGCTCTATTACATGCACAAATATATTATATATATATATACACACACACACGCACGTACTGTAATTGGCATATTTTTGCTAGGTTATTAAAAAATTTTTATCATCTAGAGATAATTCATCTGTCTTGATTACTCAAGTTTTAACTAAAAATAAGTGCTTCACAGGTTACTTGTTGTCATACATAAAGGTGGTGAGAGCACCAACATAAGTATACAAAAACCACCTTTCCACATGACTAAAAATACATAAGCACCTGTTGGTATGAAAGTGGTGTGAGGTGCTAAAGTGGTATGAAGTGCTAAAGTGGTGTGAGGTGCTAAAGTGGTGTGAAGTGCTAAAGTGGTGTGAAGTGCTAAAGTGGTGTGAGGTGCTAAAGTGGTGTGAGGTGCTAAGTTAGATAGTTATGTCAGTTTAAATAATTCTGCATAATATTGTGACTACAACACAATGTTGTACTAGTAAAGTTAATACAAAATACTTTATATTGTATATTCCAACGTAGATTATAGTCCTACAAATATATATGATTGGACATTTACGTAAACTTAAATTAACTTTATTGTACAACATAATTATAACTTTAATTAATTTCATTTGCTAACATATTTATTTATTGGAAATAAATTAACAAACATTCGTAAAGCGCAAATAAACTATTTTTATCAAGCACATGTTGACATCTTAGACGCAAAAAATGTGCAAGTGATGCAGACACAACCAAGTAAGGTGGCTTTTGCCGAGCAGCGGGAGGGAGGAGAGAAATACCAAAATTGCAGGAAGCGTGCCGCCAGACACAGCACACTGCTAGACAAAGAGGCATCAGCCACAAGGCCCGCTCACCCCACGCACTCGCCTCCTCTGCCTCTAAAACGCCACAGTCGCCAGTTCCAACCGGTGGGAGAAGAAAATACTCCAGTCCACCCCTGCCGGGCCAATCACCAAGCAAGGAGTACTGAGTGCTGCCCCCTCCAGAGTAGACTCCACCACCTACACCAGCCTCCGCAGGGGGGNGAGAGGGGCAGTGGTCGCTTTCCCTCCCACAAACCAGAGGAGAGCCGAGGCAGAAAGCTTCGTGCCGCAGGTCGCTGATCCCCAGTCCACTGACTCGAGACCATCTTCACAAGCAGCTGAGCCGAGGTACGTCCCACCATAGTGTAGAGCTCAGCCGTGGACAACTTGCAGCGCCGCCATTGATGAGAAGCTCAGGCGTTACCAGGAGATGCAGTGGCACTGACTCCCCACCTTCAGCTGGCCAGCCATGCAGAAGAAAGATTCTGCATGAGGAGATTACCTACATAACTCCGCATCCACTTAGAGCCACAGACTCTGTGTGCGTCACTGCCCCTTGCAACATCACACCCGCTGAGAGCCTTCACTTTGCCGTGTGAACATGCTCCATCCACAAGTTAGTATGCGAGATAGAACAGGCATTAGTATAGCCAGCCGCATAAGGTCTTAGATAGATAGTACCCAGATTAGGAAATATGCAAAAAGCAAAAATCCCTGTGTTTTCAAAGCTGACCAATTCCTAACCCAAGTGTTGTGCGATGTAATATATTCCAACAAGCTAAGTAAACACCAGTTCTGTAATATGGGTCCACCTCTTAGTGGAAGTGTATTGGAATATCAGTCTAGTCATTCCCCTGTAATTGTAGCCAAAGACCTTGGTCAAAACTGTGCTTCCAATATGTGCACTGGCTCATGAGGAGATTGAAGGTAATATATGTTGTTGATTCTGCTTTCTGCTTTTTATGCTTTTTGTGCTATTGTGTTTTTCAGCCTAACTGCTTGTGTATTGTGTTTTGCAGCCTAACTGTGACTTGTGTTTATGGCCATGAGCCAAAGGGATACAAAGTTTAAGCACACGTTAGCATCACCCTGTTCTAACCTGCGCTCTGATTGCCTGTCGGCTGACCATGCCACACTATTGATCCAATCAGCAATGGCTAGATGAAAACCAATCAGGACTCTTGTCTTTAAATTCACGTGAGCGACAAAATGCAATACTACTTTACCCTTTAAGGGCAAATGAACAATAACCTCAAACAGACTTCTACACCAAAATACTCGTAAAATTATCAAATATAAACTGCGTTCCACTTAAATAAGCAACCAAATCTTAATCTGAAAATTATATTAATGACTTGCCACAACCACAAAATAATACAAAACCAAAAAGACAAAAGACATTAATAAAAATAACAACTTTAAAAACAGCAACTTTACAAACATATCTGACTCACTCCGCCCTGAGTTTCTTCTTCAATATTATATTCTAATATTCCAGTAAGTAAATTAGTTCCTTCAATAATTCTATAATATTTATGATTTAAAGTATAATTCATAATATCTTTAAAACAAATTTAGCTTCTTAATTTATTCCACAAATTATTTNATATTTATGATTTAAAGTATAATTCATAATATCTTTAAAACAAATTTAGCTTCTTAATTTATTCCACAAATTATTTTACCAATTAATAATTCTGGATCATATGCAGTTAAACTAGTGACGGCCCGATAGCTGATATATGGTATCGGATATCGGTATTATCGGTACATTTACCATTATCGGAGATCGGCACTAAAATATTGGCACATCGGTAATGGCCATTCTAACCTCAAGTATTTTCTCTCCTCTGCTGCACACTTAATTTTCTCAACTCTTAACATCAGGCTGCAGCAATACGACTAAAAATAACATGATTAATTTGAAATGTCAATATGCAATAAAAAAAAAAAATTGAAAATTCCCTACGATAAAAACAAATTAGAATGTACATGCCCATCACTATTTTTCACTTAATGATCGTGGCTTGTTAGCTTAGTTTTCATTCCTGTCCCTTTACATATTTTTTTGTAGACCAGCCGACCTTCTTGCAACCTTAACTTAGTTTTGTAATATGTTGTAGTGAGCTATAATTTTGTATAAAGTTGAACTATTTTTTTTTGCTGCTTTGATGTACCGGGCATAAAGTAAATCTCACTTAACAGTAAGTCTATTTAGCTTATTGCAAACAAAACTTTTCCAGGCAGCAGTATGATAAATGAAAATATCGGTTTACAGTTATCGGAACGGTAAAATCCTAAATATCGGAACCTTCACTGGTATCGGGTTTTTTCAGTATTGGGCCATCACTAAGTTTAACGTATATTTTTTATCATTTACTAATATAAAATTAAATAGTTTTATCCATAAAAATCATATAAATATTATTATTCAAATAATTGGTTTTGGTGATATCATGAGCCATTTTTTTAATTTAAATAACATTCTAAAAATTTATCATCAATAAATGAATTTAAAAATAAATTATCATAATTACTTTTCTGTTCATATTCAATTTCATTCGAGTATTTTTGAAGAATCTAGATTATCTAAAGTATATGTAATTTATTATTGGTGATTCTTTGTCTTTTAATATTTCTAAATAGATTACTAGAAAAGTTATCATGTTAATATACAGTACAACCCCTAAATGCCACAGTCTCCGAAAATATTTACTATATTTTGCTGGTTCGTTAAACCCAAATATACTTATTTTAACACCCCAACACCAACAAGTTGTTATGAAAACGTGTTTTTTTCATTTTAAGACAGTGTTTTGTCGCCTGGGGTGCATAAAAACACTTATTTAAATTAAATATTAATGTAATTCACTAAACAGATGTTCTACAAATGAAACGGCACTGCACAAGACCATAAATAATCTATAGTTGACGAGAAAAAAATTAACTTTTAACATGTGCAAAATCCATTTCCAAATGCCTTTTTGTACAAAAATTATATGATTTGTTAATAAAATTTTAACATATTTCAATAAGAAGGGAAAATAATGTATCATCACACCTCAGGTTGATAAAAAGTTTAAATATTATATTCTGCTTACCTTTTAATGAGTGCAAATTACATTTCTGAAGAACTTTTTGTACAAAAATTTGACTATTTACTAAAAAAATTTTAATTTTTCAATACTAAGGAGTCTTCTGGATAAAATATATATTATCAAAAGACCATAAATAATCTCCCATTGATGAGAAAATACAAAAACATTGAAGGCCACTTGAATTTTGGTGAGCACTAAATCCATTCTCAATGACACTTTGTGCAAAAATTAGACTTATGAATAAACTACAAATTTATTTCAAAAAGCAGATGTCTTCCGGATAATAATATACATCCCACAAGGCCGCACATCTCCACTTATGGTCACAAAAAGTAAACATTGTGCCACTATTGATACATTTTTAACCAGTGCGAAAAACTTTCTTAGAAAAATTCAATCAATAAATAAAAAACTATTATTTGTACACTGCACCATGATCATGACTTTATATAACCAAAAACACTGACAGCCCATAGCAGCACATGCACACAGCTGGTATAAAGGCAACTGCGACATGTGTGGGAGAGAAGAGAGGCGGGTTGCAGCGGAAACAGGTGGTACTGGCGCACTGACATTATTGACGTAATATCTTGTATTTGTTTACATAATGCGGTTTGCACTCATATATTAAAATAAAAATTAAAAAATTTAAGCTCAAAAATGTAAAAGAGTCACCAATTAAAAAAAGGCACAAAATTTAAATCTAAAACCGTAAGTAAAATCTTATTCCAATGAAAATAACTTAAGCGGTCATCAACAGGTAATGCAGTTAATTCCAATCGCAACCCATAATCAAAAATCAACGTCATAACACCACCATGGAAAAACATATCCTGAAGCTAAACACCATGCACAAAGACATAAGAATANCATCTTGCTAGGTGTGCGTCTTGCAGCACATTCAAATTAAAGTCACTGCAACGGATTTTAACCAATTTTTTTTTTGTTTTTCATATTTTGGAGGATAGTTTAAGTGTACCTACAGAGATATACGTACACATTATTGCTGTGTCCTAATGAATGTATTTTAATATGTTTTCCATTGCAATTTATTCCATTTTAACAAGGATACTTAATTCTTTTCATAAATTTGTTTGCAATTTCTTGACAGTCCCAGAAAATTTTTACTTACGATCACTGTTTTGGTTACTTACATGTGTTTTATATCGGGGTTCGAGTGTATATCTTTGGTACAAAAAATGTATGCTTCTANCATCTTGCTAGGTGTGCGTCTTGCAGCACATTCAAATTAAAGTCACTGCAACGGATTTTAACCAATTTTTTTTTTTGTTTTTCATATTTTGGAGGATAGTTTAAGTGTACCTACAGAGATATACGTACACATTATTGCTGTGTCCTAATGAATGCATTTTAATATGTTTTCCATTGCAATTTATTCCATTTTAACAAGGATACTTAATTCTTTTCATAAATTTGTTTGCAATTTCTTGACAGTCCCAGAAAATTTTTACTTACGATAACTGTTTTGGTTACTTACATGTGTTTTATATCGGGGTTCGAGTGTATATCTTTGGTACAAAAAATGTATGCTTCTANACTGTTTTGGTTACTTACATGTGTTTTATATCGGGGTTCGAGTGTATATCTTTGGTACAAAAAATGTATGCTTCTATTGCAGGTATTAGAACAACTGGCCAAAAACCTAGATTTTCACCAAGCTGACAAAAAAGTGTCCATGGGTTTCTTTTACCAAAACACTGTGACCCATTGGTGAATGCTATTGAGAACTATGTGAGAAACACGTAAGCAAATTTGTACAAGCTTGTGGAAAAATTGATTACGTTTTAATTAAAAAAGTATTACATAGTCAACAAAAAATTTCTGTGATTATAGCAAGTTCGTGCAAATTTTCATTCAAACACCTTTTCCTATGTAAATAATAATCTGCATGAGTCAATCGCTTCAATAATAAAAGGACAATTAGTACATCTATTTGTTAGATGTTCAAAGGCACTCTATGGGAAAAGAACACTGGCATTGCACGTCTGCATCCATGATTTAAACTAAAGTGGATTCCAGATGCAGAAAAACAGAAAGTAGTACAAGGTTGGGTAGTTCAAGTCGCAAAACATGAATGCGATGATGGAAGCTCACCATCTTGAACATCTAGTAATGNGTACAAGGTTGGGTAGTTCAAGTCGCAAAACATGAATGCGATGATGGAAGCTCACCATCTTGAACATCTAGTAATGTTGATGAATTCATGGGATTTTTCAATTTGAATGTGAAGAAAATTTGTCAACAGATGAATGCCATGCACTCATATGATGGTTTCATGAGCAGACATAACACAGTTTAAAACTGTTTATCAAATATAACATGACTCTAAAATCTAGCACAGTTGCAGAAAGATTATTCAGCACTGCAAAACATGTGTTTCCTTCTAAAAGAACAAACATATCAAATTCAAATTTTGACACACAGCTTCTAATGAAAGCCAATTTTAAAGCTTAATTTGATAAGATAAATAAAAAAGTAACAGGTAATCTGAAAACTGTAACTTTCAAAAGTAGCTTCTTCTGAAAGCAAATTGATAATGTACATAAACAAGTAATTTGAATAATAAAATATGTACTGTTTTAGTGTACTCACTATTAACAAAAACTGTGGTAAGGNTACATAAACAAGTAATTTGAATAATAAAATATGTACTGTTTTAGTGTACTCACTATTAACAAAAACTGTGGTAAGGAGAGTCTTAAAAAGGAGCCTGAAATGTGTTTAACTCCAGGAAAAGGAGCTCTGTAGCATCAGCTAGTTTCTTTTATTCACATAAGTTTTTCTCAAGCTTAGCTCCTTTTTTTTTGGTAAATGAATGTGAGTTGTCCCTACCATTGGAAAGAAGAGATCCCTAAGGGAGCTCTCACCCTAGAAACCATCTGGAGGAATGCCTTAGAATACACGNCTACCATTGGAAAGAAGAGATCCCTAAGGGAGCTCTCACCCTAGAAACCATCTGGAGGAATGCCTTAGAATACACGTGAGCTGTGCAGGCCTGCCAGTGAAGTCAACCCCAGAGACTGTATATAGCTCCAGATTAACCCTAGAAAATAGGCANTGAGCTGTGCAGGCCTGCCAGTGAAGTCAACCCCAGAGACTGTATATAGCTCCAGATTAACCCTAGAAAATAGGCAGGACTATGGAACTGTTATGCTCAGGAACCACTCTCATATGAGAGTTGAAAATGCCAAGACTGCAACTGGAGCCTCCAACCTCCCCAACTCCACCCCCTCAAAGACAGCTCCCCAACAGAGACAATGCCAGTAATGAATACTTCCCTTCACCAGTGAGACAGTTTATTCTTCATCACTACTATTATAACATTGATCACCTCCCCAAATCAACGCACGAGCACAACCAGCCTGCATTTCAATACTGTTATGGTTCATAAGTCAAATCCAGCAGGAACTTGCCTTCAGACATCTCTTGAGTTTGGTGGACATATGTACACGCGTAAGCAGACCTGTCACCTGACCACTTCAGGCGACATAGGTAGTTCATTTCACCTGCACATGTCGTTTGGAGAAGAATAATTTTTCAGCTGAGGTTTTGAGAGAGTTCCTCTGAATATTTGATTCTTGACCCCTGATGCATTTACTCCAGTCAGGATTCCTTCCTCCAACCCACTACAGATGTTTTCAGATAGAGACAGAGCCTGAGAGCAAGACAACTGACTNCAGTCAGGATTCCTTCCTCCAACCCACTACAGATGTTTTCAGATAGAGACAGAGCCTGAGAGCAAGACAACTGACAAACCTCTGGACAGTTGACTAGGTTCTGGACTCAAGCAGTACAAGTCTGAGACAACAGCCAATTGTCTGAGCCAGTTNAACCTCTGGACAGTTGACTAGGTTCTGGACTCAAGCAGTACAAGTCTGAGACAACAGCCAATTGTCTGAGCCAGTTGGTTCTGCAACTCCCCAGTCTGAGGAATAAGTTCCCAAGGGAGAAACCACCCCAAGAGCAGCCATCGACAGCGTGCCAATCCTCTGTCCAACTGCAAAAAGAGGCCTATTGAGAGATGCGGTGGAGGCCAACTAATCCTTTCCAGTGGCCAATACCGTAATCCAGGGCCACTGCAGAATATAAATTAAGTGAGACCTCGTCTGATGTGACAAACCAGTGTTACTTAAACAATCCACAGACACTTTAGTTATGTACAAATAAGTGCTTAACACATGAGATTGAATACAGAGACACTCCCCTAACCCCAAAGTAATTGAGAACTTTCCCAAATAAGCATCAAGTGTTTCATTGAAGCATTTTGAAAGTCCTGTTTGTAGCTTCAAATAAGCACCATAATTATAAATTAATGTCACAAATAGTTTACGAATTTGAGTAAACATCCTATGTATTTATAGTTTTAGGTGTAATGTCTTTGTTCATATGAATGGACAGATTACTTCACATGGTTCAGGTTTTGTTAGATTAAGGATTGTGTAGGACAAAAGAGGTAATAAGCTAAAGACTAGAGTTTTGTGTATACAGTTTACTGATGTNTTAGATTAAGGATTGTGTAGGACAAAAGAGGTAATAAGCTAAAGACTAGAGTTTTGTGTATACAGTTTACTGATGTTCAGGGTACTATGCGTTTGTGTAAACGTAAACGCAAGTGCACACTTACACTCGCACACCAAGAGAGACCCTAGGCAAAGGCCTGAGCCATGCTCCACAAGTTCATGTCNGCAAGTGCACACTTACACTCGCACACCAAGAGAGACCCTAGGCAAAGGCCTGAGCCATGCTCCACAAGTTCATGTCTCAAAGAGTGGTAGGCTAATGTAAAATTGCATAAAACCTCACGAGTGGGTCTATGTGTTACCCCTTAAAAGTAAAAGTGTATCAGCAATATGAGCAAGTAGTTCAGTCAAAAGAGACCAAATAAAGTTGATCCGTCAACAAGCCATCAGCTTGACACGTGACACGCATACTGGCATAATAGTTATTTACGACTCCGCCTCACCTTCAGGTGACGTCACGTCACACCAAGCGGGGATTGCACCCAGGAAGACTTGCTTCCAGAGCATACCAGCAGACCTCTAGGCAAGGGGCACCCAAGGACACGACAGCAGAAGCTGTCTATGCAATTATGTCAGACGTCACGTGGCTTATAATCACCCCCGCATGCAACAGAAGCCGACAACGAAGCCCAGCTCTGCCCCTAAGTGGACGGCAGCGATTCAAACTGCACACAAAAAACGCCACTTCCAGCGTCCCCCTCGAGAATGTGGCTAGCGCTGCTAGGGGAAGAGCTCACATCCAAAGACACCCAACCAGCCAAAGAGAGCTGAAGGACCAGCAGCCGGCCGACTATATACGCAGGTGTGCAGCCCCAAAACGTTAGTTGTATACTCGGCAGCTCGCTCCACCACCTCGTGTGCTGGAGCTGTCTGCCTTCCTCACAAAGGACAACCGCAACCTTCCATAAGTCTTCTCGACCCAGCATCCAGCGACCCTGGAAGAAGTCTTCGCTCCCTTACACTCACTACCACTTTGGTAGTGAACCACGAGTCCCTTCTGGACAACAGAGTAGATTAGTTAGGGTCAGTTATAGTCTTAGCTACCTAGCTTATTTTCTGCTCTTGTTAATTTTTCCCAAGGTTCCCTTCACCTGGTTTTAGGTAGTATACTTTCACCGATTTTAGTACAATAGATAGCTGGGAGATAGTAACCTCGTCTGGTTACACTTTAGTTGTTTAGCCAGGGAACTCGTCGCCTGTTCCTACTTCCTGTGGTAGACTGTAAAACATTTCTTGTATGCCCTTCACCCATAGAAGCAGTGCAAGGTGGAGAGTTAAGAAGGCAGCTACTGCCTCTAAACCTAGAGAGTTGCGCTGCAACCCATTACCTTCTGCCCTCAGCAGCCTCTCTTCACGGGACCGAGTTCAAGCCACCCGACCACTGGCGGGGCCTCACCTCCCAGTCCCCACTAGCACCTCATTTCAGCTACCCCTAGAAGATCGCCAGCAAAAAGCACCTGATCGTAGTCCATTTACGACCGGGCCTACCATTACCCCTGGACCGTGCCAGCCCGCAGTTCCAGGCACCGCAACTAGCCTACCAGATGCCATCTCCGCCTGCACCAGTGATCAGCCCAGCAGCTGCCTTAGGGCAGGGCCCTCGTTCCAGCCAGCAGTCGCCGAGACAGGATTTACCCCCAGGTAAAGCGACACCAGCACCTCTGACCGGCACTATAGAACCCTTGTCCGACAGTGACGTCACAGCCATCTCTAATAGACATAAAGCATCAAGCTATTGTGTAAGCAAATATTTACCTCCTTTAAACTCTAAGGACCCCAAACTAACAGATTTGTGGCATTGCAGGTCACAAAGAGAACTGATTCCATTTTTTTTCGCCTCTCCCAAAATTATGAATAATTATACATAAACAAATTTTTCTAAAAATCTTGTACATTAAGCTGATGAAAAATGTTTATACCTATAGGTTTCTATAGTATATAGGAAGTAATAGTAAAGTAGAATTTTTTTNATTAAGCTGATGAAAAATGTTTATACCTATAGGTTTCTATAGTATATAGGAAGTAATAGTAAAGTAGAATTTTTTTTAAGAGTTATTTAGAGAACTTTTGTACTTGTGAAATAATTTTGGCCAATCAGTATCACGAGGCACTCCTTTTATATGNAAGAGTTATTTAGAGAACTTTTGTACTTGTGAAATAATTTTGGCCAATCAGTATCACGAGGCACTCCTTTTATATGAAAATGGGGATGTACGTATATTGATATTTTTCAGCTGTGGTGTTTAATTTGTTTTGCTGTGCAGGTAGGAAAAAATTTTAGGTTGGCACCACGTAGGCAGCTGTTAATTAGGGCATCAGTGGGACAATAAATCAGGCGAGCAGGCTGGGTCAATCGGGAGTTATCTGTTATCTTGTTTGTTGATGTGGTTGCCCAGCACCATGTTATCAACAACAATAATCATTAGTAAGCAGTGAAAGAAGGTTGTATTCGTGGCAGCCCAGGGTAAATTTTAAAGTAATGTGAACAGGTGGCACAGACTTACCTCATGCAGATCTTAACACTGTGCAGAGAAAGATTTTTAAAATTATTTTTACAATTTGCGTGATAGGGCCTTTTGACTTCACCCCGTCAACATGTGTCCGGACCCCTGCGTTTGCATTGGTAAACAGGGCAGCTCCACCGGAAGTGTCTCTCTGGGCAGAACCAGCACTTTGGAAGGCTTAAGCAATGCAGGGCAGGGAAGCTGCGTCTCGCCCTTTCCCTTCTGCATCTTTCCCTCTTGGAACTACGACTAGCGTGGGCTGAACATGGTGAGCGGACCATCCTTCCGCAGCCGCAATCTGTTCTCCAACTTGTGCTACGGACTCTAAGTCTTCAATTAGCTGCAGTAACTGGTTTATTAAGAAATTTGCTTAATTTCTAAGAAAATGTGCAATGTAATAATTTTTACATTTGCTTCCTCTGATTGGTTATAGTGAGCCCTATGCAACAGTAAAACTTTTTGCCAAATGAAAATCTCAGCTACTTCGACTGATTTCTGATATTGACTGTGTAGTTCCTCTATCAGCTGTGACAATACTTTTTTTCCTGAGAAGTGGGTGAACAAGCACTCTTCAAATTGTTCCCAGTGGTTGATGAAAACACTGTAACGGTTGCACCACTTTTGAGCCTCACCTTCAAGCTGTGTTTTGGCCCTGTGTATCCACACCTGTTTAAACAATTAGTTTGAGCAAACTCAGTCCTGCAAGCCTCTATGAACTCTTGCGGGTCCTTCTCGAGCTTCCCCACTTATTCCGAGATAGCAAGCAGCTCTTCGACTGTTCACCTTACATTCCAGGGTGCAGGACTATGGAGTCTTCTGTCTACATGAGCTGCCTTGCATATAGATCAGATAAACATCAAGCCCTCTAAGTCACGGTCATTATCACTCTAACTGTGGCATTCGTAATGGAAGGTATTAGGGCAGTCATGACAGGATATTCTATACACCTTTATTTCTGTGCACTGTGATGCATCACACCTAGTTTGTCTTTCTTGCCACATCCGNGACAGGATATTCTATACACCTTTATTTCTGTGCACTGTGATGCATCACACCTAGTTTGTCTTTCTTGCCACATCCAGCACTTATACTCCAAGAACTTTATGTCTCTTTCCTTTTCATCCCATCTAACAGAAGTGTAGAATAGCTACCACAGTACCACAGTGAGCACAATCTATTGTCAGTTTGCCACACCCAGGGCAGTCAGGCATGGGGCACAAAGTGNTACCACAGTACCACAGTGAGCACAATCTATTGTCAGTTTGCCACACCCAGGGCAGTCAGGCATGGGGCACAAAGTGCCTCCAGCATTATCCCCAACAGGGAGGTGCTCCTGTTATGGTAATTTGACATTTTAGGGAGGAATTGATTGGGTATTGGGCACCACATAGATTTGTTCACTCTCTGAAGTGGTGTTCAGGAGCCTTAGTGCTGGTATACTTGGCTACGAGGCTTACTTCTCGGTGCTTCCTAGCCTTGCAAACTCTACTCAGAGTTTCGCGAATCCCTACTTAAGGCACCAAGAAAATACTTGATGCCAACCGACTGATTCAAATGGATTGACGTTTAGCTCATCCCTACGAGCTAGGAAGATGTGCTCCTTGAATATGGTATCTGCCCTGCTCACCCAACTTGGTGGAAGGTACTGAGTAGGCCAGGATATCTATGATCGTTCATACTGCAAGTGAAGGTGCAGGTCTGAAGGTCTAGATGGAGCACTAACTGACACAGTCATCCCCGAGCAGAAAGGCTGGTAATGGGCAGCAGGGTGCAAGATGAAGTCTCTGAACCACATGCGTGTTGTGGGGCCATGAGATGGCTAATGGTTAGCACTTCAGAGATGTCGGTGGTAATGGTGATAGCCTTCGGGGGAAGGCAAACCAGCCTTCCCAATATGCTGATGTTGATGAAGGTGAGGCTAGAGATTGGTTCCACCTCATGAAGCGGTAGGCGCTCAAGTCGCTTGTCACAAAAAGGTGGACTCCTCCCACTCTTTGTAACATACTCTCGGGACATACACCCATGCTCCCCAGAGCACCTGGTCTGAGCAGCTAGTTATTTGCCACCTTATTTTGACCAGCCCAGTGTTCGGGCATGGGAACAGTTGTAAGACAAGTAACGGTGACACTTCAGAAGTGTTATGTTAAAGAGGTGCAAAATAAAGGAAGAAATACAGTTAGGTTTTACAGGATTGAGCAGGTGTTCAATAGGAACAGGCAAGGCAATTGCCAATTAGACCAATCTGTGGTTGGAGTAGCGCAGGGATGCAAGTCGCTGGCATGGTCCACCCAGAGTTGAAGTGACTCTCCCTGGTGCCAGTGGTCTCCGCTGAAGCACTTATGAGAGAAATGCTTTCTCTCGTGACGTGATCTGCTAGGATGTACACATCTCAACTGATGGTATTTGAGTCTATAGTGACTCGGGGACAGGACCCCTGTTCCTATTAGGGGATAGATAAGGGAGCAACATGACAGTTACTGAACAAAATGTTCTTCTCAGATTCACAGCACTACAATCAAGGCTACAATAGTACTTAGATAAGTGGCATAACCCACTCGGAGTCCAAGCCCCATGGTAACCTCGAGTGTTTGTACTCAAGCCGCTAGACCCAGGAAAGATTTTTCCTCCCTTGTCAAAGNCCAAGCCCCATGGTAACCTCGAGTGTTTGTACTCAAGCCGCTAGACCCAGGAAAGATTTTTCCTCCCTTGTCAAAGTGGTGACCAGGAGGGCAGCGTTACCCCATCAACCAGTAAACGAAACTCTGACAAGAATTGAGTGTGTCGTTCGAAGGGTCAATTGTTCAATTTTATTCCCTAGTGGCCGAGCGTGAGAATGGGAGTGCAAAAACGGAGTCACACAGTTGGTAAGTAAGACATAAGGTATGAAAACGAGAAACAAATGACTGGACAAAGGAAGTTAGCCAGGAAGCTATGTGTTTATTTTGTCTAGGTGATGACGTAACAAATATCTCTAGCCTATGCTGAACTGAAGTCTAAAGGACGACGGATAAGTTTGCCAAGTAGTGCACAGCAACTTCTGTATCAAGAGCTTGAGTGGAAGCTCAGGGCGAGAGCAGCTCCAGAAGCCTGGTTCAGACGTGTCACTCGGTGCAACAGCTCGGAATCTGATTTAAACCGTAGCGCGTACTGAAGCAAAGTGGAAGTATGTATTAAAAAACACAGGTTACTAGCTATTAAATGAATAAGCATGAAGCGAACTAGCATGTGAGCTGTGTGAAGCAGAGTTCAGGCTGTATAATCAAATCAAATCACATGCCTATTACTACAAAGTTGTGTGAGCAGCACAAGTGCAAAAAAAAATGGGAGGCCTGGAGCTCAGGCTACAGAAAATGCCACAAGTAAATGCCTGAACTCTGGTACGTACAGCGGTATTTCAAGGGTGCTGAATGGCTGGATGGAGGGGGTAACCACTCCTGTGTGCATCGAGATATGCCTGTGGTACTTGTCTTGACCAATTGCTCTTCGCTGAAGGGGTTATTCCACCCACTTTCAGGCAGGAGTGTTAAGGTGGGCGTATTGTCGGCCACCAGGCAGCAAGCTCACACAATAACTTATGGTTCTTCTTTTAACACAGCAGCAAGCATGAAAATGTGGCAGCATTCGGCATTATAGTGGCATAGGGCAAGCGCCCAAGGTGTGGGCTATATATAGCCAAACAACTGCGGTTGGGCAAATCAATACATTGAGATGTTTGATTAAAAAACCATTGCCACGCTAGAAGGGTTGAACAGACTTTACATTTCTATGTGAGTCAAAATTTACTTATAACATTAACTGGGTATCACTTCCTANTAGAAGGGTTGAACAGACTTTACATTTCTATGTGAGTCAAAATTTACTTATAACATTAACTGGGTATCACTTCCTGTAGTGTTATTAAATGTAAAATTTTGAAAAATGTTAATTTGTGATAGATTGAAAAAATTTTTCAGATTCTCTAATCTTGCAACTTAAACCCCCGTCAGACATGACATGGTGTCAACTCAGAAGTCTTGGGAAGCNTTTTCAGATTCTCTAATCTTGCAACTTAAACCCCCGTCAGACATGACATGGTGTCAACTCAGAAGTCTTGGGAAGCTCCAGGATACTTCGAACTGCACAGTCTCTGCATTCTAGACCAACTGTATTCGTAGTTTCTTTCAAAGGTCAAACAATTGGGCCTAGGTCAAAGTATCTGCTAGTAAGAAAGTGATGGGAGTTGTAACAATAGACCAATGCTTGCTCTTATTGCCTCTGGGTACGTATGCAATAATAGTACCCTCCATCTATGAAATTTCCATGGCTCNGACCAATGCTTGCTCTTATTGCCTCTGGGTACGTATGCAATAATAGTACCCTCCATCTATGAAATTTCCATGGCTTTGTTTTACTAACACCCATGTGCCTAGTATGCACTATGAAGATCAGCAGTGTGCTATTCAGCCAAGGCCCAAGAAATGGAAACAGCACCAAAACCTGTGGGAGCAGTAAATGACGGTAAACCAGGAATTTAATCTGAGTCTTAAACTGGTAATGCAGGCAAACTACGATGTAAAATGACCCTTCAGGACCACACCTATACTCAGGCCATCTGTGCTGTCAGTGTGTCAGTAAGGATCACCAACTAGTCTGCTTGTGCAGTCTTATGAGAGAAGGCTGCATGTCTCCATCATCAACAACATGGTATTGGATCCAACTTCCGTTGATCTAGGTACCTCACCCCGTATCAATGTCCACTACTGGCCAGTATATGCAAGGGTCATTTTGAGGAAATTTTTGCATGGGTGTCTGGATACTTTTGATCATATAGTGTACATGGGCAGGATTCAACTGGCATATCTAATAAATAGGCTATTCATGGTAAAGTGAGCCCTTTTGAAAGCCCTCTCATTTAGAATAATAGTCAATAAATATATTTAATTTTTGCCTTAGACATTAACTTCCAAGTGGGGTGGAATATGCTCACTGTGTTTATTACCTTATGGCAATATATATTTAAAAAAAGGTGGTTAAAGGACAAAATATGGCGGAAAGGAAAAAGTAAATACTGCCTCAAAAGTGCTCTTTTTGCCGTGAAGAGCCAATCCATACATTGAGAGATTCACTCAGTTTTCAGCAATGAACAAAAAAAAACAGCTTACTTCATTGTATATCTTGGGGTCAGCATCTGGCTCCATGTAGTTGCCAAAAAACAGGTTGCTNAAAAAAAACAGCTTACTTCATTGTATATCTTGGGGTCAGCATCTGGCTCCATGTAGTTGCCAAAAAACAGGTTGCTGATGTGTTCATTCCTCAACTCATGCTCACTCTCTGGCACCACATGGCTGAGCAACTTGTCTAGACGCTGACGGAAGTGAGCATAGCATGCCTTCTGCACTATGTCGAACAGCAGTTGCCTGCAAACAATGCTTCAAGTAGTTGTAATGCCCATCAGAAGCTGCCTGATATTGTACAGCTTTTTTACACAGGACAAATAAAATATTAGATGAGATTTCATACTCATCAAAAATTGATTAAATACTTAAGGTAACCACTAATCTCACAGGTGTGATAATCTCACTGTTCCAACTATACTACAAAAGAAAGAGCTATGATTCACATACAGTATTAAGAATTATGGCAGTAATTACAAGTAGTGTATCCCCTTCAGGGCCATTACATTTTACACATATGCATTCACAGCAGGTATGATTATAGGTATGAATAAGGGGTGGTCCGGGTATGCACTGGACAACCAATTTGAAAAGTGTTAAAAATGTATTCTCCCGTGGCTAAGAAACCCCAGAAAAAACCGGGGGAAGAGAGAGAGAGAGAGAGAGAGAGAGAGAGAGAGAGAGAGAGAGAGAGAGAGAGAGAAGGAGGGAGGGAAGGAGGGAGGAAGGTAGGGAGGGAGGGCCGAAATTTTTTTTCCCCCAATTCGCTATACTGCAGAAAACTTGCCCCTATAGCAGATAAGTTAAAAAAAAAGAAGTAAAAAATTGGTTGATAGCTTTTGGTCGTGCATCTCCCCCAAGTTTTAGAAAAACTGATCCATTCCCACTACTTTTCGTTACTAAGAAAATAATATTTTTATTTTTTGCTTTGCTTTGCTTGGCAGATAATTTAAATTTAAAAAATTAATTAAAAATTGATTGGTATCTTCTGGTTGCATATTGCCCTGAATTTTTCAAAAACTAATCCATTTCAATTACATTTCACAATAAAAAAAATATNAAACTAATCCATTTCAATTACATTTCACAATAAAAAAAATATTTATATATTTTTTTTAAATTTGCTACACTACGGAAAACTTGCCATAGGGCAGATTAGTAAAATACACAAAAAAAATTAAAAGTTGGTTGATATCTACCGGTTGTGCATCACCTTCAAAATTTATATAAATAAGTGTAATTCCACTAATTTGCTTGATTTTTTTAAAAAACATCTCACACTGAATAAGGTTGAACTGCTATAATATGAAATTAATAGAAGATGGCTAAGCAAATAATTGTAAGCATCGAAATAACAAATCAATATTTTTCAGTCGTGCAATGAACTTAAAAACCCACTAAACAGCAGCAATAGCTTCAAGTTTACTTCAAGANAATCAATATTTTTCAGTCGTGCAATGAACTTAAAAACCCACTAAACAGCAGCAATAGCTTCAAGTTTACTTCAAGATATTGGTGTTGTTATCGATAGTGACAAAATTCATGTAAATTTTGATAGAATTCAGTGCGTTATTGCTGAAATTGACCGGATAGAACTCAGTAAAGATCAGCAATACCTATTTGGCATTAATACTGCAGTAAAATAAGGTAAACGTCCAGAAAATTTGTCTTCCATGATCATGGCCTTGCTTCACACTCAAGATGGTTAACTACAGCAAACAGAGTTCTCAGATTGTTCGTAACTATGAAAAATCCTTCACATATACATAAGCTATTAGATTTTTTCATCTTGAAGTTTTACATGCCTGTCTGGTTTAATATCAAGAAAAGCAAGACCTTTAGAGATGGCCCTAATAATGTGTTTGAAGTTATAGAAATATCCAGGTTCCTACCGGGAAATTTACTTCAAGTTGTAGACCCTGTGATTGAATGCAATGCATTTTTTGCTCACAAAAGAAATTTCCTATTGAGTATGATTGTAGATGAAGGAAAACTTGTCAGAGAGTTTGAGTTCTGAAGAATGATGAAGGCGAGAAATAAGGCCCCCAAGGGATAAACCATTACGAGCTTTGCAACACCAAAGCTAAATTTTGCAGCCACTGTCTACACCAAGATGATAGACTGGAGTACCTGCAATCTTTCGCCGCTACCTTTGCTGTGAAGGGTAGGAGGAGATTTTATATTTAATATAGTTAGGAAGCACCACTCAACTTAATTTTGACAAGTTTCTGTGTTACACACAAGCAGTGGAGCNTTATATTTAATATAGTTAGGAAGCACCACTCAACTTAATTTTGACAAGTTTCTGTGTTACACACAAGCAGTGGAGCGGTATGTGAAGCTGGTGACAGGAGTATCACAAAAAGTTGTTGGTGCCAAATCCACAGATGGGTTCATCAGAATGATGCTTCTTTTTTTTTATAGCACAAATCAGATTTTAAAAAAGCAAGTACAGAAAATAATGAGTAAAAGGCTATGACTTAATTCAAAGCTATTGTTTGTAACATTTATAATTATCACTTTATTATTATTACATGCAATTTTCATGTTAAAAATGTGTTTTCGAGTGCAATGCACAACCGATAAATGTTTAAATATAAATGATTTTTCAGTTTAATTATTTTCCCTGTGCTATTCTTTACATATCTTAAGCTGTAGCATTTAACTTACAATGAAATTTTTTTTCCCCCCTTAATTATCAAAAGTGATTGAAAAGGATCAGTTTTTGTAAAATTCGGAGGAGATGCGCAACTAAAAGATATAAACCAATTTTTTTAAATTTTTTTTTATTTAACTTATTTGCCCTAGGGGCAAGTTTCCACAATAAAGAAATAAATTTTTTTCCCCTTAATTACAAAAAGTGGTGGGAATGGACTAGTGTTTATAAAATTCGGATGAGAGTGCAACCAAAAGATATCATCCAATTTTTTTCTTATTTTTTTATTTAACTTATCTGCCTTAGGGGTAAATTTTCAACCCACGGTATAGCAAATAAAAACAAAATTACAATTTTTTTTTGTTTATTTTTATATACATATATACACACACACACATATATATATGAGGGTTATTCGGAAAGCAAGGTCCAATTTCTTATAAAACATAAACCATCACAGATTTTTTCAAAANAAGTGATTGAAAAGGATCAGTTTTTGTAAAATTCGGAGGAGATGCGCAACTAAAAGATATAAACCAATTTTTTTAAATTTTTTTTTATTTAACTTATTTGCCCTAGGGGCAAGTTTCCACAATAAAGAAATAAATTTTTTTTCCCTTAATTACAAAAAGTGGTGGGAATGGACTAGTGTTTATAAAATTCGGATGAGAGTGCAACCAAAAGATATCATCCAATTTTTTTTCTTATTTTTTTATTTAACTTATCTGCCTTAGGGGTAAATTTTTGACCCACGGTATAGCAAATAAAAACAAAATTACAATTTTTTTTTGTTTATTTTTATATACATATAGACACACACACATATATATATATATATATATATATATATATGAGGGTTATTCGGAAAGCAAGGTCCAATTTCTTATAAAACATAAACCATCACAGATTTTTTCAAAAAACTTTTTTTATTTAATTCCTTACATGTTTCTCTATTTTTCTACATAGTTTCCATATTTTTTTTAACATTTGTCATAACGTTCTACAAACTTTTGCATGCCTAAGTCATAGACGTCTGCCACCTGTGAGGAAAACCAGTCTGTAACTGCTTCTTTCACCTTTCATCTTCTCTAATAATGTATCACCTTCCTTATGATATCGGTCCAAAACATCAAGAGCACAAGCCATTCTTTTCATTTGGTGTTCCTCAGTAAGCAGCCTGGGAACCCAATGTGCGCACAATTTGTGAAAATGCCAATTTACAGAGACAATTTTGTGCAAAGTTGTTCTACCCACATTTGGAAATTCCAATGCTAAAGTTGAAATTGTGAATCGNAAAGTTGTTCTACCAACATTTGGAAATTCCAATGCTAAAGTTGAAATTGTGAATCGCCGGTCTTCACGAAACTTTTCGTCCACGACTTTGACCAAATCTTCTGTGATCACTGATGGTCGACCTGATCGCGGTTCATAATGGACATTTTCCTGTCAGTCCTTGAAAGCTCTCACCTACTTACGCACTTTGCTGTCACTCATCGCATTGGGGCCATCCACTTGACTTATCTGTCGATGAACTTCCGCTGCTCCNACTTACGCACTTTGCTGTCACTCATCGCATTGGGGCCATCCACTTGACTTATCTGTCGATGAACTTCCGCTGCTCCAACGTTCTTTGCTGTCAAAAACCGAATCACTGACAGTATTTCACAGTCGGCGGGCTGATCAATCGTTTTAAACATTTTGAACTGACACTGTAAACAGCACACTGCAACAATACCAATGCAAATTGTGTCGTTTGACGAACAAGGCATGCCGGGAGACGGTGCGCATGCGCATTACAATGTTTGCGTGACATTCAATTAGCTGCAGCGATTCAAACCTTTACTTTCTGAATAACCCTCGTATATATCTATATACATACATAATTTGTTTATACATCTGCGCTAGAATTTACAACATTGCATATTAAATTAAAGTGACGACTTCTGACTCTCTGTAATGGGACTACCCATTGTCAGACAACAGGCTACTCCACACTTATGGGCACAACAGAAAATGAAGAGTTGAGTCTTGCATTATATTGTAAGTAGGGATGGGTCGGTTCGGTTCTTTGGTTCCAATTTATACCGGTTCTTGAGGTTTGACTCGCAACCGGTTTTATGTTAAGAACAACGTCTCGGTTCTTGTTTCTACACAGCAATAAATTTACTTCAAAACTCTGTCCTTACAAAAATAACTACCTACTGTATAGCGCTCCCTTTTTCCCAAAAATAAAGGAAAAAAATTCTGGGGTGCTTGCCATACATGAAAAAAAAATTAAGGAGTGGCAGTCGCAAACTGTTTGGTGATGGGTGATGTTTAGAGGGAAGTGTAGTGGAACAGTCTCTCATCTCTTGCTCTTACATCATCACTCCTCTCCCTTCTCTGTCTTTATCACTCAGCCCGCCCCTGTAGGCAACAATGCTAGCGGATGGATACATTTCTCCACACCTTCTTTGTTTCCATGTAAGGCAGAGAATAGCCTAGTCAAGGGGGCTGGAGAAGTGAAGAAGCAGCGTTTTTTTTAGAGGTATGGCATTCCAACACAGCAAAAAAAAAACCAGCAGGTCACTGCATAAAAGAAGCAAAAAAAAAGGAAGCAGGCAAAAGAAGCAAAAAAAAAAAGGAAGCCAGCTGGTAANGGAAGCAGGCAAAAGAAGCAAAAAAAAAAAGGAAGCCAGCTGGTAAAAGAAGCAACAAGAAAAAATGCAGCAGGTCGCCCACTGGAGTTGTTGACATTCTTTTAATAGCCATATGTTAAAGTCAGGGCTTTTAGCACTGCGAGTTATTTAGTTGGAGTATTTTCTAAACATATCACAATCACCACCTATAAATGTAAAAAAAAAAATTATAATTTGTTACGTATTTACTAACCTTAAATAGATTTAATACAAGTTAATCTGTATACAATAAATCTTATCTTCACACTTTGTTATTGTTCTATTCTTCNTTTTAGAGGTGTGGCATTCCAACACAGCAAAAAAAAAACCAGCAGGTCACTGCATAAAAGAAGCAAAAAAAAAGGAAGCAGGCAAAAGAAGCAAAAAAAAAAAAAAGGAAGCCAGCTGGTAAAAGAAGCAACAAGAAAAAACGCAGCAGGTCCCCCACTGGAGTTGTTGACATTCTTTTAATAGCCATATGTTAAAGTCAGGGCTTTTAGCACTGCGAGTTATTTAGTTGGAGTATTTTCTAAACATATCACAATCACCACCTATAAATGTAAAAAAAAAAAAAAAATTATTTGTTACGTATTTACTATCCTTAAATAGATTTAATACAAGTTAATCTGTATACAATAAATCTTATCTTCACACTTTGTTATTGTTCTATTCTTCNCCTTAAATAGATTTAATACAAGTTAATCTGTATACAATAAATCTTATCTTCACACTTTGTTATTGTTCTATTCTTCGGTAGGTTAAATAACACATTTAATGAATTTTACCTGCATTGGTTGAATTAAGTTGCAAGCAAAATGCAAGTATTCAAAATGGAACCGAATANACATTTAATGAATTTTACCTGCATTGGTTGAATTAAGTTGCAAGCAAAATGCAAGTATTCAAAATGGAACCGAATACTGGAACCTATATTTAAATTTTAGAATCGGTACCGGAACCGGAACCAATATTTTTTGTTATTCGACCCATCCCTAATTGTAAGGGTCATTTTTCTTTATACAACGTAACTTGGCTTGACTTAATAAATTTTTGACTTAATTTTGCTTCTTTTTTTTTCTCTCTTTATAATGTTGAATATTTTTTCATTTTCAGTAATTGAACATTTCTAGTCTTTTCTTGCCTGTGATTGGACTAGCGGGGAGTTCAACTGAGCGGATGTAGATCTTGCTATATTGTCCACGAGCGCAGTGCATGTCTGACAAGCGTCGCTGTTGTCTGGAACGTGTTTCAGGACGANGATCTTGCTATATTGTCCACGAGCGCAGTGCATGTCTGACAAGCGTCGCTGTTGTCTGGAACGTGTTTCAGGACGAGGGAAGGTTATTTTGACGGACAGGGGATATGAGCTGGCTGTTCCCTCCCCCTACCTCCCCCCGGCAAACTTGGTTGCTTGCTGTCACGTCGTTCTATGTGCGGGCGAGACAGCGATTGACTTTGAGATGATGGTGGCATGAGGAGAGAAAACTGTCTGCTGGTTTGAAACACGGGGTGCAGAAGTAGTGATCCCTGGACGTGTGGGAGTGACACAGAGGGAGTACTCGTGTCATCGGCCCGGTAACATGAGTTGACTGCGTGTTTTGGAGTGAGGGCAAGCATGGGTTGGTGACAGTGGAGCGAGGAAGTTGGATGATGGCTGCGATGAGAGGTGGACGTGCATAAGTGGTTGGGATAGAGTTTTTGGGTTTCGGTCAGGAGGAGGATGGGAATCATTCTGCAAGATGTGACCAGATAAGGGGTTTTATTCTTTTTTATGTTATTTAGGTTTTAGTGTGTAGAGAAGTGAATAGTTTTTGAATGAGATAGAAGGAGTGTAGATGGCGAGCCATGCAGATCTGCGGCCTGCTCGTGTTGTAGATTACCTGTGTAGGGAGATAGTTTATTTGTCTAAATGTATTCTAATTAAGTTTTGAGGTTGCAGAAACCTCTATGTTTTAAGTAATTGTTTGGAAAAGTCAAAAACGGGATTGTGCGAGCTGAATTAAAGAAAATGTTTTAGTTTTAGTTTTGTTTTAAATTTTTTAACTATGAAGTAACTTGTCTCAACTTTCTTCAGCTACAATTAGTTTCTCTCACTCTAAACTTTAAACACGAGGTCTTTCAGTTTTGGTTTTCTTGTGAACAAACGAAAGAAGTAAGTTCATTGTTTTTTTTTTACTAGTGGATTTTAGTCATTTCAGTTTTTCCCTAATGGTCATTAAGGAATTTCTGGATGTTGATAAAAGAAACCTTAATTGTATTATTTATTTGCTGGTGTTGTAAGAGACAGTTAATTCATCAGGTTCCTGCTTCCCCTTGTTTTCAATAATTGTAAGTCTACACATTGAGGTACTTGACACCCTCTCTCTTTATCTATAGATCCAAGGTACCTGTTCCCAGGATTTGTTGTTTATTTATGGGCCGAAGTCACTGGCATTTTCAGAGTTTTAGGTTAATGTTTACCTCCCCCCCAAATAATATTCATTGCGGGGTTTAAGTCCCCTAGCTTATGGTGGAGGCATGTAAGGTGGACAGTAGGTCGGATAGAGAGGCATGCAGTAAGGTGGGCCGAAAAAAAATTTTNGTAGAGAGGCGTGCAGTAAGGTGGGCCGAAAAAAAAATTATTTTTTTTTTTATTTGCTATGCCACGGAAAACTTGCCTCTAAGGTAGCTTAGTAAAATGCAAAAACTAAATAAATAAATTTTTACGTCTGGCGGCAGCGCATCGGTCGGCCCTCAAATTTGAGACAATATACCATTTTTATCATTTTTCTAATAAATGGAAGTAAATCAAATTACTTCTATAACAAGTAGCTATAGACATATTTTAGAAGAACAAAGTATAGGAATGATAAATAAATGAAAAAATAATACATTTTACAATTTATTAGTAGCGTATTGCATTTAAAAAAAACATTTTTTTTTTAAATTGACAAATTTCCATTGAAACAAAAATTATTTTCCTGATTGTGTAAAATTTCTGCTTGTAATGAAATCTAGTCCTTTACTTGTCTTTACTTTCTTTCGGTAGTTTGAAATAAGATTTGCTTGAAAAACTAGGCATTGAAGATCTTGAGAGAAGTGTAGTTCTTATAAAACCATCTCTGGAACTGGAGCCGACGACTTTTTGTGACGCCTCGGTTACCAGCTTCACGCATCGTTGTACTGCTTGGGTGTGACATGAGAATTGGTCAAAGTACCAAGCAGCCGCTCTTCCACCTGATGGGACCCTAGACCAAATCTCTTGATTGGTGACTCTTCGCAGCAAAGGTGGTGGTGAAAGTGTAGTAGTGTTCCAGTGAATCATTTCAATGTGGTTTGTACATGTAGCTAGGAAATTGATTTTGGGTGGTTGAAAACTCCTGATTGACTTTCTTTTCGAAGCTAAGTTTCTAGCCTTTATAATTCTTGTGAAACCTAACTCTCTTATATCATTGCTTTTATCTACTATCATACTCAAAAGCAAGTTTTCTGGATGGGCAAAAAATGTGCTTCTCTCAATTACTGGGTCAATGACTTTCAGCAAGTTTTCGGGCAGGAATCTTGATGATTATATAACTTCAAATACATGTTGTGGTCCATTCGTGAAGTATTTACTTTTTTTTATATGAAACCATACAGGTATATATGGCTTTAGGAGAAAAGAAACTAAGATCTTGTGTTCGTCTGTCGGGTTTTCAATACTTAAATACCATCAGAGAACTCTGTTCGCCGTTGTTAACCACCTTGAGTGGGAAAGTGTGCCAGGCTCACGAACAGATAAATCTTCAGGACAGCTGCCTGATTTCATAGCAGAACTTATGTCTAGCAGGTACTGCTGATATTTGCTTAAAATTTGCCAGTCAATTTCTGGAATCTCACACTCAACACTGTCAAAATTTACTACTGGGAGTAGTTTCTCACATTTACTGAGCTGTGTGCCAATCGGACCACTAAATGATTTTGGCGCAGTCGTTTCACCATCTAAAGTTTGAAATAAATGCCGGAATGGCAGTTCATTGAAATGTAAGAGGCACACCCACTGTAGTGGTCTTTTAACTTGTTCTTCAATTGTGCAAATAACACCGGTTTTCCACCCCGTATTAGTAACGGTGCCATCACATCCAATTACGTCCAGTTCATGAAGTGAAAATCCAGCTTCAGCCAAATAAGAAAGAATCCTACTGGCAATGTTTTGAGCAGACCCAGAAGAGGGTGAAACATGACCAACGAACACAGAACCTGGTTCTTGTAAAATTGAGTAATGTTCCTCTTTTATTGTTCTTCGAAACTTCTTTGAGGTAACTTTTTCAATCACTGGAGTGTTATCCTTCCTCCCACCAAAATATAGTCCTTGAAGTGGGTTATACTTGTCCTTGTTCTGCATTTGAAGTTCTGAGCGGTTAACAATTTTTTTCCTTCTAAGCTTCTTTTTGTCAACAACATGGGTGTGGTCATCATCAGTTACAATGCCAAAATCTTGCAAGATACTTGAGGCAATAGCTGCCGTTGCTCTATCTGATAATCCAAAGTGATCACTAGTCAGCGCAGTATATTTCCATTTAATGCGCATCTGCCATGATGACTTAATTTTAGACTTTAGTTCTTCAAAATTTTTATCGTTGTCATCTTCAATGTCTTCAGATGGCAGGAGAGTTTCTGCATCTGCATGTTTTGAGCAAGATGGCTGTGATAATAAATCAATAGTGGACTGAGTTCTTTTATGTTCAACCAACTTTCTATCATGTCTTTGAGTAATTTTTTTTTTGTTTCCTTTACGTCTACACTTCCAATTTTATCTACGCCATGCATTCTTTGGAAGTACGAGAATTTTAGTTCAATGATGGGTATCTTTTTTGCTTTTTCACAGTTACAGATAATAGAAATAAGACAAACACAAGCCTTAGTGACCATTTTACAATTGCAGTCTAATGTTATTTTGCACTTACACGCAGAGACATCAAAAAGTAACAAAGATGTTTTTTTTTATCTTCAACTCTCTTTTTGAACTTTTCCTTTTCCTTATCATGNGAGACATCAAAAAGTAACAAAGATGTTTTTTTTTATCTTCAACTCTCTTTTTGAACTTTTCCTTTTCCTTATCATGCTTAAAGGACTTCATAAGATTATGATGACTGTCATGGTATGCACTTATTAGCTGAACAATTCTGTAAGGCGTTACTGTTGGTATTGAAGCTTTATCAAACACAGATTTAACTTGTGGTGCCACAATACTCGAAACCTGTGAAAAATTAACTGACCCGTTGTTTGATTTCAAGATTAAGTTGTAATTTTTATGGAAACAACATTTGAGAACGTCTTCATAAGTTGGAAGTTTATTCACTGTTAACTCCTTTGGGTGGCCAAATAACGGGCAGTTAAAGTCATTGTGAGTCATTTTCTTGGAAACATCCATGACACAGTGGTTAATATAATCAATTAATCTCACAGGAATAACACACCGCTAGTCTAGTAAAATTCTGACAGAAACTGCTGTGTCACAAAGCACACACATGCGCATAGCACAGGATTTTTTAAATACTTTGCGCTACCTTAAATTAAGTAATTTAGGTTGTTTTTTTATTCCAATGTGCTTTATTGTCTTTCTTTTAAAGCTTTTTCATCGTAGCAGTTTTTTTTATCTTTTTCATTCATAGCTTNTTTCTTTTTCGTTCATAGCTTTAAAAAACGAATGAAAACTATTACTTTTTCAATCAATTTTAAATGTTCAAGTGCAATGCACTACCGCCAGACGTAAAAATTTATTTAATTAGTTTTTGCATTTTACTAAGCTACCCTGGAGGCAAGTTTTCCACGGTACAGCAAATCAAAAAACAAAAAAAAAATTTTTTTTGGCCCACTCTAGTGTGCAGCTTGAGCCTGCTGACAATACTCTAATCAACATAAACAACATTCTGCTTCTTTCTATAAATAAATATGTATTTTGGTAGTTTAGAATCNTTTCTATAAATAAATATGTATTTTGGTAGTTTAGAATCTACCACTAAGAAAAAAGTTTCACAGAAAATTTTCTAAATTACATAAACCACATTTACATAAATACAAACCCACCAATAATTGTAACCTACAACTTAGTTCTTTTTGCATCACAGTTCACATTACTTTGGCAATCCTCAATTGTGTTCNACCAATAATTGTAACCTACAACTTAGTTCTTTTTGCATCACAGTTCACATTACTTTGGCAATCCTCAATTGTGTTCAACTTTGTGCTCAAGTATAGCCAGAAGGTGTTGGTGAAAGAAAGATTTGTGGGTGGAACATATGAGAAAGAAAATCAATTGGTGAGATTAAAAAGGAAAATGTTTCATATTTCTGATAATAGAAACTGAGATAGACATTTCAATCCTGAACAGATGACACAGCTAATGTTCTGCAGAAGGAAAACATATCTATAGTGTTAATACACTGGAGGCCATTAGGATAGTTTGACTAAGTAATAATAAAATGAAAATAAATTAAATTAAAAACAACAACAAACATTCCAGGAGTTGTTACTTTTTTTGAGCCCAGCAGTGTTTGAATTTGTGTTTATTGATAGTTCAGGAGATCATAAAGTCACATTTTATACATACGTACCATTAGTTTTTTGTGACTCCTGCCCAGGGTGAAAGCAGTAATACACACTGGTAAGAATATTATAGTTTTTGACTTTGACTGGGAGTTCTCGGTTTATTTTCCGATCTGAGCTCATATCTTTCTTCTCTATGATCATGATTTTACAATAATAAAGAAATCTGTTTGCTGCATTAACACAATATTTTCACCAAACCAAAACAATGAATTGATAAGTAATGCCAACAAGACTAAGAGCATTTGAGGTAAAACTTGTGCAAAGTCAGCAAGTAACCAACTTCAAGATGTAGTGCCCTAAATTTAAATAAAAAACTATATACTACAGGTTTTCACAGCAAACACATTCTCCAAATCAGCCAATACAAACAGAGTACTTTCTATGAAGAACAGAATAGTTATGTACCATCTCATGAGTTTATTGATGGTTTCACAGTGATGTTTTTAAACTGTACAAGGTCGGTGTGGTTGCACTTCCTACCATTATGGCATACGATGAGAAATTATTGCTAAAAATGTACATTATGTTGCTCATGGCTACAAATACTTCAACCAAAAATGTCCCCCTCTAATGGTTTAGGCTCCTGCAATACTTGTACTTGCCGCGACAAACTCCATCTTCACGCTGGCCAGCTCAAGACTATGAAGGGGTTCTCAGGGTATGTTGGCCCACATAGTGTGGGATTACCAGTGACTATTACACACTATTGGTGTACATGACCCACCCAACAATTTATTGCTTTAACATCTCTGTACTTAAAACACTAAACTTTATGAACACTCACTCCGGGTCTGGTTGGATCTCAGGGTTGTCGTCTCCCAGTGCAGCCACTGGGCTGGCATAAACCGTGGTAATGTTCTGAGCACCCAAGTATGGTGATAATCTTATTGTGGTGAACTTCTCTTGGGAACGAGTATAGTGAGTAATGTCTCAAGTGTGTTTTGTAAGGACATACAGGTACCGGAATATTCCCATAGTTTTTTTTTTACAATAAATATGTCATGTTGTAATGTACCTCAATAACATGAAACATAACTCTTTTAATTACATGTCATGCAATTTTGAATAAACAGTGTGATATTTTATGTAAAACTGAATTTTTTACATCATTTGTAAAATTGAGGTAGAGAAAGGAAACATCTTCAACTCAGTTAATTGTAAAGTATATTAGAATATTTGAGTATAACTCTGTTATCTTTAATATATGCTATGGTTATATAGATTACTTTAGTAACTGTGAAATTTCTTTTTTTCTCTTTGACTTTTATATAAAAAAGATAAATAGTTTTTAACAAAATTTCTGAAGGAAAGAAAGGAAGGCTCAAAAGATCACTTTTGTGTATGTGAGTGCGCGCGTGCGCTTGTGTCTGTGTGTGTGCCTCCCCTCCCCACTAAAAACATTTGAACTCGTAAACCAAATTTCACCAAATTTGGTAAACATATAATACTTACTTAGTAAGCACATCCAGAATTTACAAGTTTTCGACTACACAGTGTGCTTACATTCAAAATGGTGGCCATTTTTAAATTTTGGGTGCTATGACATATCTCGGAAATCATATAACCAATTTAAAACAAATTAGTCGTAAATTGGCAGTGTATCATGGAAGCATTGACTTNCATATCTCGGAAATCATATAACCAATTTAAAACAAATTAGTCGTAAATTGGCAGTGTATCATGGAAGCATTGACTTTAAAAAATGATATTGTTTTTGGGCCACCATTTTGGAAGATATCGCTATACATATTAATATCTCAAAAAACTGAAACAATTTTTTCCAAATTCGGCATGTAAGTAATACTATGTTAGGCCATGTAAACACATGCAATTTAAAAGGATAAGGCAATTTTTTTCAAAAAGGAGACTATACAAATATTTTAGACATTTCTGATATATGTACCATTCCGTACAGTAAATTTTGAACAAACTTTGTATGATGAAGTATAAATTACATGCATCATATATGTCAACATATAGCAACTTTTGTCTACCATTTTGTAAGACAGCACCATATGAATGTATAAAGTTTAAACGTAATATCTCAGGAAAAAAATAACCAATTCCTAAAAAATTTGGCAAACGAGTAGCATTGTGGAAGCCGTGTAAACTGGTACGTTTTAAGTGGGTAAGACGTTTACTTTCAAAATGGCAGCCATACCTACATTTTAGCTTAGTATGCTATATTGTTGAAACCATGTTATTTATTTCAACTCTACGTTTTATACTGGCAGTATATATTACAAATATGCTCACAAAAAGTTTCTTTTGTGAGTCATTTTGTATAATAGAATAACATGAAAAAAATTAAGTTTTCATGTCATAGCTCTAAAAGAAACTAACAAAATCCTACCAAATTTGGCAAACAAGTAGCAATGTGGCAGATCATGTAGACTGATATGTTTTGAATGAGTCAGACATTTATTTTCAAAATGGCAGTGATATAAACATTTTAGTTTAGTATGCTAAATTTAAAATTAACTTTAAGGTTGCAAGTAGGCCGCTGGGCTACCAAAAATATATAAAACGACCGGAATTCAAGTACCCGCACTGTAGTACTTGTCGACAGGCACACCACACAAAGAAGGATGACGCATGGAAAATGTGGTAAATGTGTCGTCCTTCTTTGTGTGTATGTGCCTGCCGATAAGTACTACACTGCGAGTACTTGAATTATGGTCCTTTAATAAATTTTTAAACTTAACTTTGTATCCTGGCAGTATCTATTACAACCATCGATTGTGTCAATGCAGAGCCTCATTTCTCTGCCAATTCGTAAGATAGTATCACGTGAAAAAATAAACTTTTTATGATGCATCTCTGGAAATAGCCAACCAATTCCTACAAAATTGGCAAAGAAGTAGTACTATGGTAGGCTATATTAATTCATGTATTTTAAGTGGGATAGCATTGCAATAAATTACACAGCGCCAGCTAACTCACAGAGAGTGATGAGAAATCTAACGAGGAAACTACCATAATTAAAAGTCACCACAATTATTTTAATGTGCCCACAGGGAATTATCGCGAAGGTGTCCTAATTTGTTTCTGACCGTTTAATTGCTTAATGCAAGTAAACCGCACTGGGCATTCAGTGTGTAAAAAAATACTCTGGCCTCCCGCGAGTATTCGGCACTCACGTCCCGAGGTTAACAAAGCAATATGTATGGGCCTATCAAAGGCCTGCACCTCCCACTTCCATCTATTTCATATCTGCCTCATCCTGGTGACCACAGTTACCACCTCCCTGGTCAAATTGACCCGAGGATCCTTGAAGTGTGCCTTCTTGGAGTCAACCGGAGAGGCGGACCTTCTAAGCCCCGCATACATCGTCTGTGATCCTTCCCACGGCTACAAATTTATTTTCTAAATGAATATTACATTGTTTTCTCTAAGGAATGACTAAACAACTATTAATAATACCCAAAATACCATAACTTTATAAAATAATAATTATACAATTGTGGCTTTACCATTTATGATTGTCACATAACCTTCGCTCAGGATGTTATCACTGGTTCTGGAATTGAGATTACCTCATGATCTACGGCTGCTGACCATACTGTCAATTAGTACTGCTTTCAAAGGTTATACTTGTGGTACACACTACTGATATAATATCCTTCTAAGAAATGTCTATTAAAATCTACTGGTAAAGTCTTGCCACAAATGTTTCTCTAATTCTTCACCCACTTCAAAGCTTACACACATGCTTCAGCCACTCCTTAACCTAATGGCTTAATTTGTTTACGGTGCTACTTCTAACTGCAATCACATCTTTCCTTACGCTCAGAATCTCAGTGAGCATTTAAGGTATAATAAATATTCCTTATCAACACATACATTTCTATAGTATGAGATATAGAGTGGGACTGACAAAGTCCTTTATTACATAATGCATAACAACCCAGTGAAAGATTCACCTTAATAGATTTCCGAGAAAAGTAGGCTCCAAACCCCATTAGTGTCACCACCTTGAGTGTCCACTCTGAAAAGTATTTCCCTCCATTAGCCTGAGGTTCAAATCTTTCTACTTCTCCTCTTTTAACAACAAAAGAACCCTCCTACAAAGCCTCAAGTTTTTCCATTTGACATTTACACTTTGAAGACCGCGCGACATCTTACTCCCCAAAACTAGACTCCCAGTAGTTCATGTGTTACAATAACAAAAACCCTGCCTCTTAAACTTTCTCTCTCTCACTTCATGGGGAGCATATTTTAGCGCAAAGCAGGCATGTCTCTTATCTGTTCCGTGTAAGGGAGGCGGGAAATTTTGTCTCATAAAGAGTTTTACATTCAGTTATCCTTTTAGATGTCATGACTTCCTTCCAAGTCTTCCCGNGCAGGCATGTCTCTTATCTGTTCCGTGTAAGGGAGACGGGAAATTTTGTCTCATAAAGAGTTTTACATTCAGTTATCCTTTTAGATGTCATGACTTCCTTCCAAGTCTTCCCGACAAAGACATAAGCATTATCAGCGAGTATTTTTTTCTTTCCCACCTACATCCTGATAATAGTAGTTCTCCACTTGTATCCATGATTCTGCCGGTCTTACCAGACAAAACAAAAAGCGCTTTCTTTTAACTCCATTAATACATGTGATGTTCTTGACTTAACAATACATATTCTTTGTAAATTTAACTGTCAGTGCGTTTTCTGTCATTCAAATAAACTACAGTGCCTGTCTGTTTTTGATGGGTGGGGTAAACATTTGCGCTATATTACCACTCAGGGTAAAGTGTGAAAAAGCCACTTCCATTTCTTTTTGTTTCACTTGGATGCTTGCGACTCTAGTGTGCCGTGTTTTAATATTTACATCATGTTGTTTGCAACCATCTTAAATCCTGTCTACCCTAATTACACATTTTATTTATTACACAACATACCAACTCTTGAACTGCTGCTCCTACGTATTCATTTAATTCCTCGTTTTGAGAGTGACATTTCTCCTTAGTCTGATTTATTTTAGTCGTGATAGGTTTAAAACCAAAATGAATGCTGCAACTTTCTTCCCTCCACACCTGCAACTGATCAATAACTTGTTTTTTTTTTTTTCATTTCCTCTTTTGTTTTTCTCAATGCTTCCGTGATCTGACTATACTGTACATGGCCATTGTTTCATTCATCCTACAATCACCCATCNTTGTTTTTCTCAATGCTTCCGTGATCTGACTATACTGTACATGGCCATTGTTTCATTCATCCTACAATCACCCATCGACCTTGACCTGTCCACATTTCCTAAGTTTAAAGTGCGTTCCTCCCAGGAAAAAACTTTCACTCTCGCATGTTCGTTACTATTGTTAGTATTTCCAACAATTAGTTCGTAAATTTCTCCCACCGGCGGTACATCTGTTATCTGTTGCTAAATAATTATGCAATTGTGACTTTGCAATTTAATCTTGTCACAACTTATTTTAAAAATGGTGGCTATATTAAAATTTTAGCTTAGTATGCTATATCTACAAAACTAAATAAGCAGTTATAACTAGAGACCCAAGAAATTCGCAACTCGCAAATTTGCAAAAAATCTTAAAACTGTTTTAAATAGTGGGGAATGACTTATAATGCATTTTAGAGTTGTTATTTGATGTTTTTGACTCGCAAATTTCTTAAAATTATCTTGTATCCACGAATTTTGACATGCATTTAAGAATTTAAACAAATTTACAGTTATCAAAAAATCATTAAATGTGCATGCCAACGTGCGGTGGTGGTAGCACTTGGCTACCGAGAGGACGAAAGATGTACGAGCATGTCGGAACTCGTGGGTGACTTAGTCGGGTTTGGACAGTTGCGGGTTGCAGAGTTTTATCGAATTTGTTTTAAAATTCCACCAAAAATAAATATTGATGAAAGAGTAAAGCAGTTTTCTTAAGAAGGTATAGTTAAATCGGGAGACGTCATAATATGCCATTTTCGCAATAAAACAGTAGCATGGAAAACCTCCGACAGCGTCAAGAAACACGTGCGAAGTTACGGTCACGTTGAAGTTGTTAAGAAAGGAAAGTGGCAGAAAACTATTTTGGAGGCAATTGAAGGTGCTAAGACAGCAAAGGTAAGGATATAGTTAAAGTTACATTATCCTGTTGAGCTTTCCCTACGTGATCAGCAGAATTGAAATAGGTGTTTAAAAAANGGATATAGTTAAAGTTACATTATCCTGTTGAGCTTTCCCTACGTGATCAGCAGAATTGAAATAGGTGTTTAAAAAATTTGATTAAAATAACGTACAAACACCTAATTGGCACCTAAATAATTATGATTAAGATATTGTTATTTATTAATAATTTTAAAAATTTGTTTTTTTAGAACAACAAATTGTTACTATTACTTTTTTGAAGTAGAATTTGCCTACTAAATATAATGTACTGTTTTTAAAGTTTTAAGATATAAAGTTTAAAGATTTGATGCATTACGAGCCGCCTCCAGACAAAAATATTCTTGTGTGTTTAAATCTGTGTTAATGTTAACAAGCTTTATAAAATCTGTCACCCGTAATTTCCGTTGTTCCGTATGATCATGTAGTCACACTTCCATTCCCCTCGTCAAGGGCAAGGCAAGGTTATCCCTCCCTCACTCTTCTTTGTTAAATGGTTCTCCACCCCTTCCTCATCTTCATCTTGTCACCTCTCCTGCTTTATTTTTGTTCTGGGTACCCCAGCTCTCATAAATTTTCATTTTCTTTCACACCATTTGCAGAACTTATCCTGCCACATTCACACTAGTAGCGTCACATTGTTCCCTTCTTGTGTTTGGCCTAAAGTAAGTTTTTGTCNAACTTATCCTGCCACATTCACACTAGTAGCGTCACATTGTTCCCTTCTTGTGTTTGGCCTAAAGTAAGTTTTTGTCGCTGTAATCGACTATTTCATGCTTTATCCTTGTAATACATCCGCCGTCTTTACCTAGTCCATCTGAAATATCAAATCCTACCCCATGATTGTGTNATGCTTTATCCTTGTAATACATCCGCCGTCTTTACCTAGTCCATCTGAAATATCAAATCCTACCCCATGATTGTGTAAACAGCTTGTTTGTGAAACGGGTGGTTTTCAAATTCCGTCTTGACCCATTTTAGCCACCCTGCCCCTTAAATCTGCAGCAGAAAAATGTGTAGCCAGAAAAATTAACGCATTGGCCTCTTTAATTCAGAAAGCTGCCGCTTCCAAAGTAGTATGTAATCAATTTTATAATTGCACTCACAGTGGAATCAGTTTAAAAATTATTTATTCTGACCCAAACTCGCACAAAATTTTGTNTTGTTTTTCTCAATGCTTCCGTGATCTGACTATACTGTACATGGCCATTGTTTCATTCATCCTACAATCACCCATTGACCTTGACCTGTCCACATTTCCTACGTTTAAAGTGCGTTCCTCCCAGGAAAAAACTTTCACTCTCGCATGTTTGTTACTATTGTTAGTATTTCCAACAATTAGTTCGTAAATTTCTCCCACCGGCGGTACATCTGTTATCTGTTGCTAAATAATTATGCAATTGCGACTTTGCAATTTAAGCTTGTCACAACTTATTTTAAAAATGGTGGCTATATTAAAATTTTAGCTTAGTATGCTATATCTACAAAACTAAATAAGCAGTTATAACTAGAGACCCAAGAAATTCGCAACTCGCAAATTTGCAAAAAATCTTAAAACTGTTTTAAATAGTGGGGAATGACTTATAATGAATGCATTTTAGAGTTGTTATTTAATGTTTTTGACTCGCACATTTCTTAAAATTATCTTGTATCCACGAATTTTGACATGCATTTAAGAATTTAAACAAATTTACAGTTATCAAAAAATCATTAAATGTGCATGCCAACGTGCGGTGGTGGTAGCACTTGGCTACCGAGAGGACGAAAGATGTACGAGCGTGTCGGAACTCGTGGGTGACTTAGTCGGGTTTGGACAGTTGCGGGTTGCAGAGTTTTATCGAATTTGTTTTAAAATTCCACCAAAAATAAATATTGATGAAAAAGTAAAGCAGTTTTCTTAAGAAGGCATAGTTAAATCGGGAGACGTCATAATATGCCGTTTTCGCAATAAAACAGTACCATGGAAAACCTCCGACAGCGTCAAGAAACACGTGCGAAGTTACGGTCACGTTGAAGTTGTTAAGAAAGGAAAGTGGCAGAAAACTATTTTGGAGGCAATTGAAGGTGCTAAGACAGCAAAGGTAGGGATATAGTTAAAGTTACATTATCCTGTTGAGCTTTCCCTACGTGATCAGCAGAATTGAAATAGGTGTTTAAAAAATCTGATTAAAATAACGTACAAACACCTAATTGGCACCTAAATAATTATGATTAAGATATTGTTATTTATTAATAATTTTAAAAATTTGTTTTTTTAGAACAACAAATTGTTACTATTACTTTTTTGAAGTAGAATTTGCCTACTAAATATAATGTACTGTTTTTAAAGTTTTAAGATATAAAGTTTAAAGATTTGATGCATTACGAGCCGCCTCCAGACAAAAATATTCTTGTGTGTTTAAATCTGTGTTAATGTTAACAAGCTTTATAAAATCTGTCACCCGTAATTTCCGTTGTTCCGTATGATCATGTAGTCACACTTCCATTCCCCTCGTCAAGGGCAAGGCAAGGTTATCCCTCCCTCACTCTTCTTTGTTAAATGGTTCTCCACCCCTTCCTCATCTTCATCTTGTCACCTCTCCTGCTTTATTTTTGTTCTGGGTACCCCAGCTCTCATAAATTTTCATTTTCTTTCACACCATTTGCAGAACTTATCCTGCCACATTCACACTAGTAGCGTCACATTGTTCCCTTCTTGTGTTTGGCCTAAAGTAAGTTTTTGTAGCTGTAATTGACTATTTTATGCTTTATCCTTGTAATACATCCGCCGTCTTTACCTAGTCCATCTGAAATATCAAATCCTACCCCATGATTGTGTAAACAGCTTGTTTGTGAAACGGGTGGTTTTCAAATTCCGTCTTGACCCATTTTAGCCACCCTGCCCCTTAAATCTGCAGCAGAAAAATGTGTAGCCAGAAAAATTAACGCATTGGCCTCTTTAATTCAGAAAGCTGCCGCTTCCAAAGTAGTATGTAATCAATTTTATAATTGCACTCACAGTGGAATCAGTTTAAAAATTATTTATTCTGACCCAAACTCGCACAAAATTTTGTTAACAAACAGCAATAAATACAGTTGTACCGAAAACGCATGTACCGATAAAGAGTATCCACAGTTAATTTTCAGTGGTCTTGGCAAAACTCCTGAGTGATAAAGCTACCCGCTCGTATCTTACATCGGATGTTGCAGGGATCGAAGTACATGTCGGTCCCGTCACCTAAGATTTCCTGCAACAATTGTATTTAAGCTGGTTGTTTAGGCAAACATCTAATAACTGCTCTGTGGCGCATTGCCTGTCTTCCCAACACATCTGCCTCTGCGGTGTGGTGCGACGACGTGCGAATGTGGCTTGCTACCTCCCCTTACACGCTTCACAAGAGGGGAAGTAGTTACCTAGCAACCAGCGTGGCGACCTAGCATCCTCTCACTCTCCCTCTCGCTCTCTCAGCTGCGCTCCTTCCTTTCTCCCCTTACATGCGATCGAGAGGNTTGCATCTGCGGTGTGGTGCGACGTGCGAATGTGGCTTGCTACCTCCCCTTACACGCTTCACAAGAGGGGAAGTAGTTACCTAGCAACCAGCGTGGTGACCTAGCATCCTCTCACTCTCCCTCTCGCTCTCTCAGCTGCGCTCCTTCCTTTCTCCCCTTACATGCGATCGAGAGGGGAAGTTGTTGCCTAGTAAAAGAAAAAACACGTCCTCTCTTACAGCCATGTGCACTTGCCTTCACACGCCGGCCGCAGAGCAAATAAACTGAAGTGCTACTGGCGAACGCAGAAATTTTATCAAGATTATTCGTCGCTCAAAATAGTTGCACATATCATCACTTGTATTTCATTCTGACCCAGGAAATTAAGAGCACCAGACTTCAAGTTCTATTTTCAAGAATACTATCTCTGCGAGACTTATAACATGATGAGGGTGTACATGCCTACATAGAGCTCATAGAGTAATTGAAGACACACACTAATATAAATGTCTTGGAAGCACTTAATTCCATGGAAGATGACCACAAGGCCTTTGTGGTGGGAGCCCTAACAGCTTTTTGGATGTTGGTGTCCAATGTGGACTGTGAGCGATTCTTCTCACTATTTTCTTGTGTTCGTACAAACCGGAGAACAAATCTGAGTCTGACCAATCTTGAATTTCTATCTTCTTATGCAAATGAAGGAAAATTATGAAATTTTTTGAAATCATAATTTTCTTGTTAGAAACTTATTTCAAAGGATCTCTAGGAACACTTTTTAAAAATAATTTTTTTTTGTTAGGCCTGCAAGTGAGATGTGCACACATTAGCATGCTGAGTATTATATTTGAAACTACTTGTTGCAGGGTTTTACTACAAAAAAAATTCTAACATCCAAAACCTGTAGAAATGTCTAGAGAGTTTCTTAAGTTAAGTTTATATGATATTTTTAAAAGTATAAAATATGTTTGTGTACTTAGTTTTGTTGTAATGTTTTGAAATTTTCTCTCAAATATACCTATTATTGGCACTTAACAAATTTGCATTTTACTCAAGAATTTTTGTGTTTTCACTCAATAATTTTTGCCTCTCTTACTCAAGAATTTTAGGACATGCTACTCATGAAATTCTAGGGTCTCTAATTACAACTTAACTTTATGTAATGGCACTATATAAGCAAGTATCAAATGAGTGAATACATAANAAATGTCTAGAGAGTTTCTTAAGTTAAGTTTATATGATATTTTTAAAAGTATAAAATATGTTTGTGTACTTAGTTTTGTTGTAATGTTTTGAAATTTTCTCTCAAATATACCTATTATTGGCACTTAACAAATTTGCATTTTACTCAAGAATTTTTGTGTTTTCACTCAATAATTTTTGCCTCTCTTACTCAAGAATTTTAGGACATGCTACTCATGAAGTTCTAGGGTCTCTAATTACAACTTAACTTTATGTAATGGCACTATATAAGCAAGTATCAAATGAGTGAATACATAANTTCTAGGGTCTCTAATTACAACTTAACTTTATGTAATGGCACTATATAAGCAAGTATCAAATGAGTGAATACATAAAAACTTTTCTCCGCCTCTTCAGAAGATAACACCGCATGCAAAATTAAGATTTTATGTCCAATACTAGGAAACAGTTTATGTGATACCCAATTTATGTGATAAGGAATATGTTTCTATGCCATCTAAATAAATTTGACTTAAGGGGGTAGTGATATATTTTTAAAGAACAGTTTTTAAGACATTTTTGCATAGTATGCCATATGTCCCAAACAATTTCAACCAAGCTATATACTGGCAGTATCTATGACAATCATTGAAAGTGCTAATACATAAATATATTGTCCGTCATTTATAAAGAATGTCACAAAGAAAAAAATTAGGGTTCATTGCAAATACGAAAGCCTAGGAGTTAGCATGGGTCACTGTGTCTATTCTCCTGAGAATACATACGTTCAAGTCGAAACACTGCATTCTAATACCAAGGGTGATTTGTACCTCTCAACCCCCCTTTAAACGCTTTCCCCCAAGGGAGTGCCAGGTGACCTGGTCTTGAAAACCATTCCAATATTAAGGTAGGACTGCGGGCCACCTTAATTTGGTAGTTCGTACGTCTCCAAACACCACACGATTCGCCAGCCACCCATACTGTGGGCCCAGTGCGCCAAGGCACTTGGCGCACACATACGGTAGAGCCCCCTACTAAGTACACTCCACGAGGAAGCAACTGGACAACCCAAATCAACAAACCCACTACATCCACTGCGTGCAATTCCCAGGTTGGAGTGCCAGGCCTGAAAAGTATTACCCGGTAGCCTCTCAGCGGCTCACAACAAAGCTTCAGCACCACCCCAAGTCAGCTAACCTGCTCCATCCACAGTGTGCAATTCGCCGGCCTGAGAACCAGGTCTGATGCGACATGACGTTATAGTATCTGGGTACTCTTAGATAAGGAATTACCGTCACATGCCCCTTGCTTGCTGCGACGACCCTTAGTACCTAACCTGATGCCATTCACCCGTCGAGGAGGGATTAAGTGAGCCGATAAGAAGGCATCTATGGCTCCTACAACAAACCAATTGCCAGGTAACCCATCCTAGTCGGCCTTCAGCATTTCCTCCTCTCGGGATCAGGCACAAGCCGCCCGCCGACTGTAGGAGCCTCACTCCTCAGTCCCCTCTATTAACTTGTTTAAGCCAGCTTGGCCCGCTTGGCCACCTTGGCCCGCTAACGCATTCAGCTTCAATACTTGCCAAGCGAACAGCTGGGCCAAGTGCACACTGCCAGAGAGGGCGCTGAAATTGTCAACCACCCCGCGTCCACCACTCCTTAGCCAAGGAAAAATGTTGACTGAACTGCTGCCATGTCCTTCCTTTCCAGTTGCCATGCCTACCTAGTGGAGGAGATGGTTGAAGCTCCCCCCC
The DNA here is from genome assembly GCA_002778355.1 of Clitarchus hookeri. NCBI lineage: Eukaryota > Metazoa > Arthropoda > Insecta > Phasmatodea > Phasmatidae > Clitarchus > Clitarchus hookeri. The sequence goes on from NQII01003072.1 coordinate 330,736, forward strand.
TGGCAGGCCAATCAACCGCAGGAGAGGGGATAGCTCCGTCCGGCCCAGAAACAGTTGCATCCCTTCCTCCAGGTGGCCGCCAGGAGGAAGATGTTTGCCAACAGCCATTGCAGAGGGGAAATACCTGCCGTACCTCCAATGACCTGATTTCTGCAGTCAGAAAGCCGAACCCCTAGCGCTTCATAGCTGCCACCAACACCTACCATTTTACAGCACGCGCCACCATGGTGGCATGCCTGCTGAGCTGCATTCCAGGCACGGCTTTCACAACCAGCCAGCCTGTGGTTCATGCCACATGAAAGACATCTACTGCCATGGCCCAACTGCAGAGCAGCCATTAAGGTGAGGTTGGAGTGCTACGAGACACCCTGATACCAACCCCCAACCTCCACTTGACCTGCTGCTTTGGGGAAAGTCCCTGTGTGAGGGGCTGTTATTGTAAAGGCTCACCTGATTAGAGCTCACAGACACTGTGATGATGTTGTAGTCTATAACGTCTCACCCACTGACAGCCTTCACCTCGCAGCAAGCCTAAACCCCGAATGCATGTGAGTACGTGTATTAGCATAGTTACGTAGCCTAGTAAACCACCATAATTGTTTAACTTAGTCAGCTTAGGGTAGGAAAGTGCTTCAAGATGTTTTCTCCAGTGCACAAAAGAAGAGTATTCTCTTACCATTACAGTGCAGCGTATTGAATTCCAGAACGCTATTGAATAACCAAGTCACCTATCTATGCATCAAACAATCCATGAGTGAAATTGTGTATCTTGTCCTGATATTTACCACTGGTTTTCTTGCCTAATACCTAGTTATAGCTATGCTTACAAAGGGTGCACTTGTACATACAGATCAAACGTGTGTGTTGAAGTTTCCTACTTACTTTGTGTATAGTACGTTGCAGCTTAACTGCCAGTATGTTTTTGTTAATAGTCTGTTGCAACCTAACTGCTTGGGTGTGTAGGTATTTCTTTCTGCCATGAGCCATAGTTTTAGCCTTTGATACATTGTAATAGTTCCCGCGGGCTAGTTACGATATATTAATGCAGCCGCACAGGTGGGCGCCTTATTGTAATAGGCCAAGCCGCGGCTCGTTACATTTATATTTTAAATATTACAGCCTCAAAGGTGGACGCCATGTTGTTAACGTTCGGCAGCTTACACTGCCGACTGTTTATGTTGCCACGGCTTGCTCAGGGTAGAAACACACGACTCTGTTTATTGAACACTAGTTACGTAAGGAAAAAGTTCCAGATTAGTTTGATATATATATTTTATTTATCTTTTGAATGACACAGTTCACATATGAATGTCTAGTATGCAGAGTACGAACCTTTACCATTAAATGTACTATTGCAGATAACAGTGCCACAGTCGTTTACTTAATAATGTTCTTAAAAAACTGACCCGAAGAAACTTAAAATGCGGCTACCTCCCACACCGGCTGAGAAATGATATATTAAAGTCTAGTTGCCGATGTGGGGGTTCTAGTCCTGCCCGAACGCGGCCTAGGCTAGCATTGCAT